>CM061920.1:143107750-143133366 GCA_031002005.1 Vandiemenella viatica | reverse complement strand
ATTTTAAAATATATATATATATATAAAGAGGCGGAGCTTTCTGGCAATCAAAATGTATACCACGAGTGATGTTTTAAATTTTGTTTGTTTTTGTATCGTAGTTTAAATGTATATACAGCCAAAGAAATCTGTTAGTATACGTGCCTAGCAGCATCACTTCAAATATTGCTTAGCAGATAAGCCATGTGAACAATAATGAAGGGTACCTGTGGGTCATCGACAAGCATAAAGTCTGTTCCAATTAGTTGTAGTTTCAAGAGTGATTAAAGGACTGCTTACAATATAAATTCGGAAAGAGACGAGAAGCTCCAAGAAAACGGAAAATACAGGCGGAACTGCTCCTCTGCCTTAACCTATACAGACAATATTTCTTTGATAGTATATCTGTGAATTAACAGCAAAAATATCAAAATCCGCGTGGACGAAGTCGCGGGTGCAGCTAGTCTAGGCGTGTGTAGACCACATCATCAGCGATAAACCACTAGACCAATTCAGGCCATATTCACATTGATGTGGGGCGAAAGGTTTTCTTTCTTTAATTCATTCCGTTATAGTCCGGTCAATTTAGCCCGAAAAATAGGGGTACCCTTGCATAAATTCCCAACAAGCTCAAAATTTTCATGAACGTTAGGGATGCCATTATAATGAAATTGTGAAAAGTCCCCATCGATCCCGTGTGTGCAAAAAATTTTATACAAGTTCAAAGTTCGTAAAAATAGGGTTTTCGCATTTTTTAGTGAAACGGTTAGTTTTATGATAAAAATAGTGCAGACAAAAATTGTAGGTCATTTAATTATCTACAAAAATTGTTCTCATACTTTTTTCCTTAAGATTTATCATTTCGGAGAAAAAGTCATTATAAAATTCACTAAAGTTTTATTCTCCATAATATGCATGACTACGCTGTCTATGTACATCGTTGGACGCATAATATAAGAAAAAATATAAGTCTGCTAGGCTAATACATTGATATTGAATGATAATTCTGAGAATATGAGCTGAAAAGAAACCCGGTCCCACATTTTATGTGACCACGTGGCCTTAAGCAACATCTGTCTGCTGTTCAATTGTTTACTTGGGAGTGCCCATTCTGCTAAACTACTGATTCAATATTTTCACATGGTATCAGTTGCAAAAGAGTTTATAAGAGCTGAACGTATGGGAGATTGGCAAGCTCACTTGAACGCCGTTAAAGAAATGCTTCCTTATTTCCACGCATCAGGATATTTTCCTTACGCTAACTCTGCGCACTTATATCTGCAAGATATTTTAAAACTAAATGAGTCTATGAATCCTAGTGTTTACCAACGATTTACTGGAGGATCTTTCACGGCTAGACGTTCTAATAAGTTATGTTGTGGGACTTCAACGGATATGGTGATAGAGCATTCAATGATGAAATCTATGAAGACAAATGGAGGTATTGCTCGAGGAAGGAGTACTAAAGAGAGTGTCATCAGCAAATGGGTTTATAGTATGCATGCAATGAATACGTTTGTGAAGCATTGGAAGATATCGCTAGTGTAAGAATGGATACATCAGATCAGCATGTTGATGCTAGTGACTCACGAGCAAAGAAAGATGTACAAAAACTTCTTGAATGGTTTTCATCACATAATCCTTTTCCAGAGGTTAACAAAATATTGTCTATTGCTAGTGGAGTCGTTAGTGATAATAAATTTAACTGCCATAAAGCTCGCGAAGTTGGGATTCCCACCATGTCTAAAATGACAGGACTGACATTTGATAATATTAAACTCAAACGTGCTGATAAAGTAATTCCTCTTTTAGCTATGAGTAGTACTGTAAAAATTCATGATGAGAAAGTATCTGTTGACACTGTGTTATTATTTCAACGCATGAGTATTACTACGGCATTTGACGATGAAATTGAAAAATATTTTGAATATGAATTGGCTCCCTACCCGTTGTCCTTATTCGATGAGCTTGGAATGCGGAAATCACAAAAATCAGGCATTTATGATTGTTTTCAAAAAGTAAACATTGATGTTGACAACATAAATGTTGCATATACTATCGATGCAGGTTATTTATTGCACCGTGTGATCTGGGATCGAGAAGATACATTCAGCAACATCTCAGATAAATATGTTCAGTAGATACGCAGACATGTTGGTCAAAAAGTAACAGTAGTATTTGATAGCTATACCGATTCTACAAAAAATATTAAAGCCGCAGAACAACGTCACCGTGTGACCAAAACATCGGCATCTTCTGATATTCTCTTTGACCAATTTATAACAGTCCCAACTAGCCAACAACAATTTCTGTCAAACACTCACAATAAGTCTCGGCTCATTGCAATGCTCAAAGAAAGATTTACTAATGAACATATTTCAGTCAAGCAAGCTGACAATGACGCTGATATACTTATCGTAGAAACTGCAATAAATCAATTTAATCCAGTTGATTTAAATGTTGTTGTTAGTGAAGATATTGATCTGTTAGTATTACTTACCGTTCGCATTCCAATTGAAAAAATCATTTACTTTTTAAAACCAGGCTCAACAACAAGTACAAATTGTTTACCAGCTTATCCTAAATTTAAAGATCACATTTCATTTTTACATGCTATGACTGGCTGTGATACAAAATCAGCATTGTTCCGGAGGGGTAAAACGACAGTACCTAAATTATTTGAAAAGCAAGATCTAATTGGATGTGCACAGGTTTTTGAGGATACGAACTCTACTCCAGAAACTCAAATCACCAACGTAATTCGCTTTCTTCTTTCTGTGTATGGAGCTCCAACAAAAATTACTTGCATAGATAAGTTACGTTACTTATCTTTTGCAAACCTACACGTAATAAAAAACGTGTGCAATTAGCTTGTCTTCCTCCAACCTCGGCTTCTGCACACCAACATTTTTATCGTGTGTATTACCAGGTTCAAGTATGGCTTGGTAATCAACTGGATCCAGAAGAATGGGGTTGGAAGCTAACTGATAATGTATTGGAGCCAATCCACACTCTATTTCCACCTGCACCAGAAAAGCTCCTTAACACTATTTTTTGTAACTGGAAAAAGGGGTGTAATTCAAAATACGGCAGAAAAAAAGTGAGCTTATTTTGTTCAACAGCATGCACCAGTTGTCAAGGCCAGTCGTGTTCAAATGTTGAATCTCCAATAGAATAAGATACTTACATCAACGACGAAACAACTGATGTATCACTGTTACAGCAATTTACGTCGACTCAAGAGGATGTAGAAGAAGAAGAAGATGATGATGATGATGATGAAGGAAGAGGAGAAGAAGAAGTTGAATAAGAAGACCTGAAATTCCATTAAACCAGTAAAATAGACCGTGGATAGGCCTACTGGGGAAACCACGTTAAAAAAACTTTGTACACTTTCTCACCGAGTAACTAAATATTCTATAGTTGTAAATCAACTCCAACCAGCCCTGGCAACTCCGTGTTCTCTGAGGCCCGCCGTTAGCGGGCGTGCAAGGCGTGCACCGCACGCGGGTAGCACATCGAGGGGGACGGCAAATCGAGTGATCAACAGTGGCCGCCCCGCGATAGTTGCCACTCCATTGTCGCCGCGACAAAACTTCTGTAGCGGGCGATCTTTTTTTACACGCTTTATATTAGCTTGACTTGTATGTATGTATGTATGAATGTATGAATGAGAGTAACGGAATTTTACAACTCCATTTTGACCCACTTCCAGATGTCCGAGCTGTTTTAAATTTGGCACACATATTAAGAACCGGTGACAATACAATAATTTCATAGCTATATCCTGCTATTCTCATTACTTTGACAGTAAAAACAGAAAAATGGTTGAAAGTCGTGGAATTTCGCAATTTAATTTTAACCCAATTCCAGATGTCCGAATTGTTTGAAATTTTGCTCATGTATTGATAACTGATTACAATACAATAATTTCATAGCTTTGGCTTGATATTCTCATTACGTTGACAGTAAAAACATAAAAAAATGTGCACACTTTTTAAGAACCGTTGACAATACAGTAGTCTCTTAGCAACGTCCTGCTATTCTCGTTACTCTGACGGTAACAATAGAAAAATGGTTGCCTGTAACGGAATCTTTCATTTCAGTGTTTACCCGCTTCCTGACGTCCGAATCGTTTGAAATTTTGGACACTTATTAAGAACCGATAAAAATTCAATAATTTCACTCTCACCACGTTCTCAGACACAACTTAAAAGTGGTTGAATGTAATGGAAAATTTCATTTAAATTTTCACTCACTACAGAAAGTCCGAACTGTCTGAAATTTTGTACATGCATTAAGAACCGATGACAATCCAATAATTTCATATCTATGTCTTGGTAATCTGACAGTAAAAACACTAAAGTGATTTAACCGTCTTATGAAAGATGTGGCTCATTTTCACCCACTTACCGAATCGTCTTTGTGGGCTAGTTGGTTAAGGCGCGTGACTGGCGAGCAGACATTCCCTGCTCGAATCCCGATTTCGGTTCGCACTTCGGTTAGGACTTCAAGTTAAACTACACGTTACTTGATGGGATTACTGAGTTAGGCAAATGCAGCCGCGACATTAGTGCACAGGTGCGATACGAGAAATCTTCGTCATTTGGCGGCCACACCTTTCTGAGATTTCCTGCCCAATATTGCCATCATCATCATCATCGTTCTCCAGTTTCCCGGGTGTGATTTACGAGCCTTGGTTGTTGTAGACGATGGTCTTCCGCTGTCTCCTATCCAGAAAGGTTTCTCTGTCTGCAGTCGCTTAACGTGATGTTGAATAGTAAGTATTCGAAATATTACTTCGTACTATTATAGAAAAGTAGCCTTCCTCGTTTACCCTGCTATTGGATCTCTTGTTGAGTTGACCATTTAATTGTATTTTACTCGTGGGAATGATAATTAAAAATGAAACTAGGGCCTACAACTCAAAGAAAACGAGAGATTGGCGAAGAAAATCCAACAGTAAGAAACATACTTTTTAAACTATCTGAACTAAAAAGGTAAAAATAAAATTGTAGTTTAAAAAACTAAAATCACTCTTTCGTAGTAATGTGAACTAAAATGTTAAAAATAATATTTAAATAGAAATATTTTGTTTAACAGTGATAGGACGTCCCACAATTCAGGATAAATTAATTTTTTGAATAAGCTTAAAATATAAAGTCACTGGTTACAAAATTAACTTTAATGTTAAAAAAGCGTGGGGCGCGCTCTACATAACTTTTAACAATGACTCTGTTTCTATAAACAGCCAACGACAAAAAATATAAGACAACTGAAATAGTACCCCATGCTTTTTTAACATTAAAGTTAATTTTGTAATCAGTGACTTTATTCTTTAAGCTTATACAAAAAAAAAAATTTATCCTGAATTGTGGGACGTCCTATCACTGTTAAACAAAATGTTTCAATTTAAATATTATTTTTAACCTTTTAGTTCACATTACTACGAAAGCGTGATTTTAGTTTTTTAAACTACAATTTTATTTAGCTCAACTGCTACTTCAGGCGGCCGGCGACACTCGGGATGGCACAATGGGTGCTGCAAATAATGTTCGAAGGAGAGGCAATCTCACAGTTTTCTGACCGGTTCAAAAAACTGCTAGATCCACTAATTGCTGTAGTTAGACAGGGGGCGGCATAATCGGTATTGCACACGAGCGTTCAAACAGCTAGTGGCGGGTCTGGGATAATATACATACCGTTCGGATGAAAAGAACATAACAGAGTTAAGAGACAACAGGGTAGTAGGGAATATTTAAAACAACTAAACAAGGACTTAATAACAGCAAAGAAAATGGCTAAAGATGGGTTTAGGAAGAGTATTGTCAGTGCAGGAGGACCATTGACTGATGCATCGAGAAATTTCTATGGCTATATCAGGAAACTGAGGGGAAGGAAGGGTGTAGAGACACTTACAGATAAGGATGGAGAAGAAGTTACTGACGATTTGAAAAAGGCAGAGATTTTAAGTAACTGGTTCAGTGAAAGCATTAGTGACAATGAATCAGAAACAAGAGGGTCTAATTCGGAGAACGAGCTTAACAACACAATTAGAAATGACGATAGTAAAAAATTTGATATCCATCCTGAGGAAATCATGAAGAAAATAAGAAAGCTGAAAAAATAAAAATAAAGGGGCTGGTGAAGATAATATTACTACAGATATCTTAAAGATAGCCGGATGTGACAATGTACCTTATCTTGAAATATTATTTAAATTGAATCTAGACACTTGCTGTTTACCACAGGACTGGAAAAATGCAATAGTAGTACCGGTACATAAAGGAGGGGTCAGAAATAGAGTTGAGAATTACAGGCCAATCAGTTTGACATCAGTGGTAGGTAAATTAATGGAAAGATTGATATGCAACCACATCAGAAATATATGTGAGGAACGTAAGTGGTTTTCAAGTAGGCAACATGGTTTCAGGCAAGGATATTCATGCGAATCTCAGTTAGTGGGATATATGCAAGATATTTCAGATGAAATGGACAAGGGAGTCCAAATTGATAGTGTAGCACTAGATCTGTCTAAGGCGTTTGACAGAGTAAGCCATAAAATGATAGTAAATAAGGTAAAAACCATTGGAGTAGATGAGAAAGTCATTTGCTGGGTAAAAGAATTTTTAAAAGGTAGAAAATAGAAAGTTATGGTAGGAAATGTAGTATCAAAAGAAGTGGAAGTAAAAATGGGTGTGCCACAGGGTAGAATATTGGGACCATTGCTATTCATTATTCTAATGAATAATTGTATTGATTGTTTGCTACCTGAAATTAGATTGTTTGCAGATGACATAAAAGAATCAAAATGATAGAGGATTGTAAACAGTTGCAGGGTGATCTGGACAGGATATCTAAGTGGGTTTGTAAACATGGAATGAAGATAAATGCAAAGAAGAGTCAGCTTATTAGATACACAAATAAAAAACAAAAGGTAAATTATCAATTTAAGGTGGGGAAAGAATTGCTTGCGGAAGACTTGAAATGTAAATATCTTGGCATTACATTTGATAACAAGCTTAACTGGGCAGGACACATTGGACAGGTGGTAGGAAAAGGTTTTAAAATTCTGCACATGTTGGAGAGAGTGATGAGGGGATGTACGAGAGAAGTCAAGGAATTGGGTTACAAAACTTTGGTCAGACCATTGCTCGAATATGGTAGTGTAGTATGGGAGCCTCATTTTACGTATCAAATACAGGAGTTGGAGAGGGTGCAAAAAAGGGCTGCTAGATTTGTTTCTGGAAATTATCGCAGAATGCATTCAGTGACGGATGTGATAAAGGAGCTGTAATGGGATTCATTGCAAGACAGGAGAAGGATGAGGAGGGTCATGGGAGTGTACAGGGCAGATTCTGGCAATGAGGCATGGAAAGATATTGCAATAGGTATGAAAAGTAGTGCATGGAAGGGAAAAGATGACCATGACCACAAGCTGGCACTCGGTTTCAGACACAAGGGTATGGGAAGATTCTCTTTTTTAGGTAAGGGTGTTAGGGATTGGAATGATTTACCAAGAGAAATGATGAATAATTTACCGAAAACTTTGAAAGAATTTAAAGATAAAATTTGTAGAGGGCAAATGTAGGTAGGTGCATGATAGGGAGAAGATGGGTGTGTAGGGAAATTGCCACCGGAGCGTGTGCTCCATTGCAATTAAATTAAATTCCTTGCCTTAACTGAAGTCACTAAAAGCAAGACTCGTTTAGTTTTAGACTATGGTTACCAGAATTCTTTCTCCAAATCCAGAGACGCTTAACAGCTTTTTCACCAAAATCCGGGGACGCTTTCGATATTTGTCCTAATTATGCTTTGTACTTTTATAAGTTTTATGATTAAAGATTGGGTTAACTTAAAAGCCAGATATTGTTCATATTTCGTGTTTTAAATCGGTATCACAGACAGCCATGTTGCACACAGCAAGGAGACTTGATTTTCCAAAGCTGTTGTGTCCAAGCCGCAGTATCATTGTAGTTTTCTTTCATTCCTAGGCACGTACAAGAAAAGAAGTGCGCTTCATATCTCTTGCTTTAAACGAATGCATTAGCAAATCAGGGCTTTTAAAGAACTCTCGCTTGATTAAAAAAATTCTAAGGACAACAGTAAAAATCCGGGGACATTGCAATGACGAAATCTGTCCGGGGACAGAGAGCTAAATCCGGGGACTGTCCCCGGCAAACGGGGACGTCTGGTAACCCTATTTTAGACGGAAGTTCTACAAACAGAATGAAAGCGCTTCATTGCACTTTGTAAACTTAAACGGACTATAACCACATATGAATTAATCAACGCTTTACCTGAAAACTAACTAGGCGTAGACAGTTGCCTTGGAGGTATTTGGTATTATACAATGTGGTGATTCGGAACTGTACATCTCAGCTCTATCAAACTGTAAGCGACTACCAGAATGATGAATATTTATTCATTAACGCTGCTTGAATCAAATAACTACAATCATAGTGTCTTTACGATCTTGGTCTATATATGGTACAAAAATATATTCTACACACAAAATCCATAAGATTCTTGTAGAGGCGTGTAGCAGCAAATCTTCATAAAGTAAAAAATAATGACGGTGTTGTTGACAAATCCATTAGTTACAAAACATTTAATTTTAATATAATTGCGATGGCAATTTGGAGTATTGTACTTTATTTTGATTAGGCATACCTTATAATCTACGAAAGTAATAAAGTATGGTAAAATAATTTTTTACTGTCTGACGTTATCACATCACTGATTTATCTTTTACGTACAAAAATACAATCCCAACGCAGTATTAAAAAACCATCATTAAAAGCCTTTGGTACACTGTACTCTATTGTTATATGAGCTTATTCCAACGTTCATTGAAAAATTCGATTCAAATATGCATGAATATTTTATATCTACTTGTAATGTGAAACCTTGTATCTGTTCTCAGTTTGTTAGATAACATAGTTTTCTAATTATATATGAAAATGTTTTGTCAAATAGGAAGCAGTGTATGCAATATCTGTGTGAATCTAATCTTTGGCGGCTCCGACCAGACGGAGAAAATACTCGGCTCAGGAAGCTGTTTCATACCAGAGCTATTTAATTTAATTGCGATGGAGTGCAAACTCTGGTGTACATTACCCTCTATAATCATTTGTTTTTCTTTACCGTTCCTTATACCCACCTACTCTCTACGAATTTTAATTTTCAATTCCTTCAGCACTTTTGTTAAATTATTCACGATTTCCCTTAGCAAATTATTCTAGACCCTGACTCCCTTACCTACGAAAGAAAATTTGCCCAACTCAATGAACCAAAAGTGTTCGTAGAAATTCTTTTCCATTTCATGATATGACTTGCACCGGTGACGACGGTTATGATGCAATAGGAGTTTGAATCAATTCGAGATAGACTCCGCTTGTAAATGCTTGTATAGAAACACTGACAGATAGTTCCATACTGTCGCTCACGTTGGATTAGCAGTGCACCAGTTTGTAGTCGTTATCAGAAGAAAGCTGTCCTCTTTGGAAACTGGCAGCGTAATCCCCCTCTCCCAAGCGTCGTTCTCGCAGCTTGTCCGTTTTCCTACCTCGATTTTTACATTCAGCAATACCTGGTGACGTGGGAAACAAATTTCACATAATTTTGAGAGAAGCTCAGCTTCTGCCAACGCGTTACTGGTTAGAATTGGTATCAATTTCACACAGTTGTTTGCATTTCTAGTGTCTTTGCTTGATTTTTTTAACGGTTTAACTAGTGAGGTTGTTGGTTAATTTACATTGAGGAGATGAATTTTAACATATTATATCTTTGCCCCTCAATATAATTATGACCAAGATTTCGAATTATTTCATTATGAGCTGTTGGTGTTTTCTCCAGAAAACTGCAGCTAACGTTTTGAATCTATCTATTAGTTTTGGTGTACTGGCTAGTGTGTGTAGGTCCTCTGTTGGGAAATCGTAGGGCAGGTGAGTGCTCTTCTCAGTGCCCATCGTCGTCGTCTTGTCTGTTTGAGTCGAAACTCATGTAACAATTGAAGTTCCAGAGCTCCTAGCACCCTGATTTCTTTCTGATTAGTGGTCATTAGCATGTCGTTTTAGTCAAGTCTGTGATGTCGTCCCTTTTTTTTTGAAGTTTGTGTTTTTGTCGTGTTTGTAATTTTTTTCTTCCTTCAGTATCTGTAGTTGCGGGTTAGTGTCTGTATTGGTCGGTTGTAGTTAGTTTCATACAGGTCTTGTCCTAGGTTCTGGATTATGTTGTGGGGCGACGCACGCGATTTTTGATAAAAATTGGTCGATTTGTCTTTAATGTAGTCTGTGATAGTCTGTATTCCCAAGTCGTGGTGAATTTGTGTGTTTGTCATGTACCGAGGGGCGTCGAAGATGAGTCGTAAGTACTTGTTCTGGACAGTTTGAATTTTCTTTAGATTTGTGTCAGACGCCATGCTGAACAGTTCAGAGCCATACAACATCGCAGGTCTGACGACCGCTTTGTAGATCTGAAGTTTTGTTTTGGTGGTTAGTCCATTCCCCTTGAGGAGAGGATATAATTTGAAGAGTCGTGGCTTACTTGTGTTGCAGGCGTTTTTAATGTGGTCACCCCACGTTAGTTTTTTATCAAACTGAATGCCTAGGTATTTAACTGTGTCCCGCCAGGGGAGGTCTGTGCCGTCGAGAGTTACCTGTTCGGTGGGTGCCTCCCTTTTAGTAGAAAACATTATGGCTTGAGACTTGTCTGTGTTTAGTTTAATTTTCCACCTGTTGCACCATTGCTTTAGAAGTTGGACGTGTTGCGATAGTTTACTTATTATGTATTTTTGGCTCCGACAGGATCTGTCTATGGCAGTGTCATCTGCGAACAGGGCGATTTCTCCTCCTGTCTGGTGTGGGATATCATTGGTGTAGATGCTGTAGAGAATTGGTGCTATGACCGAACCTTGGGGTACGCCTGCTTCAATTGATTTGAACTGGCTTTGTTCTCCTTCCACCACTACGTAAAAATTTCTGTTTCGGGGGTAGCTGTTTATCATTCGTAGTAGATGGCCAGGGCAGCCAAATGAGTGAAGCTTGTAGATAAGTCCGCTATGCCAAACGCGATCAAAAGCTTTTTCAATAACAAGAAATACAGCGCCTGTATGGTGCCTGGTGAAGCGCTCCCGACAGATTTTTTCAACCAGTCGGACTGCTTTGTGGGTGGTACTGTGCTGAGCACGGAAGCCGAATTGTTCAGGTATGATGATGTTGGTGTCTTTGAGGAATTTCTGTATAGATTCATTGATGAGAATTTCTAGGATTTTTCCTAGGATGTTTAAGAGTGAGATCGGCCTATGATTTTGTGGAAAGAGCTGTTTTTTGTTGGGTTTAGGGAATGTGATGATTTTGGCAGTTTTCCAAGCTGAAGGGAAATAGAATAGTTTGAGGCAGGAATTATAGATGTGGGTGAGATGGTCTATAGCAGGTTGTGGTAGATTTTTTAGATAAATGGCTCTGATGCCGTCTGGACCGGGGGATTTTTTGTTACCAAGCGCCCTTATGATTGAAGTCACTGTGGTCGAGTCCACAGGACGGAAAGAGTTGCGTGACCTTTACCTCAAGATTCGAGGTAATTCTCTAATCACTCTTTCCTCGTGGATATCGCTATCCTCGTCATCAATGACATGTTCTTGGAACTGGAGTTCCAAAGTGTCAGCCATGGCTTCCGCTCTTTCGGGCGCTGTATATACTATGCCGTTTGGCCCGTGTAGTGGTTTGGACGTCTGGGGCTGTTCTTTGTGCGATTTAACGAGTCGCCAGAAAAGTTGAGGTTTGTTTTCTCCTTGCCGGAGAGTGTTGTCCTAGCATTCGGTTCGATGTTGTTGAATGTGCCACCTGACTTCGTGTGCGAACCTGTTTGTGGTTTGGCGATGGTTTGGATCGCGATATTTTTGCCATTGTTTGCGGTGGAATTTTTTTAGTTTTATCTGAGATGTGTGGTGGAAGGTCTTTTTTCCCTGGGTCATGTGTAATTTTGGTTGTAGCCATTTTCGCGCATTCGTTGATAGTTGTTACGAGATGGCCAGTTTGCCTCTCGATTTCTTGTTTGTTTACTGGGAATGGTTGCCCCGTGATGTGTATGTTTGACCTTGCCTATCCGTTCGGTACATAGCGTAATTTCTCACCTGAAACATCTGTCCCATTTGTAGGTGAGTTTCACTGTTTAGAGCTATATCAATATTGTGTTCGTCAAGAAATGCCTCTAAGGTGTGTTTCTGTTCGAGAATGCCGTCGGCATTCCATGTCATAATGGCTAGTTGTTTCAACTTATTTTGCGCCATCTATGAAGCTGGTAAAGGCACTAACGAGTACTAGGATTTTAGCTTCTGCATTAGGGGCTTTTTTGAAGTCCTGGATTGTGGTGGTGAAGGTTTGGAGTAGTCCTTTGCAAAAGTTGAGGATTTCTTTCAAGTCTGATAATGGTGAATTGTTTGGAGAGTCTTGTGATGAGGAGTTTGTTTCTCCTTCTGCGGATGGGGTAGCGGTACTGTTGTTGCCGCTATTGTTGCCATTAGCGGAATTGTCTTCTTGTGGCTCTGCGGTATTTGCAGTTGAAGATGGCTGCTCAGAGCTGGTTTGTTGGTTTGGGAGGGGGGGGGGGAATTAGTTTGCTTCTATCTGAAAAGTGTTTGTTGGGTTTTTTTGAGTATCAGAGTCAGATGACTTTTCGTCTTCTTTCTGTTTTCTTTTTCTTTCCTCCCTGGCTTTTTTAAGCTCTAGTCCCTTCTTGAGGATCTCTTGGTAAGTGGGGCACTTTTTGTATGAGGCAGGGTGCGACCCGTTACAATTTTCGCACTTCGGGGGTTCCTCCGGCTTTTTTGGGCAAGTTTTAGTGAGATGCCCTCCCCCGCACTTTACGCAGCGTGGCGAAATGTGGCAATTTTTTGATCCGTGACCGAAATTTTTGCAAGAATGACATTGAATCGGTCCGCTCGGTGCCCTATAAACCTCAACTCGCACCTTCAGGCGAAGGATGTACTGAGTATTGTAAATTTCCATGGCTTCAGGTGAGCGGTAGAGTTGTATGAGGAATAGTGGCAGAGGTTTTCTAGTGCCGTCTGGGGTGGCGGACGTCATCTGGTGCACATCATGGACTGGGAGCTTTTTTGCAATAAGATCGTCGTGTATTTCTTCACGGGAAATATCTGTCGGCAGGTCCCTAATTACTACTTTCATGATTTTTAGGGGGTCTGAATCATAGGTATGGTACTGAAAATTTCGTATGTTGAGAGCTTGGAGAATGAATTTAAAGTCTTTCAAAGTTGAGGCCTGATACTTAATGGAATTTCCACGGTATGCTGTGTGGAGATCACCTTTAAGTCCCCTCTCAATTTCCTTGAGGAACGCCAAGTATCCTGTGGTTTGATAGCAGAAGATAGGGGGAACCCTTACTCGTCGTGTTTGGGGTGGTAGTGGAGCTGTTACAGATTCTGGAGCAGTGTCAAGAGGCGCATAGCGATTTGCAGTTGGTATATTTGCTAAGATTGTGATTGTTGTATTATTGACGTCTTGTGAATCAGAGTCAGAATCACTGTCATTTGGTGGTAATGCAAGACATGACCCTTCCGGCAGCATGACGTGTTGTGTATGTTCTGTGTTTTTCTGACTCTGTGTAGGTGTTGTCTGTGAGGACTTTCTCTTATGGCTGCGGGACCCCATTTTAGGCCGCTGCAGATTGTACTAGAACAGGGCGGTCCGATTTTCGTCAGTCTGTCAGTTTGGGAGTGTTACACTGGCCTTTAGTTGACACCGGTAGGTATCAGGGCCAGATGCAACCCTACACAGCACGCCTGGGGGTTCCGCTCAAAGAGCGGGCCGTGAGGCGGTAAAACCCTAGCACCTCGGTGGAATTTTTTAGTCTGTCTAGAGTCGGTCAACCTAGCCGTCCGACGACAATATTTGCTTTGTAGCGCCCTACAGCGCTTGTAGCGGCGTCCCTCGTAGCGTAGCAAGCGGTAAATCCAGCACGCAGTAAGCCAGTGCACCAAAGCGTAGACAAAGCACAGTCAGCCAAAATAAAAACGATGCTTCGTTCATGAGAGCCAAACTACGAATGCTCTCAGTGCCCAGGTCTGGATTGATTGCAGCCTTTTGCGATGCGATGCTGCGGCATACCCCCACGCTGGGCAGGCATACTCCATGACTGGTCGAATTAATGCCTGCTATATTCCTACTTCGCAGCGCGATGGAAGTGCGGAGTTGACGTTGGAGACTGGGTAAAAACTTCCTAGTCTTCAGTCGGTTTTACGCCTAATGTCCGCAATGTGATGTTTCCACGTCAATCGTTGGTCCAGGCTGATGTCAAGGTGTTTTGAGAGGAATTCTGCCACCGAACAAGTTTAGATTAAGTGGTAGATGCAACACCCATTTCGGCGTGCCGACCAATAGTTTTTTTTTTTTTTAATGCCTAATTTGCATCATGGGAGGTCAGCCCCATTTTATATATAATTAAGGCCCTTCTCTACCAAATTTCTTTAAAATAAAATAACAGCACTTTACTATTAAAAAATGCCTTGGTTTAATTTCTTCAAAATTAATTTACAAAGCCAACTTCCCAGCTAATCTTTTAACTCTAACACAGAGATTCTATATTCTTGTTGAATTCAACGATATTATTATATATTTACTACATTATTATAAACACTACTGTCTGTGGAAGGCAGTTTAGAATTAAACATTTACATCTCTTTTCTTTTTTCTTACAAATTATTTATAATTAGGAAATTAATACACAAAAAAAATCAATTAGGAATTATAATCAGCAGATATGTTATATAGAAGAATTCCTCTCTTATGAAAAACAATTGCCTGGGACTTCTCAGCGTTTGTTTTAACCCGCCATTTCTTTGCCCATTCTTCTAGTTGGTCCAGGGCTAACTGCAGACGTTTGATGATTAATTGTATACTCCATGACTACTTGAAATAGTCTGTATCATCTGCGAATAACGAGGTGAATATTGCGATTGGTCTAAGAATATCTGCTGTGAAATGGTGAATATGGTATTTGACCAAGGACTGATCCTTGAGGGACCCCAGCGCATATTCTTCTTGTAGCTGACTTTGCTTTTAAGACTCTCTCTGAGAATTATCTATGCCTCAGATAGCTCTTTACCAGGTCTATAAAAGATCTGGGAATATCAGCCTTAACCATTTTCATTAGTAGGCCTTCATGCCAAACTGAATCAAAGGCCTTGGCCACATCAAGCAGTACCATGCCGCAGTATCTGTGTTTGTTAAATGCGTCGGTGGCCTCTTCAACAACACAAACAACGTGATGTGTTGTTGAATGGCTCTCTCTGAAACAAAATTGTTCTGCAGCGATAATATTTAATTTATCAATGTGAAACATTAGTCAGCTCAGCAGCAGTTTTTCTAAGATTTTGAGACTGATGGGAGTAGCGAACCAGGTCTATAGTTCTGAGGAAATGTAGGGTCATTTCCTGGTTTAGGGATAGCGTCTATCACTGCTTCTTTCCAGGCACCAGGAAAAGTTCTTGTAGTGATGATTTTGTTGAAAATTTGTGCAAGTCTTTGTATGGCTGCTAAAGGGAGTTGGCTCGGGATCATGTTGTCTATGCCGTCTCTTCCCGGTACCTTTCTAGGAGTGAGGCTGATTATTTTAGAATCATCAGTTTCTTCTATTTCATGAGCTATTGTCTCATTATTTGCAAAATAACTGTCTCTGGACGCTGCCAATGTGCTCGTCATCTTACAGATCCGCAATCGGGTAAAATTGTCCTCATAAACATCTGCCAAGGCATTGGCTTTCTCCTAGCTGGTGTAAACTAAGCCTTGTTGCGCGTATAAGACATATATGCGTGGCTTCGCTTTAGTGAATTTTTTGTTTTATTCCAGATTGTTCCATCAGAGATCCGTAGTTGGGCGATGCGCTTGTCCCACTGTTCCCTTCTGTGGGCTTCTAGCCGAGCTTTGACTCTGTGCTCAAGAGTATTTAGTAAGGTTTTGTAAGTTTTGTCACGAGTTCACTGTCAGTTTTTCCTTACTAGGTTTTTATCTCGTATTAGAGATTGTAGTTCAGTGGGAAGTTGTCTGCCAGAGCTTTTCTTCCTTAGTCATGCTGCCATATCCACCGCAGTGAGGGTTGCTCTGGACCATTCCACTACTGCTTCTTCTATATCTTCAGCATCATTTGTTAATTGCTCAGTCATAACTGGTTGAAGTTCATTTCTAAATTAGTCCTAGTCCGCTCGTCCAATCTGTTATATTTGTTTCTTCATTTAATGTAGTCAGAGTCCCAGTCAACTAGGACAGGATTGTGATCAGAAGACAACTGGGCCACTGATTGCAGGGATGGAAATGCCGGTACGTTTTTAGTGATAAGTATGTCAAGGGCGTCTGCCCTTAGTCTTTCCGAGTCGGGAAAGTGGGTGGGCTTTTCTGGGCCCCGCACTGTTATTCCGTGTCTGAGAGCTTTGTGTTGTTGGACTCTGCCGCTGGTATTTGTAGCCCTGCTGTGCCACTGCTGATGTTTGGCATTAAGATCACCACCCAATATGAGACGTCCCGCGATATTTCTGAGTGTTGCAACGTCTACAGCTTCTAATGCAGTTCTTGGTGAGTGGTATGCTGCAATTGCAGTCACTGGCCCCGTTGTGGTTTTGATGACTGCAGCTGTGGCTACCAAGTTGCTGAAGTTTGCAGTGCTGTGGGATGATGTTCTATGAATCTCCTGATATAAATGGAGACTCCACAATTTACTGTTGATCTGTCGAAGCGATAAGTTGCATAATATGGTACAGCGACTCTAACGCCAGTTTTTAGGTGAGTCTCACACACCAAGAATATGTCAATGCCTTCGGATAGTAGAAAGTTTTTAAACTCGGTTCTTTGTCTGTGGATGCCATTTGCATTCCAGACAAAGATTCTAAGACTGTCCATATTTCTAGTGGCCTGGTCTGATTAACAGAGGATTGCTAATTTTTCATCGCTGTGATGATGGCATTAGGTAGATGTTGAATAGCTGTGGCAAGACTCTGAATAGTAGACGACGGCTGTTCCAGAATCCCTCACCTGTTGTAGAGGGTATTTTGTATAATACGATGATTCGTTGCATGTTAATGGATCATTAATATCATACTGCGGCAAACGATTATCTACTAAACCTTCCTTATTGTTTTCGCCTCTCGAACCGTTGCACCTAGCTTGGTGGTGTAACGGTTAGCGTTCTCGCCTCGCATTCGGGAGGACGCCGGTTCGAATCCCCGTCCGGGCATCCAGATTTGGGTTTTCCATGGTTTCCCAAATCACTCTAGGCAAATGCAGGATGCTTCCTTCAAAAGGCCATGGTCGAATTCCTTCCCATTCCTTGCCCGTCTCTAAAGACCTCGCTGTTAAGAGACGTTAAGTAGTTAAAAAAAACGTTGTCCCCAATATCTTTCGCATTGATGACTTCTCCCAGGGATGGATTCATGTGTACCAAGAGGTGACCCTTTATCTATAGATGTTTTATCTTGTCGCAGTTGGAGTACATTATTCTTCTTATTATTGTTTTTATATCCTGCCCTCCCTTCTTTTGCCTCCATATATTTGGGGTATCCTATGTATGAGGCTACATGCGTCCCTCCACAATTGACACATATGGGTTAGTCCATCCCCTTCACTCGTGTACATTCTTTTGGCGTATACTATTGGTAATCGTTAGTGCAGGCCGTAAGTCTGACAGCGGAAGCACTGAGGTAGCCCCCGATCAAACCTTTTTTTTGTACACATATTTTCATGTGCAGAAGATTTTCCAAATCAGTTATAACTCTGTTCTCCACAGAGTCTTTCATGGAGACCACAAGCAATGGCATTAGTCTTTTTTTCTAAATTTCTTTTTGGAGCTTCCGTTGCTCAGATTCCATCGTTAAACCAATTTCGGTAAGTGCAGTTTGATGTTTGGTAGCCATATTGGTAATCCGCGGATAACCCACCTAACTATCCTTTCTGAGACTGGAGGGATGGAGTAGCAAGCTACTCCCACCTCTTGCTAATACGCGTTTGTTTTCTTGTAGTTATCGGCACATCTGACTTTGATTTGGACGCCGTCAATTGATGGTTTGAGGCCGAAAGCAGCTCAACAGACTTATTCAAGCTTTCTGTTCAGTTTGGCTATATTACGTGTAATCCTGCAATTACTGGCGGGATATGTCGGCTGTAGATGCCTATGGTTTCAGGTGGTGCTTCTTCTTGTTGGTCATCGACTAGTGTGTGAAATCTGTTGGCCGTTGACTCCTGCGTTTGCGATTCTTACACTTGCCTTGGGCGGGTTGTCTTCTTCAGTTTTTCGAGCGGCGACCTTTGAGGTGCCGACGTTTTGGTTAGGGGTGGCTGCCGAGTTGTGACCTTTCGGTGTGGTGGCCAAGGATTTTTGTTGCCTGAAGCAGGGAGTTTCTTGTATGCTGTACCTTTGGCTGCCAATCGGTTGGTCGCAGGCTTCATGGTTTTATCGGTAGCTGCTCGCTGCATTGCTTTATTGGATTACTGATTTGTATCTTTTGATTATCAGACTTGAGTCCGTGCTTAATCCCTTTGTCGAGGGGAGGGGATATATGTGGATCTTGGTTCTTTGTTTTTCATGTGACCTGTGCCTGTACAGGCGGGCTGATAGCAGTGTCAGCAGGTCTCTTTGTAGTCTTTGCTGTCGATGAACTCAGAGGTGGTTTAAAGGTATTTGGGGTACCCCCAAGAATTGTATCGTCTCTGTTGTCCAGCGAAGAGATGACGTCAGTTGAGGATTGCCCAGACTCTTCCTTTTGGGTGTCGCTGTCCAACCTGCGAGAAATGGCTCTGCTAATTAGAACAGCAACCTCTGCTTTGACTTCTGGCTCAGAATATTTCCTATACTGGGAAAGTTATTTCTTTATTTCATCTGGAGCCATTCCTATAATGTAAGCCATATCCAACGAAAGCGATCTATACTTGGAGTTTACATTTCTTGGTGATAATTCACTAAGATATACTAGTTGTACAGACACACCTACGTTTTGTGCTGAGGAAGAGTCATTTTCGGCTATCCCACTCGTCATGGATTTCATTATCGTAGCCGAATTTACGCGCCACGAGCAGAGGGACTGCGGTTTTTTTCATGATGTATTGCACTTTGAGAGCTTCCTGGTGCAGACATAATGCCTCCTAGGTGGTGAATGGAGAGAATCTCGGGAATGCCGAAAGGGACACTTGTTGCCACCTAAGATATTCCCGCGTCCCTTTAGGGCCCTAACACTCACGTGCGCGGGTTAAAGCACTGCGTACAGGCCCTGGCACGGTTGTACCCTATCTTCGGGGGACAGGGGAGGATGACCCTCTAACGAAAGGGCCTAGCACAGAATTGTGCGGAATAGCTGCCTACAAGGTAGAGGGCTCATTATCACGCTCGCTCCTAACTCACCGATTCGCACGCTACAGAAAAGGCGGGGTGTTTTAAGGCGAGGCTACCAATTTGTTTATTTATAAAGCTCACAACCCGTAACTTGTAGTTGTCCGAGTAATACACTGTCGCTAAGACCAGCGAAATCCTCACGCTGTATTATTCGGGAGAGGCTTGCCTTGTGTGCAGGAATGGCAGGTGTAGGATACCGTTAGGCCCACTTATCCAATGGGCTGCCGTCTCTTGATTTTATACAGGCGAATATTTTGTATACATTCGCAATTGCGAGTATTTTTAATCCATTAAAACTGTATATGTGTTATTTCAAATTTTGGTCTCTCTCTTTCACAATGTTTCACATCTTACGCATTCGGTAAGGAAAAAAAGGAACTACTTGTTCTGCTATCGATGTCACTGAACGTCAACATTGCGGTTCTCACCCAACATGTTCTTCATCCTTGTAGGTCTTACTCCATTTATAATCCTTATTTTTAGGAACATATCCTTTAAAATGCTGTCTTTTTAGTATACACAGAAATGTTTAATAATTTCATTATTTATTTTGTAAGATATTTAAAAATTACGCGCCATTCCACCATCTTTTTTTTCTCTCTTTTTAAGAGGTTACTTGTGAAAGGATAAAAATGAATTACCACAGGGACAGTGAATACAGGCTTTCAGCAGGAGAAATAAAAAGTAGCAGAGAAATAGCTGAAACTGTTGAAAAAATTAAATCGGTTGTCACAATAAGTAGAAACTGGTTTAAAATATTCAGACTGGCTAAAAAAAGTTTCAACAGTTCACTAAAATTAATAAACTAGCCCCAAAGGCCGTCAAAAATTACGGATTTAACTGAGTATTATGGTAATTTATTTCTCTACAGTTGCTTAGATAAATAGAATTGTTATAAAATAAAGCTCATTATAATTTACCGTCCCTTGTGCTGTAGCAAAAAGCTTCAGTTGCCAACTTGGTCCAGGTTGCATTACAGCCTAACCACAATCTCCGCTAATATTGCCACTAGAAAAGCAAAGCTTCAATCACGTGCGAATTAATACATGTCAGGCTCATCATGCATCGCGATATAAACTTTATACCAAATCTTCACAGGTTCTTACACATTTCTTATTACCTGTGATGAAGATCGACATTTTAACGGCTGAGACAGCTTACAGCGGCTGAAATAGTGACCCCAGTGAAAACGAAGGATGCTAAAAATAAATCTTACCCTATGGGAAGTTATATTTATTTGTGGTTTATCTACATCTACATCTACATCCATACTCTGCAAATCACAAACATTGTGGGTGGCAGAGGGTGCTAAGCACCAATCCTAAACCCGCCCATTCCAATCCCGAATAGTGCGAGGAAAGAAGGAATACATATAAGTATCAGTACGGCATCTTATTTCTCTAATCTTATCCCTCCGGTCATCGCGACCTAAATAGGTTGGCGGAAGAAGTATTTCATTGCACTCGAAATTTAAATTTTTTCGCATATTCTCCAATAAATTCGAACGCAAGCAACGTCGTCTGTCTTCCAAACTATCCCAGCCCAATGTATGTATCAATTCTGTGACGCTTTCATAAGGGCTGTAACAACAAGTCACGAATCTAGTGGCTCTCCTCTGCACCCTCTCAACTGAGTCAATCAGAACCTTGCGATACGGATCCCAAACCCCACAACAGTAATCCAGATGCGGACGCACTAGTGTTTTATACGCTATCTCCTTTGTTTGAGCATTACAATTCCTCAAAATACGACCTATGAATCGTAATTTAGAATTTGCCTTGCCTACGACGGAAGTTATGTGCATGTCCCATTTCATGTTGCTTTGTACTATCACCCCCAGATACTTCACGGAATCAACCGTGTCAACAGGTGAATTGTTTATTTTGTACTCGTGAACAACCTGATTCTTCTTGTTACCTATCCGCATTGCCTTGCACTTTTTGCAATTAAGTGTAAGCTGCCATTTACGGCACCAATCGAAAATAGCATCCAAATCGCGCTGAATTTCTAAGCAGTCGTCGGAGCACCTTATTTCCCTATAGATAACCGCATCGTCGGCAAACAATCGCAACCAGCATTTGACGTTGTCACCTAGATCGTTTATAAATATTAAGAAAAGAAGTGGACCTACTACACTTCCCTGAGGAACGCCCGAAGTAACATTTATCTTAGAAGAGGCTTCCCCGTCAACAACGACATATTGTGATCGACCAGTTAGAAAATCACGTATCCACTCGCAAATCTGAGCCGAAATACCGTAAGCTCGAATCTTCGCTAAAAGTCGGTTGTGTGGCACAGAATCAAAAGCTTTCTGAAAATCCAAAAAAACCGCATCAACTTGAGAACCTGCATCGATAACTTTCATTATGTCGTGGGAAAATAGGGCCAATTGTGTTTCACACGTTCGCTTCTTCCGAAATCCGTGTTGACATGGTGTAAGTAACTCGTTCTCATCTAGAAACTACATTATGTTCTAGCATATGACATGTTCCAGAATTCTGCTGCAGACCGATGTTAGAGATATGGGTCGATAATTCCTAGGATCACTCCGATCTCCTTTCTTAAAAACGGGAATTACCTGGGCTATTTTCCAGCTAGAAGGTACTTTTCTCTCTTCTAGTGATTTACAGAATATATCTGACAGAAATGGTTCAATATCCTCCTCGTATTCAGAAAATACTCTTACCGGTATTCCATCGGGACCCGGCGCTTTACCCCACTTCAGGAGTTTTAATTGCTTTACAATTCCTACGCTTTCAATTTCTATCGGATCCATCTCTAATTCCACACGATGTGGTAAAGTGGGGATGTTTTCCAAGTTTTCTTGCGTGAATGAATTTTTGAATTCGGTGTTAAATAAGGTAGCCTTGTCGCGGCTGTCTTCAACCTCCCGTCCGTCTTTTATTAGAACTGGCTTATTGTTCCCACTACAACTAACTTTTTTTACATACGACCAAAATTTCTTAGGGTTTTCAGTGAGGCTCTTAGAGAGAGAATTTTCACGAAAGTTATTAAATGCCTCACGCATCGCATTCTTAACACGTCCCCTTATCTCCTCTAACTTATCTAAATCAGTCCGATGCATCGTCCTTTTTGATCGTGCATTTATCTTCCTTTGCTTCTTGAGTAACCTTTTAACCTCCCGTGTGTACCATGGGGGATCGTTCTCTTCCCTGATTGTCCGTTTCGGTATATGCAAGTTCATACCTTCCCCGAGTATATGTAGGAATCGATGCCACCTCTCTTCAACGGTGCCTCCTGCTACCAAGAAGGTGTGGTAATTATGCCTCAAATACGCTCTAAAACACTCTTTTGAAGCCTTTTCGAATCTGTAAACGATCCTCTCTTTTCTCTTTCTGCGCGTGGTTGTTAGTTTTACTGTAGCAATTACAGCTTTGTGATCACTTATTCCTGCGGTGGTAGAAATATCCGTGAATAGTTCGGGCCTATTTGTAACAACTATATCTAAAATATTTTCGTTACCGTTGAAGCATCGCGTTGGTTCAGTTACGAGCTGTTCAAGATGGTGATCTGAGAAGAAGTCTAGAATGATTTCGCAAGCTGGTTTATCCCTGCCCCCAGTAACATGAACGTAATTAGTCCAGTCGATATCAGGCAAGTTAAAGTCACCTCCTAGCACTATTGTATGGTCCGGAAATTGCCGTGCTATATTATTTACATTATTTCTCAAGGCCTCGGCAATATTTACGCTTGCATCGGGTGGACGATAGAAGAAGCCTATCACAAGTTTTGTCCTAGCTACGTTGAGTTTGATCCATATGATTTCGCAGACAGTATGGACATCTATTTCGCTACATGGGAGGTACTTACTAACAGCTATAAATACACCACCTCCTTGGGAATGCAACCTATCCTTACGGAAAATGTTCATGTTACTATTAAAAATTTCGCCGGAACTTATATCCGGTTTTAACCAACTTTCTGTGCCTATTACGATATCAGCATCAGCACTACGAATAAAGTTTTCGAGTTCAGGCTGTTTATTACAAACACTTCTGCAGTTAACTACTAGAACTTTTAATGTTCGGGATTCTTTTAAGCTACACCTAACACGCGGTGCTGAATTTATCTTGGCTGTCCGCAACTGAATTTCCTCCTCAGGGTCATCCTCCCTCAGCCAAAAAAAACCCCCAATGCACTCCACACGGCCCCTGCCACACGTGTGGCCGATTCCCGTGTGTAGTGCACATATATTGTGATCAATTTGGATCTTCTTTCATTCAAATTATGTAATTATTTCAGTGAAAAAAATGATAATTAATATGTCAATTTAAACGAAATACATACTTTTGTTTCAATGTTCTGACAATTCATGTCTTAACAATTGCTTAACTAAATAGAATTGTTATAAAATAAAATTGATTGTAATTCCTCGTGCCTTGCGCTGTAGCAAAAGGTTTCTCTTTCCATCCGGGTCCAGGTTACAATTCAACCTATCCACATACTACCCTAAACTTCCCACCAGAAGAACAATACTTCAATCTCACGCATATTAACTCGTGTACTGTATCGCATTTTAGTAGCAATAATGCATCGCGATATAAATTTGATCAAAAATCTTCACAGGTTTATTTTTTGTTATCCGCGATTCAGACCGATATTACAACGTTTGTATGGCTGACACAGTTGCATGTTGCTGGAATTTTGCAGTAATTTTTCTCAGTAAGAGCAAAGAAAATGAAAATGAATCTTAGAAACATTATGTCACGTAATATTTGTTTTAATTGTAGTGTAGGCTGCACAGATGGCGATTAGTGTGCAACTATTTCCATTCAAACGATTTAATAATTGAAATAATAGGACACAGTTTAAATTATTTCGAAAAAAAATTAAATTATTCATGCCTTCTGCTATAAACGTCAAATGTCAGTTGTAATTCTGACCCATGCTAAGTAACAATCCAATCAAAACTTTTGCTAACATTGATGCACGAAACTTAAAGCTTTTATCTTAAATATCTATGGACAAAGAATTTAAGGAATACTTCTATATATCAAAAGAATATCACGCAAATAAAAGCATCTAATGATTGATATGTCGATTTAAACGCAATAAATTCTTTTATTTCAGTTGTCTGTTAGTTAATTTATTCGCGGATGCTTAGAAATGTTATTAAATAACGTGCATAATTTAATGGCTTAAAGCGTGACTTTATAGCGCGACTTCATAAAGTAACGTCATGACGTGACAGATTACGTCATAAATGACCAAGAATTACTTGTTATAAGTATAGTTCATACTCATGAATTCACAGGGCCAGATTTCTGGAGAGATACGAAATGAAAAATAAGGTTTTTGCAGCTTAACACACTGGAAGAATGAGTGATCTAGATGAGGTCTTAGGGAAGAAATTAAATTAATATTTAGAAGTTAGCAAAGTATGATTATTATTTGTGGACGGAGATTTTCAAATACCGGTATCTTAGTGAGGGAAGTAGGGTTTACGCAAGTGACAGAAAACACAAGTAGACACAATATACGGTGCATTTTCCTTACAAATCCCGATTATGACCTCGCGGGGTCTCATGTTTCAGAAGGAATAAATGATCTTGAGGCAATTATGATATTTGTAAAAGGTTTAGTAAACCAGTGTCCAAAATTGAAGTTGTTTAAAGGTATAATTAAAAATGCAACAAAATGTAATTAAAATATAATTAAAAATGTCCCATATTTCAGTACTGAAGAGCTATTTCAGCATTTATTCAATATGTGGAAGCAGAGCTTTAGTACAGTAGCGAGGAATAGTTCATAGAGATTACCAGAACAGGGTAAGAAATGTTATCGAAAAATAAAAAATTAACTAAAGCAGGCAAACAAAAAAATATTTTTACCTGTTTTCCCACGTTCTTTAACCGTTGTGCTCTATATTTTATCAATTAAATAGCTACAATTTACAGGGTGGTCAGAAATTCACTCATCGGCGGGTAAAGGCAGTGTTCGGGACGTTGCACTAACGAAGTAAATACAAAAAAAAATCTAGTAAAAGTCGTACCGTTTTTGAGTTATACGCAGCTATAGTTGGCCAATAAGAGCGCTGCGCGGGCGAATTCAAACAGCCTTCCACAGGTGGTGTTGCCAAGCGTACTCGAGGCATGGGACCGCCAAAGAAAACTCTCTTCGGAAGTGGGGATCGAACCCGCAACTACGCTGCCATGGTACTAGTATTTCCTTGTTTTAGAAGCCACTAGGGTGGACTGATTGTTCGTAATCGGAATTGATGGGTC
>CM061920.1:143072373-143106750 GCA_031002005.1 Vandiemenella viatica | reverse complement strand
ATGATACCTCATTTATCTATATCGGTTAGATATTAAGGGAGATAAATCGCTCGTGACACAAAAATACGTTATTGAAAAATTTAAACTTTTTCCCTTTAAGGGTTGAATTCCAAAAACATTCTTTCTTAAAATATTATGTCACAAAGCTGAGACATTACTCCTCATAATCCTACTTCATTTATCGATTTTGGTTAGATATCCAGGGAGATAAATGGCTCGAGATACAAAAAACGCATTTTAGAAAAATCGCCATTTTTGCCCTTTAAGGGTCGAAAAACGAAAAATTCCTTTCTTAGAATATAATGTTACCACGGCGGAGACCTTAGTCTTTAATATGATATCTCATTTATCTATATCGGTTAGAAATCAAGGGAGATAAATGGCTCGTGACACAAAAATGCATTATAGAAAAATTTATACTTTTTCCCTTTAATGGTTGAATTCCAAAAACATTCTTTCTTAAAATATGATGTCACAAAGCTGAGACATTACTCCTCATAATCCTACTTCATTTATCGATTTTGGTTAGATATCCAGGGAGACAAATTGCTCAAGACATAAAAAACGAATTTTAGAAAAGTTGACATTTTTGCCCTTTAAGGGTCCAATTACGAACAATTCCTTTCTTAAAATATAATGTTACCACGGCGGAAACCTTATTCTTTAATATGATACCTCATTTATCTATATCGGTTAGATATTAAGGGAGATAAATCACTCGTGACACAAAAATGCGTTATTGAAAAATTTATACTTTTTCCCTTTAAGGGTTGAATTCCAAAAACATTCTTTCTTAATATATCATGTCACAAAGCTGAGACATTACTCCTCATAATCCTACTTCATTTATCGATTTTGGTTAGATATCCAGGGAGATAAATGGCTCGAGATAAAAAAACGCATTTTAGAAAAATCGACATTTTTGCCCTTTAAGGGTCGAAAAACGAAAAATTCTTTTCTTGAAATATAATGTTACCACGGCGGAGACCTCGATCTTTAATATGATACCTCATTTATCTATATCGGTTAGATATTAAGAGAGATAAATCGCTCGTGACACAATTACGCATTGCAAAAATATTGATACTTTTGCCCTTTAAGGGTCGAATTCCGAAAAATATCTGTCTTAATATATGACGTCACTAAAGCGGAGATCTTAATCTTTAAAATGATACTACATTAAACGATTTCATATACGTATCCAGGGAGATAAATGACTCGTAACACAGAAAACAGCATTTTAGAAAGATTGACATTTTTGCCCTTTAAGGGTCGAATTCCGAAAACTTCATTTCTTAAAATATGATGTGACCAAAGTGGAGACCATCATATATATTATTTCTATAAGGTTTTTTTTTGTCACAAGCCTGTATCTTCTTTCATACTTAACCGAAATCAATGAATGAGGTGTGATTTTAAAGTTTATGGTCTCCACTTTGGTATGAAAGAAGATACATCTAAGGGATTTATCTCAGGAACGTCAAGGTGCTTCCGGCTGATTACAAATCACTAGCAATTGGTTACAGTTGCAGATGTCACTATATTTTCTCCTACCATCTTCTTAGGAAATTCGTAGTTGTCAGGGTTCTTCAAGAAAATGTAAAATAACTATCAGCAACACTGTTGTGAAATATTAATTACAAAAGTAGTGACTAAGGCTGTATGGCAGTATCGTAAGATAATAAATGAAAACAGTATACCAAGTAGTCAGACAGAAAACGACACAGTATTATAAAATGTAAATATATCAACGCTCAGATTTATTGTGTCGTATTCTCATAGATATTAATTTCAACAAACTGTTAATTTTTTCCAGTTTATCCGGGATGGAGACTGTTTGGTGGGTAGCGACGAGAACGGCTGGTGCTGTCCTGTTGCTGGTGGCTGCGGCTAGTTCTTTACCATATCTAATAGACGTCGAAAATTCCATAGTGGTCTTTCCAGTGAACGACGGCACTCCGCACACGGTCCTGGAGTCTTGGCGGGACGCAACTGCTCCAAAATACAGGGAATATCCCTACGTTGATATTCTGGAAGATGGTGTCGAAGTGTCCTTCCTACCTATCCATTCAACGCGAAGCCAGAGACGGAAAAGGACGACCTTGTATATTGTAGGAGGCAGTGAGACAAGTATCAAAGATTTCCCGTGGCAAGCATCCCTGCGAAAAGACGGATTTCATGAATGCGGCGGCACTATTCTGTCTCCCCAGTGGGTACTGACCGCCGCCCATTGCATACCAGCCGATGACGTAAGAGTTGGCAGCGAATGGAGAAGCGGTGGTGGGACGATCCATCCAGTAGTCTATCAGAAAAAGCACGAGCGATATATTAATGGAAATAACGACTACGATATTGCTGTCCTCAAGGTGTCCCCTGCTTTCAGATTCAGCCAATCTATACAGGTAAATCTGAAATCAGCTTTTAGTGGATCCTTAATTAAAATATGTTAAAGATAATGATTCTCTTTATGCAGGTAATATGAAATATCCTAACAATCCCACAGAAAAATTCTGGTAGTACACTAAGTTTTTAATATTAACCATAATCCACGCCATTTTGCTAAATGTAATGGCTTCATCTCTATTCTGTAAAGACTTCTGGATAACCTCACATACATGTCCTTTGCAGAATACAATATACCGAAATTCTTTAGACATATTCTAACTCCCTTACAATTTAGTCTCAATGACACAATAAATTACTTCGTTCTTATATTTACGATACAGACATAGCATTAACTGCCCCTTTAGCGCTAATAGGGATATTCTGCATGCGGAGAAAATGATATCCAGTTGTGTATTTTGAGTATTTTACAGAAATGTATCCAATTTTACAAGATTTACCGAATCCCGTTTGATTCTTGCGAAGAAAAATTATTTTAACCAAAAGGCAGAATTTATCATAATTAATTTCCAAGAGGCTCCAACCAATGATTTCCATGATGTATCATAGTAAAACAAACTGTTACAAATACTGGAAGCTGTTCGGTGTCATCCACACATCAGACTCCGAGAGAGGTGAAAGACGGCATTGTCAAACCAAACAGAGTTGTGTTTTTTAGAATCTTAATTTAATACTGGATTTGTGAGTGAGTTCCATTACATAATATTTCCGCAGAGGTGTAACCAACATGGCCCAAGGTAGTGTAGGCCTAAGACTTTCTACGAGAAACGTACCATTCAGTGCTGTTGACGGGACATATTTATAATGAACAGCACGCGCTCAGGTTTGGCAGTGATATACGAGATTGTTGTGTTTTCGGTCCAGGCAGCACGTGTGCACATCTGGTTTAAGGTCCATTTCGTTTCCCTCCCTCCCCCCCTCCTCTCCAGCCGATATTACATTGTAAGGCCAGCTGCGAGGCATCTATCTTCATTCTTGTAGTTCGACTTAATTTGTAACCTCTCATCTCTGCCATCCATACGATCTTTGATGGATACAAGTGAGTTACAATATCAATTGAAACTCTATACTTCTGACTATTTATGTGCATTTTTATTAAATTGTTGTTTTCTCTTATTGACAGGTGATTGTAACCATAAATTTGATGGTCTGATACGTTTATCAATTCTTTGTGAGTACAATACTGTAATGTTACGTAAAATTAGGATAATCTTACATTATTTGTTTATTATTGGTATAGGATGAGCAGTGCAATAAGTCGAACAGTTGTTATTTATGCATACGTGAATTGATAGACACACTGGTGGCCCAGTCTGTCAGACACCCCAGCTTCCGAGAACCTCGAGTGGGACAACTGCTCAAGAGGATTGACCCTGGTCAACAGTCAGTCCGGCAAACCTTCAATAGGGACGATGACCTAATGCGGAATATTTATGTCTCTCCAACATCTGTCATGGATAATTCCATCTTCGTGACATTTTCAAACTTGAGCCAATTTACGGAAACCAATGCTCAAGTCACCGAGGTGAATCGGGACGTGCCCAAATAGATATTCGCCAGATAAGCTGTTTCTCACGTAAACACACCAGATAAGGACAGACTATCTGTTTGACAGAGAAGTTCGATATTTGTAATTTTATGAAATCCGGATATAGAAGGAAAACTAGCAGCCAATGGAGATAAAAGGAGATGATATGTCGCAGATGAGTGATTGAAACTCTCCAATAGCAAATCGTCTAAGCTAAAGTTACTATTTGTTCAAATTATTTTTTTTATGTTTGGACGTATCGGAAGATCGAAGGAAGACTCTCGAGACATCATTGGCGCATCGGACATTTCGTTGCTGATACTCCGACGTGGTGCGGCAAGGGACGAGGATCGAAACTAGGATTCGACCGATGACTCTTGAAGCGAAAGGTCATTGAGACGAACTGACAGCCGTCAAGAGGCGACCAGTACAGAGTTATAAGAGGCTCAAGTGTGACTTGAGATAGCTTGAATGAAGCTCGAGGTGTTGGAAGGGTCTGGTTCGTGGCGGGCGCTACTTCCGCGAAGTTCCCCATAGGAACCCATAAGGGATGGCGAAAAGTGCCTTGCCTCACCGTCCCTGCTGTAATGGCGGGTGATTCGGAAGAGCCCAATCTCGCGTGGGGCCGTAGTGAAGTAGTATGGTATCCACAGTTTGATTCTTGAGGGGAAGATGAATTTCTCGGATACCCCCGATGACGGATTCTAGCGCCTACAAAGCGACTGGTGGTGACTGGTGAGGCCAGTGCTGATCCTCCGACACAGATTGTCCACCCCGGAACTGACTTTCGATAAAGACCCCCGCGTATACTCTGGACTGCACTAAAATTCAACCAAACTCTGCAACACAAATAATGCCCTGCCAGGAATCCATATTTTATCGTCATTGAATGAGCTAGAACCGGAGCAGTGATAGACATTCGTCGCTTGTAAAAGTAATGCCTATTTGTTTTCATGTAATTATACTAGTAAAGTACATGAGATTTATAAATAAGGGTACTAATAGCCGAAATGATTGTTTTTACCAGTTTATTTCATTTGCTAAATAAATTCAAATTCAGACTAACCGTATGGTGTCATTAAAATGTTTATGTTGTTAAATTGGTACTAAAGTTAAATTGAACATATTTGGAAATGTACACCATATAAAAATAAATTGTCAGTTTATGGCAGTCTAGTATTTCATGTGTGGTTATGTTTTACAGTATTTATAAGTTTTGTAATTTTTAATAAAAATTTTACCCGAGATTATAAAAAAATATAAATTCATGAATAAATTAAGGCATCCAACAAGACGTCAAGTTACAATAGTTTGATATACTATTCATAAACGCATTTTCATTGCTAATCATACTCCTTATAAGTTGCGGAGCGACTCCGTGCGATTATGAAATCAATAACGGCGATTCTTGAGTCTGATTACATGATAATTCCCTTTCAACAGCACAAAAAGAAATTACCGCCTTATTAATGGCGAATTCCTTTAAACGGATTATAACATCTAGTGGTAAACACCAAAATTCAAGCATAAATTTATATCCAAAGATATAGCATTGCGAAAGCACCATAAAATGTTTGTTTATTTGTAACAAAGACAGCCTTACCTTTCTCGACATTATGCAAGCTGTAGGTCCTCCATTGAATGCGTGGCCAGAGCACATGGCACTAACTGCGACTTTTGCGTTGCATGCTCCAACTAGTGATGATAAGCCTGCGGGATTGGGCACGTCTATCTCCTATCAAGCGAAGTACTAGTATTCCACAGCCCTAGGGGGGCGTGCATAAACCAAGTAGCTCCATTTTTGCCTCCTGTGACCCCCCCTCCCCACGTAGCCCTACGTGGCTTTTGCCTTACCCCCCCCCCCCCCCCGTAGCACTTAGATTTTTTTCCTTTTGATTCCAGAAGACATTTTGTTCTGTTTTCTCCTGTCAGACTATTGTAAATTACATAAGCAGATAATTAATTGAGGTAAATAAATATTCACATCCTGTTGTGTTTCGTTCCTCATTTTAACTGTGAAAAATGTTATGAAAGGAAAGCTACGTGGTCTGGCTTGGAACCCCCCCTCCCCCATGTAGCCCAACGTAGCCTTCCATCCAGCCCCCCCCCCCCCTGGACCGAGCCACGTAGTTTGTGCACGCTCCCTAGTCGGCCACTTCTTGCAGACGGCTGCAGCCGGTGCCCGCTCGCAACCACCAGTTGACAACAGGACAAAATCAGGAGAGTGCTTTGCGATTAACCTTTGATAGCAGGGAAAATGTTCACGCTAACAGAATTTTGCAAGGGAAAATTCAAAATTCCGTATATTACAAGGATATGTATATGGTGTCTCAAAAATACTTTTATAAAACTTTTGGGGGGAGGGGGGTGTTGCTCACACGAAAACAGTGAAAAAATTCCATATAAACTTATGTCTTGAAATCCTTTGCTTTTGAATCATTGATGAAAGAGTATATACGACGAATTTCGAGGTACTTTCCAACAATGAAGTTTGTAACTAGTAAATATGTCTGGAATGGTTAAGGTATCCGACTGAGGATCTGAAGGTCCCCGCTTCGAATCCTGTGCGGGCGAAGATTTTCATAGGCCCTATCCGGACGTTCACATCTGGCACATCTTGATGTGTAACGTGAAGTACGAACAGAACACTTCCGTGGTTAGGTTAAGGCGGCTACGACAGGGGTGGAATGCGCAGCCAATAGAAACGCTGTCACCAGGTCATTACGACCACACGGAATTGTAATTATTTTACTAGTAAATACGTTAGATAATCCAGTGATATTATCGATAAAAGTCAATTTTGAATTGTAGGTTGCAACTAAGGATTGCAGTGATTTCAATCCCGCGGCCGGGATTGGTACAAACAGTTTTTTAACGCATATATTTAAAACATAGTTACTTAAAACGTTAATAAATTAAATAATAATTACATTAATAAATAATTTTAATGTTAAATGATAAAAATTAACACTTAACAATATATTGATTGGCAAAATGACATTAAAACTTTTCAGCATGTCTTAAGTGTATTTCAAGCTTTTACATTTTTGTTTTTTAATCTAAACCAATTTTTAAATAAATAATAAAAATAGAAAGTATTGAGTCTTAGGTCACATTATGTGCCTTACAATACAGCACATAAGTTTAAAAATATGGTTTGCTTAATGGCCAAGTTACCAGAGTTTTTTTTTTTTTTTTTTTTTTTTTTTTTTTTTTTTTTTTTTTTTTTTTTTTTTAAATAACGTTCCATAACACCGAGAAAAGCATTCCATTTCACAAAGTGAAACAAGAATTGTTTTTGCGTGATTCATTATTATATTTCCTGATTCCTTGATTGATCTTACAGTTGATTCAATGTTATTAAAAGAAACTACTCACCAATACGTAAACTGTCAATTATTTCAGTTTTACTTATGTGGCGTAACGACGTTTTTAGAGTGGAAATTATTATTATTTAGTAAGGAAGGAGACTTTCTCGGCGAATGATTGCAGTGAAGTCGTCATAGGTTTTATCTCCGGATTTCATTGCAAACACACGAAAATACACACGTGAGGAAGATACACCCGTGAAAATTTCATTATAACTTTTTTTACCTTTAGTCGAAATAATAACAAGGAGAAGAGGGATTAATGGAAAGCCTTAGCGGCACATGTAAGCAGGCGGCTTTCGTCAAAGAAACGCATTGAGGCAGCGGCCAAAACAACAATAAGTCAAAGGATATACAATTTCCTTTTGATAGCTGCTTAATAAATAGGTACGCGATCGTTAAAATAAGGAAATTGTCACAATTACTTTAGCTGCAAATACAGAAAATGGGAATAATGAAACCGTGAATAAAAAGCTGTAACCGTGTAGTTCAAATAACGTGTGCGATACTTAAAAAATAATTATATAGTTAGAAAATCGTACTAAATACGCACCATAACTCAAATTACAGAAATGTGTACTCGAAACAAACGTAAGTTTTGATGAATACGTAAAAGTGTATTTATTTACTTACGAATGACGTAGGTTGACAAAAACAAACGTTTGTTCACACGAGTCAAATGCCAACTGCAAGGGTACAGGCAAACAGCGCAAAAACATCCAATAGAGACCGAGTGGGGCAGCGAGTCACGCAGACTGACACACGTTTCCGCCGGATTTTGCGAATTGCGGATCCGCTTAATTTTGTGCGGGATCCGCCAGACTGTCTAATGATGCGGGATCCCGCGGGATTGCGGGATCCCGCTTTGCTAGATTGCAATCCCTAGTTGCAACACCTCACACGACTTCCTTATTTTTATAACTTTAGTACATTAAAGTGTATATTAAGTATTAATTTGATAATTTCAATGTATAAATATTTATTGTTATGCGTATGAGAGAGAAGACGTGAGAGCAGGCAGACATGTTGCTTAGTTGGCGAGAGAGGGTTCCCTCAAACAGTTAGCGCCTGAGGGTCTGTGACGTGAGCCAAAATTGGGAAACGAAAAACAGGTCAGGCAGCAGGCATATTTTAAGTTCATCGCTGATTAGTCTATAGAAACCCCCATAAGATACAGATATTGTTTTTAATCCTCTCAAATTAAAATGCTATGGTTGGTAACACGGGAAACCACAGACATTTCCAGAACAAAGACGAGAATTCTGTTTGCTGCCGTTTGAAATAATAATCGTCAGAGTTGTGCCAGAATGTGTCGTCATGGTGTGAACTAATGGTCATTACTGCCAACTATGAAGTAGTGAATAAAACAAACAATCTCTCTCGTATGTGGAATGAACGAAAATTTAACGAACAATATCACTTTAAGAAAACTGTTAGTGATTGTGCAAAGAAGTTTGAATATTGATTGGATGAGACTTTGAAAGTATAAGACAATTGAGTTGTATAGTATTTAAGAATCAGTGTTATTGAGTGATATTTAATATCGTCCTATTGTGCAAGAGTGATTCTAGAATAAATATAAATTATTTGTAATAAACTTGCTTCTTTTTAACCCGCTCTTTATTTACTTAATTTATTTCAAGATACATACTATCTACCTAATGAATGTGGTCATGAGTATAATAAAATATTAAGTAACAGAAAGAATTAAGTAAACAATTAACTCGAAACAGGATAGAGATAACAACAGAGAAGCAAAAAGATTAAAAGATTATTAGGAGGTTATTGTCTTTTAGGTCCATATGTTCTTCCAGCATTTCTTACAGACATTATCTACAAAGAATGCATTCAGAACACTCTTCCAGACCTGTTACAAGATGTGCCCCTGCAAATAAACATCTGGTTTATGCAAGGTGCGCCTCAGCACATTTCTAGTCACAGTGCTCGACATGTACTGACTGATATTTACCATGACAAATGGATAGGTAAGGGAGGACCAGTTCTTACAGCTATTTGATTTTTATCTGTGGAGCCACAAAAATAAGTGGTGTATGTCATAGACATTTCGAAAGCCGAGACATTACAACATGGACAGCTTCGAAACCATTCTAAATCGTCCCGGTGTACTCGAAACTGTGCTATAGTTCCCGATTCAACGAATGCATGCGTATGTACTAGCAACTGGAAGACATTTTGAACATTTCTCATTATGGACATTTAAACAACCTCATAATAAGCTGACAATTTCAGACAGATAATATTTCATTGTTAACCGCTCTTTTATCAATAACAAAGGATTTTCGGGCATATGTTTATATTGACTTTTTAAATTGTTTTCACGAGAATAAAGTTTCTGAAGTGTTTTTGAGACAGTGTGTAGGCCTATACTGAGTATACATATCCAACTACTTATATATAAGTAGTAGAATGTATAGTTGTGACCTATAAACTATGGTCTGTTCAACCAGTTGAGGAGTTGTTTTATCAGTCCAGTGTAAAATAGTTATACGTTGTTGCATTATTGAATCACTTCTACGCTCAGTGTTTGACCGAGCGTGGTGGGCGAGCTGTAAAGCTCTGGCCTCGCATTCGGGAGGCCGCCGGTATCGTAAAAACAATTTGTGGGCGAGGATGTCAGGAACAGGAATAATTTACCAAAAATGCTGAAGGAATTTAAGGTTCCAAAGTAGATGGGTGGAGGACAAGGAAGCATGAATCGTGGTTCTCTTGGATGACGACCGTCGGCGATTATGGGAACGACATAGGCAGGTTTTCGTTTCTTCCAGTGTTTTGAAGAGGCGCGATGGTGTTACTACTGGAGTCATGGTGTCGTGAGTCGTTGGGTATGACTTCAGGTCACGGCTGATAATAATTGAGTGAACTATGATGCCGCTACGGTACGTCACAGACGTAATGCGACCTTATGTGATTCCTGTCATGTGACAGTGACGTGGTGTCATTTTTCTACAGGTCACTGTTCTTCCACACATGGCACTTGTCTCTCTCTTTTTTTTTGTCAAGCAGTGTATGCTATGGGGGATTAGGAGATATGGTGGTTGAAAGTGATCGATCTGGGACACTTTCGTATTTCGTCCAAAGACGTGTGTGTCCCTATGTTTCACTTTTCAGCCACAACTACCTAGCTCAGACCACTGGTGTTTGTGTGTGGCACTAGCACATAATCAATCATCAATCGTGCACAACTTTGGCCGAATTTCGGTAGCTATGGGAGTGTGGGAGGGACGGTGGTTGAAAGTTTTTTTTTTTTTTTATTTTTATTTTTATTTAGCACACATTTTTACATCCTAGTATCTAGAAACTAAAATAGGCCTTAATTTAACACAATAGTTTTACATTTGATATTTCAACAGATAATTCCACAATGAATAATTTCAATTTTTGTTATGTATGGTTTTGGCAATATCTGTACAGTCTTTTCTTGTTGGCACGATACATACGATTGTTTCGCTGTTAACATATATTATAACTTTCTAAACTTGCTGCATTTTGTCCTAATTGATTTATTACAGTTTTCTAGTTTTGTATGGTGTCTGCAGTTTCCTGTCCACTTTATGGTTAGAGTTTTTAATATTTCACTATGTCACTTTGTACGTCTACCACTGCTACTATCACTAAACTATTACTACTATCTACTACTCTGCCACCTAAGAAAGCAGTTTCCATCATTGTTATCGGTGCGGTAATCCGAATTCCAAATCTCCCGGAATAGCGCACGTTCTCAGTCTCTCTGGCAGCCAAAATGACCGAGAAGGCCGCCCATCGGGAGACTGGCCACCTCCAACATTGGTTGTGAGAACTAATTTTAATGATATATATGTAATTGCAGAAGTAAGGAGTCTTTAATAGCCGGCTAGTAGGTTGTTCATTTTCAGAGATGAACTATTTGTTTAACATCTACTACCGGTATTTGTTATTTTCAATATTTGAACAAATTCCTATTTAAGATTATTGTCTACATAATTTACAACTTTTACTCATTACTAGCAGTTAACATTTTTACATATTTTAAGAGATAACAATGTTTTACTTTAGAAGCGGCTTGAGACTGCAACTATTATCTATTATTTGTGTTATTGCAATGTCAGACCACATTTTATGCATCGGACTATAGTTCATGTGAGCACTAGTAAAGAACATATACATACACTATATACTTTTATAAGTGTTGCTTTAACAAGTTCTTGTTTGTAGATAGAATCTCCATTGGTGTTACTGCAAAACGGTCCATTTAAAGCCTTTAATATAGTTTAAGCACTCATCTCCGCAGACCAGCTGGTTGCGTTTTCAGCACGATATATGACTTGCTGATCGAGCGCTTAGACACGCATTCGCTTGAGGCTGCTCTCGGGTGTTACCTTGTGACCTCATAGCCGGCTTGACTTGGCATTCCTCTTGTTGTCACTAAATTTTGCATGAATCTCTCCTTTTGCAGTTTGGATATATTTTGCGTCACTTCGTCTAGTTTGCGCCATAGTTGCTCATTTTTTAGTATGTCTTCCGTTTTCATGTTTCTTAGTTCATGAAATCCTTCGTTTCTGCCTTCTGCCATTTGTGTGCAATCCCAGACGATGTGTTCGGGTGTACCCTCTTCCCCGCACTTACACAAGCTTGTGTCTTTTAGTCCTCTTTTATGTAGTAGGCTAGGATATGACCCGTGTCCAGTGATATAATGAACAAGTCCGGTTGACGGATCTAGGTGACGAAGGTTTAATCTCTCTTGAATTGTTGGCCACATATTGTAGGTTCTCCTGCCAGACGTACTACGCAACCACTGTTGTTGCCATTCTTCCATCAAGACTGTTTTTATCTCCCGTGCTTCTGTAACCGGTCTTCCTAAAATTTGTTCTACTTTTTCGACGTCACCGGTTCGCAGCCAATAGTGTGCACCTCTCTTTCTATCTTCTAGGTCAAGTGGCCAAACGCCCAACGCAACCAGCAGAGAGTCGGTCGCTGTTGTGCTATATGCACCACGTAATCTTATCAGTATGCTTCTTTGTACGCTTCTTAGTGCCTGGCAAGGTTTAACTTGTCGTAACTTATGCGCCCAACTACTAGCAGCATATCCCACAATCGAGGATAATATACTGTCGTGATACCTCCTTATTATGGACGTTGGAAGATGAAATCTTCTTTGCCCAATACTGATCAGTTTGTTCATCACTATTTTGGCACGACTGCACACCTCCGTTATATGGTCAGTAAAGTTTAGTCGCTCGTCTAGCGTGACTCCCAGATATTTACAAGTTCTAACTCTTTTTATGGAGACGTCGTTAACTTTATTATTGGATTTCGCTTGGGGCGGCCACTGAGAACCATGAATTGAGTCTTGTGTGGTGCAAGGGTTAATTTCACTTTGGAGCATCAGTTCTGTAAATGTCTTAATGCCATTCTGCTTCTAGTTTCTACTTCGTCCCTTGTTTCGCCTTGCATCAGCAGTAGAAGGTCATCCACGAAGGCAACCAGCCCCAGGAGTCCTTCTTGCCCAATCATGCTTTCTATGGCCATTTCGAATGTTACGTCCCAGAACACTGGTCCACACACGGATCCTTGCGGACAGCCTTTAGTTAATTTTTTCTCTATAGTCACTCGTGGACATCTCAGTTTGGCAAATCGGTTTTTACAGTAGTCGCGTAGCATTCCATAGAGGTTACTAGGAATTCCTATTTCTCGCAGGCGGCTAAAAAGAGCCGGCCACCATAAGTTATCGAATGCTCCAGAAATATCGACAGCGATGGCTATTACATACCTCTACTTTTCACTAGATGCACGGCCTTATTTATGGCATCCTCGGTCTACCTACCTGCTCTGAAACCAAACTGATGTACACTCATACCATACTTTTTCCTGTGTTCCTGTAGTTTCCATACTAAAATTTTTCCCGCACTTTTCCAAGCACATTTAGCAGACAGATCGGCCGGTAGGATTTAGGATTTAATGGATCCTTGTCGTTCCCCTTCTTTAGGATCGCCACTTCACTCTGCTTCCAGATATTTGGAACCCTGCCTTGCTGAAGGCATTTATTAAATAGTATGCAGAGTGGTGAAGCCAACTGAACAACTAATGCCTGGAGCACTTCAGCAGCGATTCCGTCTGGTCCAGGTGTCTTTTTCCGCGACATGGCGTTAATCGCTTTAATTAATTCGTCCGGTGTCACATCATCCGCTAATGTAGCTGAGGTATAAATTTCATTGAGACCTTTACGGAGATTTTCTTGCTCTAAACTTTCACCTACTGCCTCATCGTCGGGTAATAGTACTTTTAACAGTCCCTCGGCTGTTGCACTCCAATTGGCCGTCATGGTCCCGTCTGCCCTTCTTACGGTTGATAGTGTTGTCGCTGGTCTCAATTTGCTGGCTGCGATCTTGTAGGGAACGCCCCAGGGATCTGACTTTAAATTAGCGTTTACATAAGCCTCCCAACTCTGCTACTTTGTTTTTATTAGCAGCTCTTTAAAGGCAGTCTTCCTTTCCCTGTATCTATCGAGAAGCAAGCACCTATCGGCAGCAATCATGCACCGTTGGTACTCTTTTCTCGCCTTCCTCATCTCCGATCGTAGTTTTTGCAGTCGGTCGCTCCACAGTATGTCTGTAGTATTCGCTGGTCTTTTGAGGGGAATGGCCATTTTCATTACGCGCTGAATTTCACGCGTGATTCCTCTTGCTATGACATCTACATCATTACCTTCCAATAGATCCACTGGTAGACGGAATTCATCTGTTAGTTTTGCCCATTCTGCCCTACGTAAGTCATATTTTTTCCTTGTGTCGTTAATTTAATTGATTTGCAACCTACCTTTGGCCAGATCAAACAGAATCAAGTTGTGGTCACTTGTAGTTTCGTTTCAACCACCCTCCAGTTTCTGGCTAGGTTTCCTGCCAGCTGGTTGGTCAGCGTTACATCGATATTCGATTTTGCACCGGCTCTATTACTAAAGGTTGGAGCATTATTAGGGCAGTTCCTGACTCATTTAACAGTTCCTCTACCATTAAGCCTCGTTCATCCGTTGTATCACTGTACCAGAGCGGCGAGTGTGCATTTATATCTGCTGTTATAATTATCCTTTGATCTTGTAACTCAGTGCAAATTTTTCATATTTGATTTAGATAAGCATCTATAGGGTCCTTATATTGGCAGTACAGCGATACCAAAGTAACGCTACACCACCCGGTATCGATCTCTGCACATGCTGTATGCTCATCACAGTATTGCGATATTTTGGTTACAGTTAGTTCTTTATTTAGTACAATGATTCCTGCCATAGGTTCCACTTACTATGGTTTGTGAGGATACTGGCATGTGTGGTATTTGTCCGCCCCTAGAGTAAGGCTCTTGCACACAGATAACATCCCAGTCATGTTGCGCAGCAAGATTCGTTAGCTCATGTAGGACCATATTTGTCCGTCTTGCATTAATTTGTGCAACTTTGATTGTACCTTTCATCTATGGGTGCTTAGTGTAAACATTACTCTGAGGCCATGGAAGTTTCACGTCCGAAAACTATCCTTCCATGAGTCATCACAAATTGTTTATATATTTGGTCCGGGTCAAAAATCTCATTTGTGTTGTTGAATAATTTTTTAACTAGCGTCAACAACTGGGCTGGATCCGTGGGTAAGTTGCTGGCCTTGAGTTGTATTCTGTCCACTGATTCAAGTTGGGGAAAGGTGACTGTTTTCCCTGCTGGGTGCAGCATCCTAGTGAGGTGCCTAAGCGCCATTGCCAACACATGCTCTTGTTCTAGTCTGCTAATTTTTACCATGTTCTCAAGGTCTATGTATATTTTTGTGGGATCTAACGCAGCTCTTTTTTCAAACTTTGTTTGCAGTGGTATTTTAGGGTGTGTAGATTGCGCTGCCGTCGGGCTTGCATCGACCAAGTTAGGCCCTTTACACCAACCAAGTCCTGCCCTTCTTCCTGGGTAAGGAGGGGTGGTAACAGTTTGTGTGATTGTATCCTTCAGTCTGGTTTTTATTTTTGCGTATTCTTCGGTCTGAACTGCAGTGTCTTTCGCTATGTGTTTCGTCTCTACGTATTCTTCAGTCTGAACTGCAGCGTCTTTCGTTGTGTTTTGTGTCTCTGCGAATTCTTCCGTCTGTACTGCTGAGTCTATCATTTTTGGTGCCAAGTCTCGGCTGCCTTGTTTTTTTACTTCTAAAGTTTGCCGCTCGTTCTGCATCCCTGCGCTTCCGTGACGGATTTTTATTTTTCCTGTTGTTTGTTATTACCATCCCATGTTTATCATACATAAGGGTTTTTTCAATCCCTTTTGCTGTTTTAACTGACTTATCCATAATCTATTCGGCTGATCATACGCTGAAGGAGCATCTGATAGGTTAAACACTCCTTCCCTTTCTTTTTGCACGTTTTACCTCTCTTCGCACATGGGATGCATACGGGAGCAATGTTTTTCTTTTCGCATTGGTCTTTCTTGTGTCCAGTCGCACCGCAGTGGCCGCATGTTGAGTCAGCCTGCTGACAGTGCTTGCTAACATGACCCCAATCATAACACCTTACACAGCTTTATTTCTCGGACCTGTTTTAAATCTTGGTTTGAAACCTTCTACGAAATCAGTTCTGGCTACTTTGTCTTCAAAATTTTGCTCATAAACAATATCTCTCAATTTCTCTGTATCGATGGAGACTGGTATATCATATAGAATAACTAACGGCTTCCGCTTCCTGGGTAATTCGCATCTCATGTCAGTATTAAGTGTATGGTTATCGAGAATTTTCTTTGCATCCTGCGCGGTATTTGTCTCAACAATTACAGCTTGCTTTGTTGTCCTGACTCTGTTTATTTTTATTTTATCTTTCTGCGGTCTTAGTATCGTAGTGACCTTCTCCGCCACTTGTTTAGGCGTCTGAACACTGCACAAGTCGCTGTTGGGGTTATCATATTTTTTGGTGTGTGCCTTCCACCAGCAGCTGCGACAGTAGCATAGCTATGTGTGGGCTGCACACCTCCGCTTTCCTTAATTTCTTGTCTTAGTCTATTATTTTCGTTGATTAACTCTTTCAGTCTTCCCTCCATATGAGATGCAGCGACTGCCCAGGACGCAAACTTATCCTTTAATTCTCTTAGTTTTTGCTCTGATAATTTTTGACCCTGGATCTCATTTAGGTATTTAACTAGCTCCTCGTAAAAGGAATTGCATTTGGAACGCAGTCACTAGTATCGCTTGTCGTATTCACTCCGTTACTGAGCTCCATCTGCGACGCCTAATATGTGGGTTCATCACAAACTAAATCCTTTGTTAACCCGCAGGTCACTTCTCAAGGCCGACGCCTCGCTGGATGTATCTCACAATATAGCGATTATTCACAGTACCTGTACAATGCTAAAGCTGCAATGGCAGGCGTATCCGGACACTGGTAGAAACACAGAATCCACAAAACCCAAAACCAACACTGCAACAACACTACATACACTGCTAAGTCGGAGCGCACAGCACGACACGTCCGCTCACTCCGAGCGTCAAGAAGAACACTGGTTGAAAGTGTTCGATCAAGGATATTTTCTTATTTCGATCAAAGACGTGTGTCCGTATATTTCACTTTGCTGCCACAACTACATAACACAGATCGCTGGTGTTTGTGTTTGGTAGTAGCATCGAGTCTCCCATCGTGTACTATGGTGGTAGTATGTCGGTAGCTATCGGGGTTAGGAGATATGGTGGTTGAAGGTGGTCGACCGAGGGCACTTTCGTATTTCGTCCAAAGACGTGTGTGTCCCTATTTTTCACTTTTCAGCCACAACTACCTATCGCAGACCACTGGTATTTGTGTGTGGTAGTAGCATTTAGTTACCAATCGTGCACTACGTTGACTGTATTTCGGTAGCCGTTGGAATGTGGGGGATATGGTGGTTGAAAGTGGTAAATCAAGAATATTTTCGTATTTCGACCAAAGACATATGTGTCCGTATATTTCACTTTGCTGCCACAACTATATTGCGCAGATCACTGGTGTTTTTGTATGGTAGTAGCACCGAGTCTCCCGTCATGCACTATGGGCATGTTACATAACCTTAAAAATGTAATATTGATGAAAGTATTAAAATTTAACATTAAACAATATTTTAAAACTACTCCGACGATTTAAACGCCGCCAGATTGGCGCGCTGCACTGTGACGTCATTGTACACGACTACATTGGCATATTGTATATTGTGGAGTGTTATATCTCAAAAGTTTATGTTTTATAACTAATTTCGATATGGAAAAGTCTAAAACCATTTTATAAATGCTGTATATACCTATGTGAAAAAATAAAATAAGAAATGCACCTGACAAAGTGTATTTTATGTCCCGCGAGATGCGAATGTAAGAAAAAGTGGTGTGTAGCTATGAGAAGTCGTAAAGAATCTTGTTTATATTTTCGTGAAGATCATTTTAATGTAAGTATATAATGTTTAATGTTGATAATTTAAATTTGTTATAATACATAACAATTTGTTACCTGTTCAAACTGTAATCATAAGTTGGTTTACAAAAATTTAATAGGTATATTTTTCAAATCATTTCTTGTTCAAGTTTAATCCAAAGCAACTAAAAACCTTTTAAAGCCATCAATGGGGACCATCAGACATTTTAAAAATGAATTTCAATCTCCTGAGTATATTTTGAAGGGTATATGTCTACCTGAACTCATGATTTTAATAGGCCACATCATTTAATGACTGAACTGGCCGATAATGATAGGTCTGCGGTACCGTCGTTTCTTCAAATGCACCTAATATATATATAAGGTGTCCGCTCCCTAATTTTCCAAATATATATATATATATATATATATATGTATGTACAGGGCGTTCGCCGGGAAACGCAACCCACTGTTAGCGCTACAAGGAAGAAACTGCTCGCGGCGAGCGAGCGTTCAGCTCCCGGCATTGTTCGACCGTCGGCCGCGGACTATTTCATAAACTTGTATGTGCTAAGCATTTAAATGTGACGTAATTCATTAGCTTACCTTATAAAAGATGCTGGAAGTGTTGACACTCTTGTGTAATGAACATTTCACATCTTCTGAACATATTTCGAGACACACGCTGCCCTAACTGACTTAATGATTTTTTGGGTGACTGTTCTAGTCGAAAAGCGATATCGTCAATTTGCTCCTCTGTGAGAATACGGTTGACCGACAGTATCTTTTTGTTAAAAAATGAACCCGTTTCTCTTACTTTTTTAACCAGACGCAGAATTGTTGATTTAGCTGGCAGTAAAGCGCCAGGATATTCGCGACGAAATTTACTGCGACACTTTTTAAACGACTTCTTCTTCACATATGTATCGTAGAGAAATATTCTTTGTTGCAAACTGTAACGTACCATAATTTTACTCACACTCAAACACGGTACAGATTAGTAAGAGTATGAAGCCCCAAACCAGCCAAACCGCAAAGAAACGTTTATTCACAACACTGATTAATAAGAGACTGAAGTCACAAACTAGCTACAATGCAAAGAAACCGTTCTTAACAATGTAAGGGTCACTGCACTGCACTGTTGGGGCAGCGGAGGTGTTAAACAGTGCGGTGATTCACGGTGCCGCGTGGCGGAAACTGCTGGCACCGCTGTCCGAGCAAGTTGCCGACGGCAACAGACTGGGATGGTTGCGTTTTCCGGCGAACGCCCTGTATAACCAAATGTCTTTTCATTACAAACTTTGGCATATGTAACGGTCAGCGTTGTGTAGGCGGTAAGGTGTCCGCTCCCTAATTTTCCAAATCTAGTTTAAATCCCCGCAGTATCAGATATTTCTATTTATTTTTATCAGAAGAAATTTTTATTTTATTTTATATCAAATTTCATTATTTCCAACAGATAAATCAAATGCAATTTTGTCCAATGACTTGCTAATATGCCTCGCCAGTAGCCTTTGAAATTTAGGTAGGAGGCGAATCTGCTTTCGTCATGTACATTATTTATTTTCTACCATTTACACCCAGCCACTTCCAGAAATTATGTCGGTCGTAGAAAAAAGAAAAAATCCATCTTTTCGATGTTACGTATTATTTTTAAAATACTTCTTGATGACACAAAAAATATGAAAGACGAAAATGAAATAAAGTAAAAAAAAAGATAATACCTACTTCAATTGAAAAAACACCCAAACAATAAACTTATTAAAAACATAAAAAAATTAAGTAAGATTATGGACATTCCTGGCGTATTTTCGCAGTGAAGTGCTCACGGGTGTACCTCCGGATTGTGCTGTGAAAACAGAATCCGTGAGGGCTTCATTTCGAATCAAACATTTTCTTGAAAAAATTCGTTTCTGTTACGTTATAATGTTACTAGCTGCAAAGTTTGTCAAAAGAGACAGGCTTAACGATATGTTCTGGCAAGTCATTTCTTTGTAACTGACTAACTTAGTAAACTTGTAAAACAACACGCACTGTAATTCCTTGCGTCTTACCTGTTGTCCCTCTGATCCTGGTGCATTTAAACTTGACCACAAACTTCGCTAATATACTAGACCTGTATTTCATTTTCGTTACTCCGGTGTGTCGCTTGATTCACATTAGGTGTATCTAATACGTAGCTGATGCTCTAAAATGGGAAAAATGATTAATTCAAATGTCTAACACTTAACTGTGTTGCAGCTTTCACTCCTCTGACGTCAGCGACTGTAGAATCTGGATTTGATGCAAAATATGTTTTCCTCATGAAAACATCGTTTTTGGGAGATTATTTTACAAATCTACTTCCATTCACTATTTTTTGTATGCTGGTAAATTACCATAAAACTTAAACAAAATCATAACATTATGAAAACACCCAGTAACTACGACTTCGCTTACAGTATGAACGTGTACTTTGACGTCACTACATTAGATGCGACAAAAAACTTTGCGTTTCGCGAAGTTACATTTTCTTTCTATTTTTAATACTTTTCATTAATTAAAATCAATAAATAAAAAGCTAAAAAATAGGAAAAAATGTTGTAGCAGTAAATCTATTTTAAGAAAGCTTCCAAATAAAAATACTAGACGTATATTTGAATTTCATACATAGGCTAAGCAGGACACTACAAAGACTACAAATCTGGCTTTTGAACAATGGTATGGAGATAACCACTCACAAAACAGCCGCCTGTATCTTTAAAAGGCATAGAATACCTACCATCACGAGCATAAAAATAGGTCCGTATACCTGCCCAGTTAAGCCTCACGTCAAGTACCTTGGCTTAACTATCGACAATAAATTGAAATGGTCGACCCATATAAGGAACATACTTAACATATGTGAAACATCATATAATGTAATACGAGCTACAACAGGTGTGTGGTGGGGCACCGAACCCACAGTTGCAATCCACCTCTACAGGGCTCTCGTACGACCCATCCTTGATTATGGGTGTATCTTCTTTGGATCGGCGTCAGATAACACGCTATACAAACTCAGTAGACTACAATACAAAATTTTGCGTTCCTGCCTTGGGGCCATGGGTTCGACTCCTACCAACTCTTTGCTGGTAGAAGCTAAGGAGCCTCCATTACACCTTAGAAGGCAATACCTCCCAACGAAAGCACTACTGAAATGGTCGCAATTCCTAGAAAACGAATTGACTGAGAAAATCTCTCAGCTGATGCTGCACTGCGTCACTAGCAGATACTGGTTCAACAGGACGATGCCGTGCATAGTAGCAGCCTACATCGATGTACAACCTCTACAGAAGCAAATCACTAAGTCATGGCATTTAGGTTGTCATGCCACTAACTACAATAATCTCATAAAAGAACTAAACATTCAGTTAGACCTCTGCCAACAACGAAACTCACATGCTATCACTTCAACATTGGCGCAGCTCAGAGCGCAGTGGGGAGAACCTTTAATATATTACACGGATGGATCTAAATTCGCAGACGCGGTAGGATGTGCATTCGTAGAGACAATCACAAAAAGGTGCGGTAAATACAAGCTACCTCAGTCTGCAAGCATACTGACAGCGGAACTAACAGTGATCTTAGAAGCCTTACGGAATGCAAGCCACTTCGAACGTAAACCAGTTATTATCCTCTCTGACTCAATGTCAGCAATGCAGCTCCTAAAGTACCACACAACCACCGTGCATCCAAAACCTGTGGCCCTCGACATTATAAACTGGATATCCATATTAGAGAAAAGGGGCCAGCCAGTCACTATGGCGTGGATCAAAGCACATTGTGGGGTAGTGGGAAATGAAACAGCATATGCGCTTGCCAAGGAAGGAGCTTATAATGGCGAAGTGAAACACCTCGATGTTCCCTAATCCGACTACTTTAATTACTTCAAAAACAAACTGACGATTTCTTGGGAGGCAGACTGGAAGACAGAAGCCCAGACAAAAGGAAGATTCTACAAATCTGTACAGCAAAATATCCCTACCAAACCGTGGTCAGACAAAAGCCCATTCCCCAAAAAATGATTAACAACGATAATTCGACTGAGAACAAATCATGGACGCTGGCGACAACACCTCCATCGCCTGAACTTAGTTGATAATCCAACTTGCGACTGTGACAGCAATCAAGAAGAAACATCAGACCACATATTTTTTGGCTGCTGCAAATACACTGCTGCTAGCGACACTCTTGTAAGTGCCTTGGTAAGGGAAGGACAGCAACTGCCTACATCAATACCAACTCTTCTAGCCTCAAATAACTTAAGTGTATACCGGCTTCTGTACAACTTTGTTGTTAGAAACAATATAACAATCTAACGAAAATTCAGACTGTGGTGAAATAGACGGAAATACCCATATTCCATTAAAACTTGAAATTCAAGATAATTTGTCTCTATATATGTTGTATGGCTACTTAACTATGTATATAGGTAAATATGAAAATAATCAAATATGTAAATAGCTAAAACTATAAATGTATGACACATGGTTGTATGGCTACATATATAGTTAAATATACACATAGTTATATTTTTAAACAGTTGATTATGTAAATAGCTAAACATGTAAAAAAAGATGTATGTGGCATGGCTGCATGGCTACTTGCCAAATGCCAAAATAAAATTTTAAAAAAATATTCCCTATAATCTCTGTATTTTAGCCAGATGACTGGTTATCTCTGGTATTATTTGATTCACTTTTTGTTTTGTTGACTGCTGTCCAATGTGTCCTGCACAGCTGATTTTGTTATCAAGTGTTATACCAAGGGCTTCAACAAGCTTATCTGTAACTTCACTCAGCAGTGTTTCATTCAACTTCTTCCCCAAGTTTTCATTTAAGTAGCCTACAAGATTTTAAAACCTTTCAGCTTCTATAGTATTATCATTGGTTTTATCCGCATTTGAAGAAGCCTCAGCCATGGTGTTGCCATCGCCGGTTACGTTGCAGCTGTTGGATACCGCTGAGCTGTCAACATGCTGACGTAGCGACGTGTTGAACTGCTCTTCGTGGCTGGAGGCTGCCGGAAATAATCGCAAAACAAATACCCATTCACAAAACCTGTATTTGTTGAGCGATTATTTTTTCAATTTCACACACACTCACGACAACAGCTAGTTTCCCCGTCGTAACCTTTGAAAGTTCTGTTCCTTTTTGCACGCTTTATATTAGCTTTGTATGTATGTATGAATATAATGGAATATTTGAATCAAATTTTCGCCCTCTTCCAGAAGTCAGAATCAATTGAAACTTTGCACATGTATTAAGAACCGATGCCAATACAGCAATTTCGTAGCTATGTCTTGGTATTCTTATTATTTTGACTGTGACAACAGAAAATGGTTGAATGTAATCTTTTACAGTTTTACCTTCCAGGCGTTCCAATTGTTTGAAATTTTTCAAATGTCTTAAAAACTAATGACAATGCAATAATTTCATAGCTACGTCCCGTTATTCTCATTACTTTGTCAGTAACAACAGAAGAGTGTATGTAATGGAATTTTCGAATTCAATTTTCAACCAATTCCAGACGTCCGAATTGTTTGACATTTTGCGCACGTTTTAAGAATCAATGATAATAGAACAATTCTCGTTTCTTTGATAGTAACAACAAAACAGTGGTTTGAATTGTCAAAATCCAGATCGCGCTTATTCTCCATAGTGGTGTGTTGGCTGGGTTGGTTAAGGCACGCGCGGACGACCGGTCTCCGGTTCGAATCTCGGAGGAGGTGATAATTTTTACTGTTCTTAGAACTGACCTACATCTCTGGCAAAGTTTTGTTTGTTTATGTGAAGTACGGTAGGACGCTCCCCGCGTTAAACTGTAGGATCCCCACAACCAACAGAAATACAGCTGCAACGTGAGATCTCATGCGTGGCAATACGAATTACTACTTGGCGACCGGACCCTTCGGAGATTTCCCGCCCAGCAATGCCATACGTATTTACTTTAATTACCCCCTTCCAGTCGTCCAAATTGTTTGAAATTTTGCACACGTATTAAGAACAGATGGCAATGCAATCAATAATTTCATTGCTATGTCTTGATATTGTCGTTAACAGCAAGAACGGAAAAGTAGTTGAATCTAATGAAATGTTTTAATTCAGTTTTTACCTACTTCCAGACATGCGAATTGTGTAAAATTTTGTATACGTCTTAAGAACTGTTGACAATACAATAATTTTGCAGCTATGTCCTTATTGTTCTGTACTACGTTAAACTGTAGACCCCGTATGACCGATAGTATTATAGAGTTAAGCTAATGCAGCCGCGAAATGAGGGCGCATGTGAGACAATTCGAAAATCCTTTGATATTTGGTGACTGGAGCATTCGGAGATTTCGTGGCCAGCAATGCCATATGTTTTGAATTTAATTACTCGCTTCCAGACGTCTGAATTATTTGTCCGATGACAATGCAATAATTTCACAGCTATATGCTCGTTCTTTCATTACTTTGACAGTAACAACAGAAAAGTGGGTTTCTTGCGCAACCTTCTGAGCATGCGCATTTAACGATAGTTTGATGCAAGCAGTTATGATAGCTTCCGCTGTCGCTTAAGCTGACGTTAAATAGGGGATATTCGCTACATCGTTTTGAGTTAGTCCGTACTATTATTGAAGGGTAGTCCTCTACGTTTTCGCTGCTATCGGATGTGTGGTAGGGTGAACCATTTAAATGTCCACTACTCTTGGGAATATTAATGAAAGCTGAAACTACAAATAAAAGAAAAAGAAGATTGGTGAAAAAAGAGCAACCACTAAAAAAATACGCTTTTGTAGCAATCAGAACTAATAAAATTAAAAATTAAATTATAGATTAAAAAAATTGAAAACACACTATTGTAATAACTAAACAGTTAAAAGTAATTTTTAAATATAAAGAATTTGTTCAACAGTTATGGGATGTTCCAAACTTCAGTATAATTTAATTTTTTTTTAAAAAAAGCTTAAAACCAGAATAAAGTCATTGATGAAAAAAAACTAATATAAAAAAATGTGTGGAGTCCTCTGTGTTTACTCTTCACGATGACTCTACGAACAGCTAGCGATAAATAAAATGTAACAACTGATATCTAGCAGCCCACGCTATTTTATATTAAAGTTTTTTTTAGCAATGACTTTTTTCTTATTTTAGTATTATTTAAAAAATTAAGATACACTGAAGTTTTGGACATCTTATTGCTGTTGAACAAAATATTAATATTAAAAATAATTTTTAATTTTTTAGTTCTCTTTGTTACAAAAGCATATTTTTAGTTGTTTTTTTTTACTATAACTTTATTATAGATCAAAACGAACTAAATACCGAGAGCGATGCGCACCGGAGCTGCTTACTGGCGACAATCAGCGGGCAGGGTACGAGATATGACGCGGCTGTGTACAGAAAAGTTTTGTTTTTGAGATATCAGCAGTTAAATGTTGGCCAATGGAATCAAGTTTGGCGTTAGAGGAAGCAATAAGTTTTAGTGGTCTCGATTGATGTGTCCGGTTAAAGCAAAAACTTAAAACAGTTATAAACAATTTGGTCGTCACGGTTTTGCAGAGCAGTTTGTGAATTTGGTCATGGTATAGGCTAGCTTTTCTTCAAGGTGGACCTGATGTGCAAGTAAAATAGCAGGAGCTTGGATAGAGAAGAAATTATAAAAACTGTAACGTAAATTGACAACTTAGCACAGCCAACAGACTAAAATGGAAAGAGACGAGCACCCAGCGTTCAAACTTCCCTACACTCTGGGATCATGATTTTTCAAGTAATATACTTCAAAAAGTTGTTTGACAAATAGTCAACTACTAACGTACACAAATAAAAAACAAAAGTTTGTTTATGGTTGTATGTTGGGGAAGTAATTGCTTCTTGAAGCGTAAATATTGTGGCATAGCATTTGATAGTAAAATCAACTAGGCAGAACACACTAGGCAGGTGGCAGAAAAAGATTTCAAAATCCTTCATTTGTTGGAAAGGGTGATGAGTAGATATACTAGAGAATTAGGTTACAAAACATTGGTTATACCATTACTTGAATATGGTAGCTTAGCATGGGATCCAGGTTGAGGGTATAAGATACAGTATTTGGAAGGAGTGTAAAGGAGGGAAGCTAGATTTGTTAGTGCAAGCTGTTGAGGTAACGTCCAGTCGCCAGGCGCAACTCATTTAATTTAAGTAGATTAGGTAGGTATAAACTTAAATACGTCAGAGCTGTGTATTAATAGGACCTGCATCGTAGTTTACGTCGTGTAACGGAACCCACCAGTGAGTTGTGAAATTAAAAAACTGGCAGCATTTCCTGGAGACCGTTGTAATCGGTAGCTATGATGCTGAAGAATAACTGATGATACCCGGCATACTGCTAATATCGTTGTTTTATCAACATATGCGAGAGCTTATGAAATCATTTGGGGGGGGAAGGGAGGGGGTTGAGACATGTTCTACCATCAGTGTTTGCTAATTGCTACTGTATTGAAATTGTTTTTCAGCATGATATATCCTTTACTTGCGACGGATTCACCTTTCTATTCATTGATATAAAAAGAACACCAGTTACTGCTTCATCGCCTAGAACTTTTTCGAGTGAAGAGAATTTTCGATCGCTGTAAGTTTATGCTGTACATGAACTTTGGTTTCCATACTGTAATCTAAATTAGTTTCTATGAAAACTATTCACTGCTCTCCAGTTGTGGGAAATAAGATATCTAATTCAGAATTTTTAAACAACTTAAAAACTAAAACTGGCATTGTTCATCAACGTTTAACTGGTTAACTGATCAGCCAGAACATTATGATCACCTACCTAATAGCCGGTATGTCCACCTTTGGCACGGATAACAGCGGCGACGCGTCTTGACATGGAAGCAATGAGGCCTTGGTAGGTCGGTGGAGGGAACTGGAAACACACCTGCACACACAAGTTACTTAATTCCCGTAAATTTCGGGGAGGGGGGTGATGAGCTCGGAAGCCACGTTCAATCACATCCCAGGTGTGTTCGATCGGGTTCAGATCTGGCCAATTTATTAGCTAGCACATCAGCCGATGTGTTCCTCGAACCACTTCATCACACTCCTGGCCTTGTGACATGGCGCATTATATTGTTGAAAAATGCCTCTGCCGTTGGGAAACATGGTCGTCATGAAGCGGTGTACGTGGTCTGCAACCAGTTAACGTACTTATTGGCCGTCATGGTGCCTTGCATGAGCTCCACTGAACCCATGGATGCCCAAGTGAATGTTCCCATGAGCATAATTGAGCCACCGCCAGCTTGTCTCCGTCCCGCAGTAAAGGTGTCAAGAAGCTGTTCCCCTGGAAAACGACGGATTCGGAACCTACCATCGGCATGATGAAGAAGGTATCGGGATTCATCAGACCATGCAACGCCCTGCCACTGCACCAACGTCCAGGGACGATGGTCACATGTCCATTTCAGTCGTAGTTGCCGATGTCGTGGTGTTAACATTGGCACATTCATGGATCGTCGGCTGCAGAGGCCCATCGTTAAGAGTGTTCGGTGCACTGCATTAAAGTCTGATGTTAGTTCCGCCACAGTTCGCCGCCTGTCCTGTTTTACCTTTCTGCCCAGCCTACGACTTCCGACATCGGTAATGAGGGGTGGCCACCCAACCCCTCAGAGTTTGGACGCGGCTTCACCTTGGTTTCGCCACTTGTTGAAGACATTTACCATAGCACTCCTCGAACTGCCGACAAGTTTTGAAGTTTCCAAAATGCTCTTGCTGAGACTCTGGGCCATCACAATATGACCTCAGTCAAACTCAGTTAGATCTCGCACCTTCCCTATTCTAAACACGGATAGCACGTTCACTGATACTACATGCACCGTGCGTGTGTCTGACTAGCAGTCGTTCCTCGTCAGGTGCGCTGCTATCGCCTGGACGGTTTTATATCGATAGTAGGCTGAACAGGGTAAACAACATCCAGAACGTAAAGTTAAATTAAATTTTTATTCGTGCACTATTGTATAGTTCCCTACAATTTTAATAGTGTCTTTTTTTCCATACACAGTTTAAAGTAAATTATGAATCTCGTGGATGTTACGAAAGGCAGGGCATGAAAGAGTATCATAATTAAATATTTTTCAGAAAATAATCATCGTTTGGAATGGAAATAAAATGTTATGAGAATTGCTGTTTCGTCAAGTTGTTTGAAATATTAATTGATGCCAAGTTTCTAAAGTCGAAGATAAAGCCAGTGGTGCTGCACTAGTCCAGTTGAAATGATTTAAAAAAAATTCATTATGTAATTTTTAAGTTATATCAACGTTCTTTGCAAGTAATACTAAATTTTTACTGGAAATATATGTGACGGTCATTAAGAGATTCCCATACTTCCCACCTATATACCATTCCGTAATTAACTAACAACTTTCAAATTATTGGTTACTGTGTGAACACTAGCCATGTTGTCGACATGTCTTATTCATTCTTCATTACAATGAGACTGTTTCATGTTGACTAGATATTCAAATTCGTTTCTAAGGTGATATCAAATAATGTTAAATAATTCTACCTTCCCCTCTATGTGCAGCCAGTGAATTCACTAGCCACGGAGGATCCCAAGCCGGGTGCTTTGGTGACGGCGACCGGATATGGCCTCACCTCTAAGAGAATGCCTTCCAACCAGCTGATGAAGGTGACGGTTGAGGTGCAGAATCGCACCGTATGTGAGGAGATTTACGGAAAGGAGTTCAGTGAGCGCATGTTCTGCGCGTCGTCTCCGGGGAAGGACGCCTGCCAGGGAGACAGCGGCGGCCCACTCATCGAGGCGGACAACGGCAGGCTGGTGGGGGTGGTCTCGTGGGGCGTCGGCTGCGCCCGAGCGGGCTACCCCGGCGTCTACGCCAGTGTAGCCAACCTGCGCAGCTGGATCAAGCAGAGTACCGCCCTCTGACTGGCCCACACACCTTCCATATTGTTTGTTGATGGTGAGAAATAAAAATACTTGAAACATTGTTACTATTTCCTTTTTGTTATTCGCTGTAGCAAATAAGCGATGCATATTGTGAGCTACCTTTTACACTACATTTATTTTCTCCAAGTAAAACATTTAAATGTCGAAAACATAATGGCGTACTAGAAAGATATTAACAATACATTTTGTAAAATTAAAAGATCACTTAAAACTCGGTATCATAATTTATTTCAAAAAGTAGAAAATGAACACAATACCAGAGGAATGGGAGAAATGTGGATTTCGGCATCAGTGGAGGTAATCAATTTCATACATATGGAGACACAACCATAAAGTGTGAAGGAAAGTTTTCTTGCCTGAAACATAAGCTTTGAGAACTACAAATTTTTTTAGCAAACAGCGAAATGTTGAAAATTCCTTTTAGAAAAGGAATCAGTACTTTCCTGAATCAGCAGAACAGATAAACAGATATAACGTAGACTAATGCTCAGGGCCGGCGTTAGGGGGGGAGGGGGTTAAGCGGGGCAAAAGTATCCCGGGCCCCGGCTGCCAAAGGGAGCCCGTCGGCATTGGTGCCTAAATAAATAGAAATAAAACAAAAATTTTAAAATTTGCACCAATCATTTGAACATTTTTGCATTAAAATTTTCTGAGTTTACCCAAAAAAAAAAAATAATGTGTAAAGAGGGAGCATAATATCGCTTACCCGGCGCCCAAGAATCCTAGCGCCGGCCCTGCGTATGCTCCGGTGGAGCGTTCAACACACCCACCCACTATCCTAATTCATGATTTTTTGCTTATTTTTTCTGTCTTGAAATCTTCTATATAATCTCATCTCCTCATAAGCTCTTCAAAATAAAAATAATTTTATCACTGAGTTTGACTTATTTAATTAATTACAATAATAAATTATTTAAGGGTGCTATTGCAAAAGAGGAAGATTAAAAGGAACAGAGTTCTGCCTTACATTCGAATATAAGAATGAAGAAACTTATTTAAGACAATTCAGTTTTCATTCTAGCAATACTGAGACATATTTAATTGAATTTGCACAAAAATCGATACACATAATTTTTAAGGTATGATCAGAGTCTGAAGTCCTGTGCAAGAAAGGCGTAGATTCGATGATGAATCATGTAAACAGTCCCACTGCTGTTTACTGAAGTTAAACTGATGTTGCAAGTTAAATTGGGAGACTCAAGTGGCAGTTTTCATTCCTCACAGCGTCGCAATCGGCCTAATCACTTTGGCAGCGAAATGTCAAAACAGTTCAGTCAACAAGAATGGTACTTTACCATAAGTTGTCCTTTCTGCTGCAGCAGCATCTCACAAATATAAATAAAAACTGTATTCGCAGCAAATAGTGTTGCCTGCCACTTGCCACGTCCTGCACCAATATGTCTGCTTCTCTTTGTCTTTCCCCTGTCACCTTGCTCTCTGCGACCCCTCTCTAGTCCACATGCAACAGAAGTCGAGCGTGCGCTATAATCCCAGCATCTGGGTTTGCTTTTAGTACAAACAGACTGTCTGTACGTAGCACCCTATTTGCTCTTTCAAAAACAGTCTTCCTGCGTCAACCTACTGGTGGATTCCCACGGCGCGTGGTTTTGTAGGCCGCGCCGTGCAGCCGAATTGTACGGATGAGCACGCGCCACAGGGTAGCACTCGCCGCCTCGTTGCCTAGTGTCGTTTCAGCAGCCCAGGCGTTTGGCCACACCATTGTCTGTCTCTGGCCGGCCGACAATGCGGCGCCAAGTTGAAGAGTCCCTCCGTGACCAAATTCGACCACTGTAGGCATATTCACTTCACGCAAAACTTTGCATTTTTAATAATCCCTTCTAAGGAAACATGTGGTGACGTTTGCGATCATCACATAGCCTCCACTCCACATTAAAATATTATTTGTCCAACAAAGAAATAAAATTTTACGTCACACACCTCCTTCCATGAATCACTTCACATTCTGATGGTTCATTTAAAGTCTGCCCTTATCTTTTTTGGTTAATTTGAAAGGTCCCTTTGCAAAACTTCATCTTATAAAATTACTTATCTAATAATATCTATGTTTCCACAAAGTGTTTCATTTATTGTTACTAGCATTACTCTAACCATCACTGTAGCAAAATTTAATTTACATAACCTATTAATGAGACTGGGTATAGCAGATCGAGTGTCAGCACTTTCCTAAATCAGTATAGTCAGCCAACGTCTACAAGAAATACTTAACTTACAAGCGAGAAATTTATAAATGTTAAATTCTTAAGTGCCAACCAGATGTACATCTTATTTCTAGTAAATAACATAAAATACACCATTAGCTACATAATACAGACTAGAACATATATACAACAGCATATGTCAAAATAGAACACATATATAATATCACTGCAACTATAATCAGTTACCTATGTTCTCATACATTATGACGTGTAATAATGTATCGCACACTACACATCCCAAACTAGTGTTTCGTCATCCTTATAAGCAATGAACATGTTTATTAGTATCTCAGCGTGTAGCATAGATATGTTCACCAATATGTGAATCTTTAGTTCCGTAAAGTCAAAAAAAACTTAGTTATCTAGAAACATAATGCCCTACAACTTACAAAAAAAGCATATAATTTACCTTTGGAAGTAATCTAAAAACCAGTAGACCCTAAACCACATTTCTAATTCAATAATAAATACCTACATATCTGTTTCATCCAAATTCATACATTTGCTTTAAATAGTTACTTGCACAAATGTTCCCATAGAAAAAATAATAAAAAACAATTTTATTGAATTTATTTATTTACTTTTTGTTTTTGTTTCTGAAATGACGTGCTTAAAACGTCACGTAGTAACTGTGGAGAAGACATTGAGTAACCGCGCATCTAAAAAGTGTGGAAAGGCTCCTTAATGTTGCACTTTACTTTTCAACTACCAGAGAGCAACACATTTATTTAATCCTTTATGGGCACAAGAGTCCTTGAGTGGTAGCGAAGAATTATACCTAAAATATATCAAAGATATAATGGTGTTCTATCTCACCGAAACTTTAAACATACATTCGGATTGCTTCAGGTGTTTATTTTAATTACTTTGTGGGCTTACATATTATTGCCGCTATTGAGAATTTCGTAACCACCTGAGTCATATTCGCTGTCTAATTTACTCTGACATCTATTCTTTTCGTGCGAGCAAACAGATGAAATTCTCTGAGGTAACTCCCTTTCTTCGGTATTCATCCAACACGACTCAAGAAGTGTTGTTTACTCCTTCCGTACATCGATTGTTTGGTGTCATCTTAGCACACCCCTTAGTAATTGTATAACATTCTCTCTGATGGATAATTATTAAGTGTAGAAATGTTTGCTGTATTCCATGGCCATATTACATTGGTACAAGGCTTATCAGTTGTTTATACATCTTCTCTGATCGCAAACGTCACCACAATATTAAGATGCATTGATTGAAATATCACCATCGCACTAGACTCCTTTGCTTTTTAAGAATTTTGGTTTTACATTATTTCAGTGTTTCTGGAAACTTTTTCAAATGATCTAATGCCTGACTGCCTTGTCTACAAAAGAAATTTTTGTAATCGCTTATTCATGAAATCAAATGTCAGGCTGTAATTATGGTCATTCCTTCCATTCCATTTGATACTCCCAATTCTTCTACCAATATCCATCCGATATACGCCTTAAGCACTCCCAGCAAACTCTTCATCCGTCTCCTTTCTTTCAATGTAACCCATCCTAGCTCCTGTATCATATCAGTTATCCAAAAAAAATTTAAGTAACGTATTTGAGATATCAGATACAAAATACTTTTGGAAATGATATTTGAAATAGAAATTACGTATTTTCAAATGTATTTTATTTTTAAACATATTCGTTTGTCTACAATCTGTAAGACGTTATTTAAGGTTTTAAATGATACTCAATTAAAACCAGTTCTTCAACTGGTTCTCATTATCACTCCCTTGAAACAGAAGAGTTTCTCCGCATGGGTGGAGCTCGGCAAACAAGTGCTATAATTTAAAAGTGTTTTTTTTTTTACTGTTGGATATACTTTTTGGGCGGCGCACTTATTAATTACACAATTGAAGAGTGTTTCTAACAGTAAGACAGCGATGCTGTCAGTAGTCCCTGTACTGTCGCCACTAGTGGCACTAGCAATAGAGGAATCTAAAAACATGTAGTAAGATTAGTCTTTTGTCTTTTGATGTATTTTGTATTCTTCATTAAACCCTCTGATTTTTATTTTTCAGATCGCTTAATTTTCAGTGTTTCAATAAGGATAAGCTCTTTTACATGTTCTTAGAATACTTTTGATGCCAATTTCATTTTGAAAAAACGGCTAATACTGCATCATTTGCTACAGGCTCAAACTGCAAAAACGTTTTGAAACATTCATTTAGATTTTTTTGATGCCATCAAACAAAGAGCCGCAATAGTTTGGATTTTCCATTTTAACACTTTTAATCATATGCTGGATTCTTATTAGCTCGGGTAGTAGACAACTATAGTAGACATTGAATAACTTCAGCTATTGGCTTTGAACAAATTGTATTTCATGGTCCTTACAAGGAGGTAATTTAAAGGTTTCATTAAGACGCTCATGCACTGCCAAAAAATCTTTTAAGTAATTATAATAAAAGTTCCATCAGGTTGCGCATGGAGAAGTTGGTTTCTGCCCTGTTAATTCCAAATATGTTTTCACATACTTTTGCTAATCTTATATATATATAAAAATAGACGTGTTTTTTACTATATTTCACTTTTCAGCCAACACTACCTAGCACAGATCACTGATGTTTGTGGGTGGAAGTAGCATGGAGTTTCCTGTCGTGCACAACGTTGGCCGAATGCCGATAGCTGTGGGGATGTGGGAGATATAATGATTAAAGTTGGTAAGTGCAGGGCGTTTTCATATTTCGACCAAAAATTCGTATCTCCGTATACTTCTCTTTCCTGCCACAACTACATAACATAGACCTTTGGGGTTTGTGTGTGGTAGTAGAATCGTCTTCTCATGTAGTGCACTATGGTTGTTAGATGTCGGTAGCTATGGGGGTGTGGGAGAAATGGGGGTTGAAAGTGGTCGACCTGTGGCAATTTCATACTTCTGCCAAAGACAAAAGTGTCATGGTGTATCACTTTTCAGCGAAAACTATAGATCACAGATAACTGGCGTTTGTGTGTAGTAGTAGCACATAGTCACCTTTCGATCACAACAGCGGCCGATTTTCAGAAACTGTGGTACTGTGGTAGATATGGTGGTTGTAAGTGGCCGACCAAGGATATTTTCGTATTTCGACTGTCTCCGCATATGTCACTTTTCTGCCACAACTACATAGCATAGAGCATTGGTGTTTGTGTTTGGTAGTAGAATCGTATCTCATGTAGTGCACTATGGTTGTTAGATGTCGGTAGCTATGGGGGTGTGGGAGAAATGGGGGTTGAAAGTGGTCGATCCTGTGGCAATTTCATACTTCTGCCAAAGACAAAAGTGTCATGGTGTATCACTTTTCAGCGAAAACTATAGATCACAGATAACTGGCGTTTGTGTGTAGTAGTAGCACAGAGTCACCTTTCGATCACAACAGCGGCCGATTTTCAGAAACTGTGGTACTGTGGTAGATATGGTGGTTGTAAGTGGCCGACCAAGGATATTTTCGTATTTCGACTGTCTCCGCATATGTCACTTTTCTGCCACAACTACATAGCATAGAGCATTGGTGTTTGTGTTTGGTAGTAGAATA
>CM061920.1:142995363-143071373 GCA_031002005.1 Vandiemenella viatica | reverse complement strand
CATTTTTGGAGCTAATCCTTCCAGTACGCCCTTCTGAGCGTACAAAACAGGATACACCTCCCAAATATAATAGCCTCACACAGTAATTAGTTTTTACTGTGAATGTGAGAAGGAGAGGTTACATGTGCTTACCCTGCCATGATCTGAGGTTTTGTGAAGCGGCAGATTGCATGTGGACCAGGTTGTCAGAATTGGTAAAGCAGCAGAAGTTGTAAGTATTGATTTCTGGCTAGAGGAATCTTCTGATGGTGATGCTGCAGAACGGAGGTGGACAAGTCTGCTGAAACGACAACGTGGCGGACGAAGAACTACGAAGCGGAAAGGCGCATTTGGCAAGTACCGATCTATGTTTATTTAATCTACGTGGGGACTACTAGAAGAGTCGTCGGTAGTTAAAGTGATTGGGAGAGCAATAAGAAGTTGTTGCTGTGTGGTAAACTAAAGACTGAAAATTAACGTAAAAGTTTAACTGTTGAAATTAATTTTGATTGAGAGACAAAGTTTACAGATTTGAACTGCAACAACTTTAAATTCTAATAATAGTAAAGAATTAAATTCAAGGATAACAATAGATTATTGTAAAAGAAGTTAAAAACTAAATTTGTAAAGGAATCTAGTAGAATGTTTACCTTAAAATTAGCGTCTGTGGATATCTCGTAATTAATAAGGCAGAGAAATAAAAGAAAATTATTGAACAAAAAGGGGGCATTTATTTATAAGTAATTATATAACATTTTTTTTCTATTTGTATGTGTGTGTTTGGATTTAAATTTCAGCTCTGTTCTGGAGTGGATTTATTCTGTTCTGCATTTCTGAAATGTTTTACAGAAGCTACAAAGAATAGTAGTAAGTAAAGTTGGTTTCTTGGTTTCTCTTGTCAATGTTATCGGCGTTGATATCAGTGTGGTACTAAGGGTATTAATGATTTAATTTGATAAAGCAGGAAATGTTGTGTGTCAAAAGAATTTCTTGTTGTTCCAAATAATTTTTTTTGTGTGTGTTGGGTACGTCAAGGTATTTTTTTGATAAATATGGCAAGTAATTACGTTGATTTAATGAAAATGAATGTAGGAAGTGATTTCGAAGATACAAGTAAAATGTCGGGTTGGCGGACAGACAGTACTGGTGCAATTAGTCTAAATGTGGGAGATGCGAGCAATGATTTGCAAGGTCCGACAAGAAATACTAGCAGTCCTAATGGCGAATCCGAGGGTGGATGAATATTTTGATAATAGCAGTAATGATCAGAATGTCGAGCTAATGAATGGATGTAATATTAATGGGGGGAGAGAATATCATGATGATGGAGCGATCTCACCAGAATTAAGCCGGTCACTAAAAACTCGAGAAAGGAACCAGGATACCCAATCTGATACCCAATCATTAATGTCGTTTTTGATGAAAATGGAAAAGAAACTAGAAAAGGCAAATCAAGAAATGAAAACAGAAATTAATAAAAGGATCGATTTGAGTCAAAAGAAGATCGAAGAAGGATTATTGTCTGTGAGGGATGAATTAAATAAATTTCAAGAGAAATGGAAGCAAGAAGTGAAAGCAGAATTAAACAATTTCGAGAAAAGGTACAACGAGAAGTTGCGGTACTGGTGGAACAGGGTGTGCGAAGTAACAATGAGAAACAGTGTGCGGTTATTGAAGACGTTAAGAGAATTGTTGCTGAGAACCAAAGAAAATGCAAGGAGGAATTAAATGCTGTAAATAAAAATATAGTCTCTGTAGAGCTTGGTATAAGCAAGGGGAAAGAACAAGCTGAGGTAGTGCGGGAAGAAACAAACCTTATGTTAAAATTATGTCAGCAATAGACGAGGAAAAGATGATAGTTAGGTGGCCCGTCAAGGGGAAGGCAATTACTACTGTTAAAAGCAACAAAACAAAAGCAGTCAAACATATTTTTCAAATGGAAATGGAACCTTATGTAATTTTAGGGTGCAATGGGGATTTCAGAATAGACAACAATGGCTCACATTGGTGGGAGTGAAGTCGGGCATGAAATGGAGTTCGCCAGAGCTTACAAGCCATGCCACACATTTGAAGGTACGCATGGGAAAAGAAACGGGTGCAATACAGGTAGTTTCATGGGGAGATGCAAGGTCAATTCGGCACAGGAAGACCATGTCTCGTGTTAGAAATAAATGCCGAAGTTATTGTTCGGGGAGCGCCTGAAACAGTGACTCTACTCCGAACGAAATACTAAACATGCGGACATGCTTTACCCAATTTTCCCGGTGAAGGAACACCCTTTTTTAGCGACAGCGAAATTTTTTCAATCTGTATAAATCTAAAATCTGATCCTAAAAGATAAAGCCCAAATCCATCTACTTGTCTTTCGCTCAAGTGAGCGGACACCTTTGCACAATCGCCAAGGCGATTTATAAGTACCTAATATATTAAAATACCAGGTGAATACCCTACCACGGCTTTAACTGTAGATATATAACAACAGGAGTGAGAGTGTTGATGTACGTTCAGTGTTGTGTGTAACAGTGTTGTTGGCTTTGTCGAACGAGTGCCAATAGCTGCGGCAGAACGAACGAGTATCAAATTTTATTTTGGTCCAAGTACCAGTATTCTCTGTATGGTGTGTTACATGCTAAGGGACCATTTAAAGTTACAATAGTAGGTATGTACTGTATGGTTGCTAAACAATTTTATTATGGCATGAACTGAGCATTGCTAGTAAAGTTAACTTATGATGATTGTGTAATTAAAATTGCCAGAAGCAGGTGTAACATGTGAATGTACTGTAAGATGATTCACACTGAACTTGTAGCAAAAAGGAATGCAGATGGACAAGGGGTATAATACATTTCGACAAATGAATACTGTTTGGTGGCGTAGAAGTGGTGTGACAGCATTGCATTTGTCTCAATGTGGGGGCAGATGCAACCTTTGATCTCCAATCAATGTATATATATATTATTATTTATATCTTCGTATTAATTAATAATTAATAATTTTTAAAAAATGTAAATACTCTGAGATTGTAATATAACGAGTTCCACAGACGTTTTTAATATTGTACTGGGGTAGTTGTAAGTTCTTAGGTTTAAGTAGGATTAGTGTTGTTGTCTTTGGAGAGTCAGAGAGAGGAAGTATTATTGTCTTGAGAGAGAAGGAGAAATACGTGCAGAAGCACGCACAAAAAGTCTTGCTGCGGCTGTGGTGTAATTTTAGAAACGAAATGTGTTGAGTGGTGATATTAAAAGTGAAGTATACTTATGTACTATTGTTTTTTTTTATTTAGTAGTTGCTAGACTTACAAAAAAACTCATTAAAATCGTTGCGCTTAGCATTACGGGCCGGGTTTCAAGCAAAGATTTTCTTGGAACCGAATTGTTACGTTATTAGTTAACATTTTTGGAGCTAATCCTTCCAGTACGCCCTTCTGAGCGTACAAAACAGGATACAACCTCCCAAATATAATAGCCTCACACAGTAATTAGTTTTACTGTAAATGTGAGAAGGAGAGGTTACATGCTTTGTTCGAGGCTTGATTTAAGGAAATGAATAACAGTTGGCGCTGAGTTGAATACGCGCAATGATGCCACATTGTGCGAAATAAGGGACTTAGACTCAGGCGCGGACAGTCAATTTTTTTGCCAAATAGTGTACAATATTTTGCTGACTACCTGGGTTCATGGCCTAGTTGGATCTGCGTCAGATTTGAACTCTACCATCAGCTCTTATCAACCGGAACTATCACTCATCTGACCAGGCATCTAAGGTCCTACCGATATATTCTCGAGTCCAGGAGAGGTGCTGTAGCCGATTGCGTTTTGTTTGCATAAGCACTCGCGTTGGTCTTCCGCTGACATGTTCGATGAATGACAAATACGGTTACACTGGCCACACCAATACGTCTGTCGCACGTCCCACATTGAATGTTGCTGTTCTTTGTCTCTCTGTTGAGGTCGCTAGTCTCGGTTCAGTATACGTGGTCGGCCACTGCGTTGTCTGTGGCAGGGGATGATGCCGAAAGTTACATACGACACATGCTTGACATTGTGGACAGAGGAATGTTGAACTCACGAACCGTTTTCGAAACGGAATGCCTCATGCTTCTAGAGCAGACTACAATTCCGCATTCAGGGTCTAATTCATGTCGTGCGGCCATAATCACGTCAAAACTTCTCACATGACTCACGAGATTACAAACGAAAGCCTCGACATAGTACTGCACAGTAATACGCTTCTTTCGCGGTGCTACCACATTCTGGATATTTTCATCTTCTTATCCTATGACTTTTGGTTCTTCAGTGCTGTCACGTCATGGTGTGATGCCCCAATCGCTATCAGTCTGCACTTGAATCCACTCTCTTCTTCCCTACTAGCTATGCCTTGTGCCGTGTGTGGGGGAGACAGAATGCTTTCACGTCATCTAACAAAAACGGCGTGTGATTTTATTAGTATCTGGTTGAATTACCGGCTGTGTAGTTCGCCTCTGTTGTAGCCGCACATGCTAACCCTGCAATCCAGTCGAATTTAGATAAACTTGTATCCCAACACGTTCTGGCGTACTTCACACACGCAAAGCAAGCTTTGCCAGAAGTGTAAGTCGGGTTAAGAGCCTTTGAAAATCCCAGCCGGGAGCGGAATTCGAACCTGGGATCTTTCGACCTATGGTGAGATGCCTTAACCATTGAGCTACACGACCGTTCTGTAGTAACGTCATTTAACACAGTTCAATTAACGAAAGCGTTCAAACAATACATCACTGCCACGAAAGTCCTACGGTCCTACTACATTTCCTTGAAATATCTCTACACCCCCTGCGAGGGTAAAACGATAATATTACAGCAATTAACGAAGTAAAGTCCAAGTTTTAACTACGCTTCTGAAGCTGACAATTTCAATACATCGACTAAATATATTTTTATTTCACTATGTTAGCAAGATTCAGGGGTGCCCTTTTGTGCTGTATATCATCTTGTTATTCTACAGCACTATAAGTACTGAAGAGATAGGAGAAATAAGGTGACAAGGGAAAACGGACAATAAAGTGCTATTTGTTGATGACGTTGTCTTCTTAGCAGAAGAGAGTGTTTAAATTTACCAATCAGGTAAATATTTTCTGAATGTGAATCGGGTGATTGATGAAACGTTTATCGCTTTTGAGCAAGCTTGATGTGAAGTGAATTTTAGCAGTTCAGTTCACCTATCTGTACCAGTTGCCTGCAGCTTGGTGAAATTAGTGGAAGATAGACCTACAAAGCTATAACTCATCTCTATAACCAATTCGTGAAGACCACACGAAATTACTTACTTCGATTAAAACGAGATGAAGAATAGATTTAAAAATCTTCTTGATGGTCCTGGTAGATGCAAGATGATAATTTCGAAAAAATTCAACAGTTTGTTAACATTTTCTTCAATTTCATGATGTTCTTAGTAGTGGATCTTATTTAATGCTCTTTCTAGCATCTCAAATCCTGCCTACCTTTTTAAAACGTTCTTATTACACATTTGTTCACATTTGGTTGCTTGTGTAACATTTTTACTTATGTTGAAGTAAAATTTAATATTAGCACGTTGCTTCATTGCTCCTTTTCAGACATACTGCCTCCTGTCATGTCGTTACGAACGAAACTGGGTACAAATAAATTAGAAAAGAGAAAAGCATTGACTCAATGTTGTATGTCATAACCACTGCAGTTCATTATTCTGATGAATGGTGGTTTTGATGGTTTGCAATCAGAAGACAGATTGTCTGCAGATGATGTAGGTTACAAAATAAGATTAAAAAAGACGAAAATTGTGATCAGCTATACAGGAACCTTGACACGACTGGGTAGGTAAACATGGTATAAAAACAAATGCCAAAAAAGTCACAAAAATCAAGTTTTTGTTGTTGTGAGGTGGAGAAGGAAACGCTTGCTGAAGACACTCCGAAGTATCATTTGATAATAAATTCAGTTGCGCGTAATGCATTGGGCAGGGAGTAGGAAATTTTTTCAAAATTCTGCTTTATTAGTCGGTATGATAAAGGGATGTACCAGGAGAGGGAATTGGAATATAAAATGTTATTCAGATCACTGCTAGAGTAGGGTGCGATAGTATGGGACGCAACGTTAAAGGCATCGAAACAGGAGTTGGAGTGAGGGCAAAAGATGACAAATGGTAGATATCGCGGTACAAGAAAATAAATTAAATTTATTATAAAGTTGATAGTTTAGGAGTCACTGGAACAAAGTAGGTAAGTGAACAGAATTCTGGGAGTATATAAGCTGCACACAGGAGACGAAGATTGTATTGATAAAAGGCCTAGTTCCTTCATCGGAACGGATGACCATGATCATAAATTAAAACTTGTACTCAGGCATAAGGAAGTGATAAATTTTATATTTCGGGTGTGAATGTCAGGAAGTAGAATAAATTACGGAAGGAAATTCAGGACATTTTGTTTCAAACATTAAAATAAAAATTGCAACAGGCAAAGTTAGATGAGTAGATAAATTTAAAATAAGCTTCGTGAATTGCAAAAGTAGTAAAGTAGGGAAGTTTCCATTGGGCTACAATAAAATTAATTAATAATAACAATTAATTAAAATTAAATATCATATGTTATTGATAATCTTATACTTCATTTGCTTCTGTACGTCAAATGAAAGACAGGTGGATGGAAAGTGAAATAAAATCCCATTAAAAAAACTGAGTTCTTCGTCGGTGCTGTGTCGTCGCACTGGTAGCTTCGCCATGACATCTCACCTGATGAAGACAGCGGATGTTGCTGCCGAAACGTTGTGGACAGAATAATTTATCCGGCAGAATACCCGAGAAGAAGTCTTGTCAGCCATACACCGGAAAAAAACTTAATTCTCATAATGTACTAATTGTCGACGTAAAAGTAAAGTACAACAATAAAATTGTCATCACAACAAACCGCAGTATTAAAAAAAGGGCAATAAGAAACGGGCAATAAATTCTTCTCTTAAATGAAATAAATGGCATCATACCCTCCTTCTTGAAATGTAAGCTTATGTAATTCCATTTTTTTGTGTTTTAAAATATTGAGGAAATATAGAGTTGCATATTTTTTTAAATTTCAACAATACTTTTAATTACACAAAGGCGTATAGATTATCCTTAATTGATTTTCTAAACCCAGGTAACTATTCCTATTTTATTAGAATTTTAATTATTGTACTGAACTGTGTTTATGATAAGTCTATACAGATCTTAATTAAATGGTTGTTCAGAATAGTGCATAACAAATTTCTGCTCTAGAACTTTATTCCTAACTTTTTCGTAATAGTACTTGAATATAGAGAAATTATTTTGTAGTTAATTTTTCTCGCTAACTTACCGTTGCAGGTACCTTGAGTATATAGTATACAAATGCATTATTACAAAAATTTTAAAAGAATTAAATATTTCAAACAAGTTTAACGATCATCTACTATTATTTCCACAATTATTGTCATAAACTGTATTATTAACAATTTACAACTATTGTTTTCAACTACAGGAAGATTCTTAATATCAATGTTATTTCTTAATAGTGTTAAGTGGTTTTTTGATCTGCAGACTCCAATATCTCTGATCACGACCATAAAGTGTTGCATCCTCCACCGTTTCTGGCAATGTCTCATTCATCGATTCAGGTAGAAATGATACCAACACAGATGCAAACAACGTTATAGTCGTCAGAACTCCGAACATATACCTAGGATCGTAGACTGCACCCTGTAGTAATAAAAAAATAGTCACATTTTACAATGTACACATTAAATTTTGATTTAAGATTATGTAAATCCATTTTTGTTATAATTATCTGTACAAGAATATCACAACCTTTTTCAACACGAGGACCAGTAAATTGTCAAAAATAATTCTATGGACTACTAACATTTATGCAACTAATTATTTACCTCTGTGTATGTTAGTAACGGTTAGCACATATTGTATCGTTATAACATAATAAAACTATAAGCGTAGTTTGAAATCCTACAGAAACACAGTTATGAAATTGAATATGAATGATTAGAATTGAGCCATTTTTACTTCATTTTTGTTATGATGTATTGAATTCAATTAGAATAAAATTTTTAATATTTTTCGTACGGACCACCTATCCCATCTTTGTGGTCTGCGGGTCACAGTGTGAGAATAACTGATTTAGCCTATACTAATGGCACATAATTTGTATCGTCTTACTGAACTAAAAAATTAGAGCCGTAAGTGAGATACCAAAAACAGTCACATTTTCGAATAGGAACGAAGACTTTCTTGCCGGTGACAATGGAAGAATTCTTCTCAGGTTTCCACCATAGCAAATACGTTTCAATGTTATAAGTTCTGTTGGAACTTAGTGGAACTGTTTCTGTATGCTGTTTGATGGCCTCAGTATGCGTCGCATCTAATTTTGATTATTGGAAGGTAAGCTATGTGGTTTTTGGGGGAGGGGGAATTCATTCACTAAAGTTATTGCCGCTTCCACGTTCTACAGGACATTTGAGAGCTTTCCGCCCTATTTTACAGAATTCTGTCACTTGATTTTAAGGTTGAATACATTGAATGGGGTTAGTTTTTATAATATTCCAAAACCTCAGGCTACATTTCGATGAAGCACTTAGTTCCGCAAGTATAATTTTAGAAACTTCTTTCTGAGTCCTAGATGAAACTTTCATAGGAACACATTTTTTTCCATCTTCATTCATTACATATGTTCAGTCCGATTCTTTCTTCTTTTTATGGCTTCATTTCTGCTACTCTTCAGAAAGTTTCTGTTCCTTATGTTCATGTTCAATTTGTACTCCCGAATTCTGTTTATTCTCGTCAATATTTCTATGTATCTTTACCTTCTGTTGTTTAAGCATTAAATTTTTTCCCACCCTCGTTTTCTGTATCAACATACATCCTGAAAATCAGTCGTGACAGTTGAATTGCTAAATGTAAAAGGGGGTTATGTCACATTTTTCAATTTTAACGGGAAATTATATTTCTGGTATTTTAAAAATACACATTCAAACGCTGTTATGTACTTACGAGATGTGTTCAAAAAGTAACGGGAATTTTGAAATTTCGCGGGTTATGTTAGTCCGATTGGAACGATTTTTTCGTTGTTGTGTTTACAAGCTTGTCTTAAAAGTATCTATACATTTTGAGCTATTTTAGATGTTAAAAAGAATTTTATGATTTTTCATTTGTATAAAATTATTTCCACAAGGTCAAACGTATAATAAGGAATACTAGCTTCAAATTCAATGGCGTTTGCGTGAAGCATTCCGAAGAAAACGCCCAGATTTGTGACAAAACAATTCATGGCTTTTGCGTCACGATAATGCAAATGATCACACATCGTTGATTGTTCGTGAATTTTTGGGAAGAAACAACACTGTAATGATGCCCCAGCCTACATTTTCGCCAGACATGTTCCCAAAAATAGAAAGAACGTTGAAGGATCGTCGTTTTACAAGCATAGGTGAGTTTAAAAGTGCGCTGAAAGAACTCAAAGCTATCCCAAAGATCGAGTTCCAGAAGTGTTTTGGGGAGAAGAAGAAGCGCTGGCATAAGTGTGTAATATCTAATGGGGAATGTTTTGAAGGGGATGCTATCGATGTAGACGAATAAATAAAATTCTTTCAAAAAAATGAAAATTCCCGTTATTTTTGGACCACACCTCGTTTACACTTAGAATATACTCACGTTGATAATAAATTAACCAAAATCAAGTATTGATGTAGCCTCATTTTACGCCTAACCAATAATTATGTAATGGAAAGGAACAGCGAAACGAAATATCAGCTTTTTTTGTACTCTTTGCATTTACAGCTGTTTCTGTATACTCATTATCAAAAAAATAAAAAAATAAGTTATTGCAAAAATTCTTATTGCTCCATTAAATTCGTAGAAAAAAAAAAGATTTTACTTTGTGATCTTTCAAGCTAGGAGAGCCAAGGATATTTATCATTGAGCTGTATAAAATAGATAGATATCTTAATATGAAATCCTTGGTAACGACCCAGCTGCCATAAAGTCTAATCAAAGGCCAAACACATCGTCTTCTTTTCACAAAGGCTCGTGGTTTGTCTAATTGCATCATAGAATTGTTTACTACTTTTTAATGAGCCATCTACTTAGTTACTGTAGCTCTTTTAGCACTTTTACAAAGAACTGCACTTTTTTTCCTTATTATTCACCTCTTCTCTCGCACAGCAGGTGTCCTATGCTGGCATTCCAAACTTTAGTGAAAACTTTTCTTTGAAGTACCTCCAGTAAAATTGATAAGAAATAATTTTATTAGGATGAGCTTCATGAATATTGCATGCATTATTTTTTCGTTGAGTTCGGAATTTGAGTATCATAATGAAGCACACCACTATAAAAATAATAAATCATTGAAACATTACCCATTTTAGCATTTAGGGATTCAGTTAAGCCCTGTAGTGAGCTCTATTTTAAGCATGTATTTCGCTTACGAAAACTTACTTTTATTACATTCAGCTGGTTGCATGTAATATTTTTAAAGGTTTTTAAGTCTGACTTTCTTTAAAATTCTAGGTATGTTGCGAAATTTAACTCTATCTACATCAGTTTGCGAATCTACATACTCCATGACGTGACCCCGTATATCCTAATTCATCTTCATGATATTAATACAAACATCTTTTTTTTTACAAAGAAAAATCTGTCTTCATATAATATTTTTTCCAGTTCATTTTCTGTTCTTTTGTATATTATCGTAGCTATTAAGTTCAGTGACAGGATTTGAATCTGACAATGCATCAATTTTCACATTTGTCTGTGCGATAGTAGTACTGGTTCATAAATGAGGAGTGATAAATAGGATTGAAAATTTCAGGCCGATTAGTTTGACATCACCAGTAGATAAATTGATGGGAATATTAATGTATAACCACATCAGAAATACTTGTGACGCAAGAAAGTAGTAAGAAAATCAATAACATGGCTTTAAGCAAGGATATTTATGGAAATCTCAGTTAGTGGGCTATATTTAATCTAATTTAATTGCGAAGGAGCGCATGGGTGGGTAACTATTTCTGAAGTCATCTATTTTTTATTATTATTATCTTAAATCCTTTGAGTGTAAATTTCCCCACCCATCTAAATTTTTCCTTCACGAATTTTAATTTTAAGATCTACTAGCAGAGGTCCCGGCGTTGCCCGGTTTAGTTAGTGTTGGTTTACCCATACACTGTTTCTATTCATGCAATCAGTAACATGTTAAAAGTTTCATACAATTTGGGCCATCAATTTCCAGAATTAAAACATACCTAAATTCATCCCCAACTTACCAAGAAAGAAGTGGGTTTAATTTGATTTATCCGTACACTATTTTTATTCGTCTGAACAGATTCATACTTACCAAGTTTTACTGATTTCGTACCGGCTATTTCCGGTACTAAACTAACCGGTGATTTAACAGCACACTTCCAAGAACGGGGTGGCTTGGGTGCTTTGATACGGAATGTCAGTTTCATTTTAGTCCAGGTTACGTTTCAACCTAATTACATTTGCTAATGTTGCTGCTCGAAAATCGAAACATTACGCACATTATTACATACATAAAAATTTATCTGGAATATATCTGTTTATTCCGGCATTACGCAAAAAAATACACATTTTGAGTGGAGGAGGGTCATGGGAGTGTACAGGGCATATACTGGTGATGAGGCATGGAAAGATATTGCAATAGGTATGAAAAGTACTGCATGGAAGGGAAAAGATGACCATGACCACAAGCTGGCACTCGATTTCAGGCACAAGGGTGTGGGAAGATTCTCTTTTTTAGGTAAGGGTGTCAGGGATTGGAATGAGTTACCAAGAGAAATGATGAATAATTTACCGAAAACTTTGAAGGAATTTAAAGATAAAATTTGTAGAGGGCAAATGTTGGTGGGTGCAGGATAGGGGGAAGATGGGTGTGTAGGGAAATTGCCACCGGAGCCTGTGCTCCATTGCAATTAAATTAAATTAAATTAAATTTGAAAGTTTGGGTTCAAAATTAAAATTTTATGTATATCTTAAGCCGTTATGGCACCTTTACTTTAACAATAATCAAGCATTATCTGAAAACTGCTGAATCGATTTTCAACGAGTTTTCGTAGCGTCAAACATTAGATGTGTCTGAATGTGCTGGCTCATCTGCCGCTGGAGTTAAAAAAAATTCTCATTACGTTACTTCATCTTGCACTGTAACTCAAAATTAAATTCTATTTCGTACCTGTATAGTTGAATATTAGTCTAACATTACATGGTTCAAAAGTACTGACCAGAATAATATATAGAAGAATGGAAAGAGTAGTAGATGAGATAGGTGACGATCAGTTTGGGTTTAGGAAAAATCGTGGTACGAGGGAAGCAATTTAACACTAGTACTTGAAGGGTGGATCAAGAAAAGCAAAGATACATTTTTGGCGTTTGTTGATTTAGATGAAGCTTTTGATAGTGTTAGGTGGGAGAAGATGTTCAAAATTTTAAAGAAGTCAGGTCTAAAGTATCGAGATAGAAGAATACTCTATAAACTATATAAGAATCAAGTGGCGGTAATAAAAGTAGAGAATCATGAGAGACATGCGTCAGTTAAGAAGGGTGTGAGACAAGGTTGTAGTCTACCCCCTTTAATATTCAACTTGTATGTAGAAGAAGCAATAAAGGAAATAAAAGAAAATTTTTCATGGAGTGTTCAGGGAGAATAAAATCAGTTTGCTAGGATTTGATGAGGACATTGTCTTGTTAGCAGAATGGGCTGAGGATGTTGAGAAGTTAAAGAATGGCATGAAGAAAATACTGAAGGAAGATTTTGGACTGAATGTAAATCAAAACAAGACAAAAGTGATGAAATGTAGCAGAAATGATACCAATACTAGTAGATTAAATATAAAAATTGGATCGGATGCAATAGGAGAAGTAAGTGAATTATGGTACTTGGGAAGCAAAATTACAACCAAGGGCCGAAGCAGGAATGATGTTAAAAGCACAATAGCGCTAGCAAAATGATCCTTAATGAAAAAGAGTAGAATCATGTTTTAGTTTCAAACATTGATCTAGGAATTAAAAAGAACTTTTTAAAACTCTATGTGTGGAGCACAGCACTTTATGGTAGCGAAACATGGACTTTAGGAATACCAGAAAGGGAGAAAATTGAAGCATTTGGAATGTGGTGCTACAGAGAATACTGAAAATTAAGTGGACAGACAAAGTACGAAATGAACGAATTTTGGAAATAATGTTTGTGGAAGAAGCTTACAGAAAGAAGAGACAGGCTGGTAGGTCATATTTTGAGACGTGCTGTATTGGTTAATTTGTTAGTGGAGGGTTTAGTCGAAGGTAAGAACTTTAAAGGTAGACAGAGATTAGAATATATGGAGCAGAAATTGAGGACGTGGGTTGTAAGGGATATTTAGAGATGAAGAGGTTAGCACAAGATAGGAAGGGATGGCGAATTGCATCAAAGCAGTCGAAAGATTCATAACAGCACAAAAAAGTTGTATATTTTAGGATCAAAACCTGAAAAGACTGTGAACAGCTGCTGGATGAACTGGACAGGATATTTAGCTGGGCAGGTCAGCAAGGAATAAAGAATCATTTTATTAGGTTTACAGGTAAAAAACGCTATCTCCTTTGTATATTCATTACAATTTTTCAAGATTCGTCCTAGGAAATGCAGCCTAGAATTAGCTCTACCTACTAACGTATCAATATGTAAGCCCCATTTCATGTTCCTTTGTACTATTACTCCCAAGTATTTCATAGAATCGACCATATCAATAACTGAACTGTTTACCTCGTATTTCTGAACAATCTGATTCTTTTTATTAGTTACGCTCATTGTCTTACACTTTTTACAATTTAGTGCGAGTTGTCACTCAGCGCACCATGCCAAAATAACATCCAGATCGCGCCGAATTTCTAAGCAATCGACCAAATTCCTTACTTCCCTATAAATAACCGCATCATCAGCAAACAATCTAAAAATGTTTTTCACTTGTTACCGAGAACTTAAGAAAAGAATTGATCCTATTACATTTCGTTGAGGTACACCGGATGTAACATCTAGATTAGAAGAACTTTCTCCTTCAACGACGACATACTGCGACCTACCAGTTAGTAAATCCTTTATCCATTCACAAAGATGATCCGATATAGCGTACGCTCGTAGCTTCGCTAAAAGGCGGTTGGGTGGCACAGAGTCAAAGGCTTACTGAAAATCTAACAAAATTGCATCTACTTGTGAACCTGCATCAACAACTTTCATTACGTCGTGTGTAAATAGGGCCAGCTGTGTTTCACATGACCTTTTCTTCCGAAATCCGTGTTGATTTTTTGTAAGCAAATTATTTTCATCAAGAAAATTCATAATGTTCGAGCATATAATATGCTCCATAACTCTACTACAAACAGATGTTTATAGATATGGGACGGTAGTTTCCAGGGTCGCTTGGATCACCTTTCTTGAAAATCGGAGTTACTTGCGCTATTTTCTAGTCTGAAGGTGCTTTTCGTTCTTCTAGGGATTTACTGAATATATCAGACAGAAATGGCCCGATTTCCGCCGCATACTCTGAAAATACTCTTACTGGAATTCCATCCGGGCCAGGTGCTTTCCCCCACTTCAGGAACTCTAATTGCTATAAGATACCTGCAGTATCTATTCGTAATGATTCCATCTCCAACTCGACACGACGTAGGAAAACGGGAATGCTATCCTTATTTTCGTCAGTAAATGAATTTTTGAATACAGTATTTAATACGTTAGCTTTATCGCGGCTTTCATTAACCTCGGACCCAACACGAACTAGTGCTGGAATATTGCTGTTGGTACAATTGTATTTTCGAACATTCGACCAAAATTTCTTTGGGTTTTCTGCGAGACGCTATGAGAGAGTGTTTGAATGAAAATCGGCCTCACGCATCACTTTCTTCGCACGTCCTCTTAACTCAGCCAAAGTTTCTAAATCGCTGTGAGACCTCTTCCTACTGTAGCGTGCGTGTATCCTTCTTTTGTTTTTTGAGTAATCTTTTGACTTCGCATGTGTTCCAAGGTGGATCATTCTCCCCATTTATTTTCCGCCTCGGTATATGTATTTCCATACCTTCCCTGATAATATGTATAAATCGACGCCACATCTCTTCAACGATGTCCTTTGTTAACTTAAAGTTATGGTAATTATTCCTCAGGTAGGGTCTAAAACACTCCTTTGAGGCCTTGCTGAATCTGTATACAACCGTCCATTTCCCCTTTTTCGCTTGGTCATTAATTTGATAGTCGCAATTACCGCTTTGTGATCGCTTATTCCAGTGGTCATTGAAATGTCGGTGAATAATTCTGGCCTGTTAGTAACCAGCAAATCTAAAATATTTTCACTACCGTTATGACACCGCGTAGGTTCATTAATTAGCTGTTCTAGATGATTATCCGAGAACAAATCGAGAATTACTTCAGAAGCTTCCTTATCCCTGCTACCAGTAATGTGAACGTAATTACGGCAGTCGATATAAGGCAGATTGAAGTCGCCTCCTAGAATGATAGCATGATCCTAATAACGGCTAGCTATACTGTTAACATTACTTCTTAATTCCTGCTATGTCAGTATCGGGTGGACGGTAGAAAGCGAGTTTTGACCCAGCAACATTGAGTTTAATCCATATGATTTCACAGATAGTATTGACGTTTACTTCATTACATGGAAGGAATTTACTCACATCTATAAATATCCCACCTCCATGAGAATGTAATCTGTCTTTATGAAAAACGTTCATGCTGTCTTTAAAAGTTTCGGCGGAACTAATTTCCGGTTTTAACCAACTTTCTGTACCGATAATGATATCGGCTTCTGTGCTACAAATAACGCTTTCAAGTTCCGGTTGTTTGTTACAAACGCACGAGTTCTTTTAACTGTCGTGACTATTTTACGTTCCTCCTACATTCCTGTGTTGCATCTGATTGGGTTGCCCTTAACTGTATTTTGTGTTTCGGGTCTTCCTACTTCAGCCTAAAAAACCACTCAGTGCATTCCACATGGCCCCTGCCACCCGTGTAGCCGATTCACGTGTGTAGTGCACACCTGACCTACAAGACTCATCCATATGGCGGAGATCGAGTTTGATTTGTTTGGGGAATTACCGCATAACACAATCAGTAACTGATATGATAGAGGAACTAGGTTGGGACTCGTTGGTAGGTGGAAGGAGGGTGAAGAGAGTGCTGGTAATGTAAAAGGCGTATGTTGGTGATGGGATTTGTAGGAATATTGGTCAAAGAACTAGCAATAGCGCATGGAAGGGAAAAGATGACCGTGGGCAAAAGTTGACTCTCGATTTTAAGCATAAGGAAGTGGGAAAATTTTCTTTTGCGTTTAAGTGAATCAGGATAGGAATAAGTTACCAATGAAATCGATAAATAATTTTCAAAAATTAGTGAAGTGGAAAAGTGAGGAAATGACAGTCGAGTAATTGAATTAAAAAAAAAAAAAAAAGCAAGTGATTGTGTAGGGAAATTATCACCGAATCTGTTTTCTATGAGTTTCGTCTACGTCTCTGTTATTTCTTCTGAAATTAAAAGAGCATAACATCTATTTTGACGTTTATAAACATTCGATCCATTTATGAATTTGGTGTTGTGTTATAACCATGTAATCAGAAGCAGTTTCATCATCGGCTTCTTTACACATGTCTTACAGATCTTTTGGTTTGCCTTTAGTACATTTCCTGTCTATTTCCTTTCTAACTTATATGATAGACATCTTAATCCTCTTGTTCATATTAAAAATTTCTCTCGTGGATTGTAACTTCTTAGGCTATGTTTTCACAAGTTTGAACGAGGGGCAACATTTCTAATGACATTTTAAATGATATGTGATCTTTTACGTGAACTGGAATTATTCTCTAATAGAGACACAAGAATCTGAAGATATCAAAATGTCAGTATCAACCTCTTGCTTTGATTTACTTTTATGTACTTCGGGCAACGTGAGATAAATGAATCAAAAACTGAAAATCTGAGTTATAAATTTCTGGTCTTTATACCAACTTACCAGGTAGCCAAGGTATGGTGTCAATGAAAGAGAAAGACTCATTACTGTGTATTCTATAGCCATGCTTATCTGTCTGATGCATGTCGGATGTATTTCCATGCTTTGCAGGTTTGTAATTGACACAGAAGTTTGTGTACAGAATTGTAGAAACACAGATCCACAGGTGATAATCCAGTACGGAGCAGAAACTGAAAAATAGAGTAAAAGATCATATTAGGCACAATATCAAAATGTGGACAAAATTTTAATTGTGAAACTTCATAAATTTAACCTACATATAAATTTACCATAATTGATCATTGAAATTGGAGATATATTGGTGTGACATATTTTATGAAAGATAAAATATTGTCAGACAGTTAACTTAGTTCTATGTGTTACATCACATATTGGAACGTGTGGAGTTATAAACCAAATATCTTCATGGAGTTTGCCGATATAATTTGCAATATTGTCCCAAGAAAAAGTGAACTAATTTCAACGGTCGATTTCATATTTTGACCGTTCATAACATTTTCTTTTGGTCTACTATAAAATGATTTCCACGATGGAAACTATTCGGGGAGGTAAAATCGGCGGAAACATGGCGGTGATCTCGTCACTTCATCCCTTTTTTTTACAAATGGCTTTACGCCTCGTCGATTTCAGGCTCATTAGAGGCGGGATGGGACTGCTACAAGGAACGGGAAGGAATTCGACCATGGCCTTTTGAAGGAACCATCCCAGAATTCGCCTGGAGTGATTTGGGGAAATCATGGAAAACCCAAATCTGGATGCACGGACGGGGATTCGAACCGACATCATAACAAATGCGAGGCCAGAGCGTTAATCGCTCACCCACCACGCTCGGTACTTCATCCCTTACTTGCTACTCCCCTTGGTCAAGCGTTAGATGACAGTGATCGTAATTTTGAAAACAATATCTACTTTTTTTTGCTTAAGGTTCAGAATAAAAAATATAACTATTGCGCACTAATCTAAAAAGATAAGCAGTTGCGCTGACGGTGTAGTGCTAGTTAATTTATACAATTTGCTTTAATAAATATGTGAATATGATAGATCAAAAATTGTTCTGCGCTTCCATCTCAAAGCAATATCAGCACCGAGCGTGGTGGGTGAACGGTTAACGTTCTGGCCTCGCATTCGGGAGGACGGCGGTTCGAATCCCCGTCCGGGCATCCAGGGTTGGGTTTTCCATGGTTTCCCCAAATCACTTTAGGCGAATGCCGGGATGCTTCCTTCAAAAAGGCCATGGCCGAATTACTTCCCGTTCCTTGTTCCCAGTCCCATCCCGCCTCTAATGACCTTAGCCGTCGACAAGGCGTATACTCACTGTAATCTCAGTATAAAAGTATAGTTTAGTGTTTGAAACACCAAACAATAATTATGAATATTCTGTCCAAAAAAATGAAATAAACTCTATTATACCACAGTTGCGAGTTTTGATTTTTATTGTAAATTATACTCTTACCAAAAATAAAAGAATCCTCGAACCACTGAAAGTTGTAAAAAGACGACATTCTTGTTATCTGTCACTATACTCCCAGTTAAATGTTGGCGGATTCGCGTAAGGACCAAGGCACTAGAAATGATTGCATCCATCCATTGTTGATTGTTTCGCAAGGACTTTAAGTGACATTCAGCCAGTCACAGCATCCCTTACCCAAGCGCACAAATTAGGAATTGAGTTTTGAACCATTCTAAAGATAGTCTGTTGGGAACCATGAAGAAAAAATCATCCTCTACTCCTCCATGTGCTTGGGGAACAACTCCCTACTATTCATATCGGTATTTCATTGCACTTCTATCTAGCAGCGATAATTTTTAACGTAACACAACCACTTACATGAATTTTCTGGTTAAATAACTTGATTTTTTTTTCTTTACCAATTACTCAACAAATGTCATTCAACTTAAAAGTTTCCATCTTTTTCAAAGAGTTTTCTGACGTCAAACTACTTAAATCTTAGCAATGATAATTGCACAATAGGGATTAGTACACGTGTGTTAATTATCAGCACGTATTTTTCAGTGTCACTCACTACACATTGTGTTCTGTTTCTTATGCTTTGTAAACACTGTTAACTGCATTTATCACAGTTACGTAGATTCTTACATCCAATGGGTAAATTTAACTTACTTCCTTTCTAGTTTGAAGGAACATATAAAATTTATCTCCACTACTTTAGAAATTCCTCTTTCACAAAGCAAAATTGTTTACGATGGCGAACCCTCTCAATTACTCTGAATATGGTGAAGGAATTTTTAATTCATGTGAATGGACTATCTCATTCTCTTCTGTACACTTGATAGTATCTTGCAATATTTGTGGCTCTTCAATTTATTTGTTAATATTATGTCTGTCTATGCGAAAAATGAGGTTGAAGTGCTCAGGATTTTTTGGCACTTTGTGGTATAGTACCACAGAAAGAATCTTTCGAAAGATTAAATCTTGCAGAAACTGTAGATACGAGTGTAGCGATTGCTATGTGGCCTAGGGTTGTAGTCCAATTACTGCTCTAATAGCCACAGTCACAGACGCTGCCAGGATTAACAAGTGGTAGGCCGGAGGTAAACGCTAGACTTACTTGTTGTGATTGTCGACGTACTGCAGCTCCGCGTCCCAGTCTTCCAGATACAGGCTGCTATAGGTTAGGGTCTAAGCTCTGAATATTCTAACTCTTAGACCAGCGGGTTGTATAGCTACAAGATTTAGATGAACAACCAGTCGTTTATTGCCTCTATGCTGTGCCAAGTTACAGCTTCGGTTGCTTCAAGCAGAGTTCACGGCAGTAGTTACCAAATGGTGTCAAGTTAACTTACAGACAATTGCGTTGGCTGCCTGGCTAGTGGGGCGGCGAGTGAGGCGCAGGGCGGCGCAGTGACGGCGCGTTTTGGTGTTGAACTTCTTGAGGGCGAGGCTCCAAAACCCGGGGTTTATATATTGGTCAGTCGCATATCGTCACTTGCGACTTTTCCAGAACGTTCGCGGCGGGCAATGTCCGGCCGTCCCATGTATGTCACAGACTTGCTGACGCCGTGGCAACGACCCAAGGCTCAAGCTGATCAACAGCGGCCGCTCGCCTCGGGCATGCCTTAATTCTTTACTTTAATTTACCATAAAAACGTACTATTCCCAAAAATTCCCTCTACAGAAAATAATCTACTAGGTGATGATTTAGTGGTGGAGGAGGCGGGTCTAATGCTGTCATCGCACTTGTGTCACCCGGCTCTCCGATTCAGTGTGACGTACAGCATCTTACTGCTCTTGTGTATTTGTTAGAAATGTGAGCTGCTATTGAAATTCTCGCCAAGCGTGAATTAATAATGTTTCTGCTGGCAAAACTTTGTATACCGAGTGGCTTTATCGGCAGTTGTGTGAGATTTATGGAAATAATATAGCGGAGAAAGCGTTATGGAGCAGTGGAGCATTAGTTTTAATAACCCGTCAGCTGTTCCGCACTGTAATGACATTCATAACACGCTTGGTAGGTCAGAAAGTAGTCGCTTGGCGCAAATATCAATGCTTGACGCGTTTACAAATAGGCAGTGGAGCGGGCTCCACGGGTCACAACGCCGCCTCATGTTGCGGTGCAATCTCTACCAGTTAAATTTGTTATAGATATATTAATAAGTGGGGTGTAAGGGTTTGGGAGAGACTATATTAGTCTTTTCCAACCAAATGTCAACCTCTCCTTTACGTTGTGCTACCTGTTTGCACGGACGAGGCTCTGGCCACTGAAAGATTTCCGGTATAAGGAGTCACCCACTGCTTGCCAACGGCCTCCGAAAGGAGGGTGGAAGAGCGGGGAGCGGTTCAGGGCACCCTCTTGCCCTTGGAGTTGGAAACGGCCCCTAAAGGCGGATGAATCAGAAATGATCAACGGCATGGGGATGCAGAAGGCAACGGGAAACCACTGCATTAAAGACCCTAAGGGTATCCCGAGGACATGTAATCCTCTCAAATTACATATATCATGATGGCTTCTTCCTAGGCAAAATATTCCGGAGGTAAAATAGTCCCCCAATCGGATCTCCGGGTGGGGACTGCTCAGGGAGGAGTCATCAGAATGGATAGAAACATTCTACTAGTCGGAGCGTGGAATGTAAGAAGTCTGAATAGGGCAGGTAGGTTAGAAAACTTAAAAAGGGAGATGGAACAACTTAAGTTAGATGTTGTCGGGATTAGTGAGATTAAATGGAAGGACGCACAGGATTTCTGGTATGGGGAACACAGGATAATTAACACACAAGCTGTCAATGGAGTCACTGTTGTAGGATTTGTAATGAACAAGAAAGTAGGGAAACGGGTGAGTTATTATGAACAGTTTAGTGACAGGATTTTTTTGATGAGGTTAGAAACTAAGCCCGTCCCAACAACATTAGTACAAGTATATATGCCAACGTCACAGGAAGTTGATGAAGAAATAGAAAAAATATACACTGAAATTGAAGAATTAATCCAATATGTGAGAGGGAAGGGAAATCTAATAATCATGGGTGATTGGAATGCAATAGTGGGAGAAGGAAAAGTAGGGAATACTGTAGGAAGTTTTGGTCTAGGCAGGGCCGGCGTTAGGATTCACGGGCTCCGGCTCCCCTCCCCCCCCCCCCCCCAAAAATTTTACTTTACACTTTTTTTTGTTGATAAATTCAGAAAATTTTAATACAAAAATGTTCAAAATTATTGGTGCAGATTTTAAAACTTGTGTTTGATTTCTACTTATTTACGCACCCAGGCTGGTGGGCCTCCCTTTGGTGGCCCGGGTCCCGGGTACTTTTGCCCCGCTTAACTCCCCCTAACGCCGGCCCTGGGTCTAGGAGAAAGAAATAAGCGAGGAAGCAGGTTGCTAGAATTTTGTGAAAGATATAAGCTAGTTGTGGCGAACACACTGTTTAAGAACCGTGCAAGAAGAATATACACCTGGAAACGTCCTGGGGATACAGGCAGATATCAGCTAGATTATATAATGGTCAAACAGAGATTCAGAAATCTAGTTCTATACTGTAAAGCGTACCCAGGAGCAAACATAGACTCGGACCATAATTTGATAGTAATGAAGTGCAGGCTGAAATTCCAGCGAATAAGGAAGCAGCATAAGCAGAACAGACTGGAAGTGAATAAACTGAAACAATCTAGCACAAGAGAAAAATTTGCAGAAATGGTAGACTTAGGTCTAAGAAGTAACTGTGAACGGAGCTCAACCGAGGACGAATGGAATGCATTAAAGACCGAAATAATGAAAGCTGGCAAAGAAACATTAGGCTTTAGGGAACAAGCTTGTGTGCTAAATCTCTAGGAGAGGAAGGAATCGAAAGATTATTCAAGCTGATATCAAAAAGTTATGAATCAGGAGAAATTCCAACTGATTTTAATAAAAATATCATCTTCACACTTCCAAAGAAAGCACAAGCCGACAAATGTGAGAATTATGGCACCATTAGTCTAAAATCACATGCTTCAAAATTACTGACCAGAATAATATACAGAAGGATGGAAAGGGTAGTAGAAGAGATAGTAGGTGAAGATCAGTTTGGGTTTAGGAAAAATCGCGGTACAAGGGAAGCAATTCTGTCTTTAAGATTAATACTTGAAGGGCGGATCAAGAAAAACAAAGATACTTTTATGGCATTTGTTGATTTAGAAAAAGCTTTTGATAATGTTAGGTGGGACAAGATGTTCAAAATTTTAAAGAAGTCAGGTCTAAAGTATCTAGATAGAACAATACTCTATAAACTATATAAGAATCATGAGAGACATGCGTCAGTTAAGAAGGGTGTGAGAAAAGATTGTAGTCTATCCCCGTTAATATTCAACTTGTATGTAGAAGAAGCAATGAAGGTCAAAGAAAAATTTCCATGTGGCATAAGTTGTCAGGGAGAAAAAATCAGTATGCTACGATTTGCTGATGACATTGTTTTGTTAGCAGAGAGGGCTGAGGATATTGAGAAGTTATTGAATGGCATGAACAAAATACTGAAGGAAGATTTTGGACTGTATATAAATCAAAGTAAGACAAAAGTGATGAAATGTAGCAGAAATGATACCAATACTAGCAGATTAAATATAAAAATTGCATCGGATACAATAGGGGAAGTAAGTGAGTTCTGTTACTTGGGAAGTAAAATTACAACCGATGGCCGAAGCAGGAATGATGTTAAAAGCAGAATAGCACTAGCAAAAAGAGCCTTCATGAAAAAGAGAAACCTTTTAGTTTAAAATATTGATCTAGGAATTAGAACTAACTTTTTAAAACTCTATGTGTGGAGCATAGTACTTTACGGTAGTGAAACATGGACTTTAGGAATACCGGAAAGAAAGAAACTTGAAGAATTTGAAATGTGGTGCTACAGAAGAATGCTGAAAATTAGGTGGACAGACAAAGTAAGAAATGAACAAGTTTTGGAAATGATGGGTGAGAAAAGAAGTTTATGGAAGAACTTACAGGAAGAAGAGACAGGCTGGTAGGTCATATTTTGAGACATGCTGGATTGGTTAATTTGTTAGTGGAGGGAACAGTCGAAGGTAAGAACTGTAGAGGTAGACAGAGATTAGAATATATGAAGCAGATAATTGAGGACGTGGGTTGTAAGGGGTATGTAGAAATGAAGAGGTTAGCACAGGATAGGAAGGGATGGAGGATTGCATCACACCAGTCTAAAGACTGACGACAGCAAAAAAAAATATTAAAAGCTGACAAACTATCTATTATGAGCTTTTTTGGTAAAATAATATTAGCAAATGGCAAACTAAGGTCGAATTAAAAACATCTGATTGTTTTGCTGGAAACTTAGAAACTGTACTATTACAACTATTTTAGTATTCCTTATATTGTCGTTTCTTAAGAAGACCTTGTTAGAAAAATCGTCTATAATCGATAATTTTGACTGACATTCACGTCGTTATTTTCGTGTTAAAAAATGAAATTTCCTCTACTTAACTAGCTCTAAACACCTAATTTATATCTCACACGCTCTGATATAAAAATATGTTTTCTACTTTTTTTTATTTCTTTAAAAATTCCCCAGTAAGTAATTCTAAATTTTTTTAAATACGATGTTTGATTTTGGATCAACGAAACACATGGCATGAGCAAATTTGAAGTCTCCATCTTGTTGCATTTAAGCTCTAGAAGTCCATGAAGATAGAGAGAGAGCCACTAAGCACCAGTAATAGGGCTCTAATTCCCATCGGGTAGGGGAACGCAAAAACGCCTATGTCCAGGATTAACAGCGAAGTGTTGTGGCGGCTAATTTGTGAGAAAGATTGTGGAAGCATCCGTGCGTCTTCAGCGTTTCACCATATCTGAACTTTCCTGTAAGATTAAGTTATTTTTCACACTCACAAGCGCGCACGCACATATCTGCTTTTACCTACAACCTTTTGAAGAAGGAATAAAACAATTTCGAAATTATTTGTGATGATTACGTAGCAAAATAGAAAAAAATTAATATTAAGTAGTATGTATAGTAAAATTGTAGAAAACTAGTCCATTTCCTCCTTTAAGAAAGTAAATATTTCACTATGAGATTTTTTGAAGAGAAAACTTCTATAGGATGGATGTAGAATGTGCGTAAATCTATGAATTCGCGTCACCGAGATGCTATGACATGATGTGCGTTGGACTCTTTTTGTATGGCCTTTTGAAGGAAGCATCCCGGCATTTGCCTGGAGTGAATTGGGAAACCATGGAAAACCCAAATCTGGATGCCCGTACGGGGATTCGAACCGCCGTCCTCCCGAATGCGAGGCCAGAACGCTAGCCGTTACACCACCACGCTCGGTGACAGCAGTGAAAGTAATATTTCAAATGATCTTTATACAAACTAATAGTTTTTATATTTGATTATGAAAGTACTTAGCCCACGTATACTTCCAAACACGTCGGTCTTGAAGGTCAGCGGTTAAGGCAGTTACTTCGAAAGTTTCAATCTCCGGACGCATGCTCAAATCATGTGGTGAGGAGTTTTTACGAGTTGTGTTTGATTATAAGAGATACGCCGTTTCTGATTAAACTATAAACCCCTGAGGTAAGGAATCGGCATTCCTCTTTCTGACGCAATTGATTGGCACATCTCCTTCGGGAAGAGTCGACCAACCTTCGTGTTGTGGACTAAGTTAGATTTTTCATTTTGAAGTGGGAACTTCTTTAACCGGGGGATTTTGGATGGGTAAAATGTTATAGTTCGCGTCACCGACATGATAATGTAACAATATATTGTAACGATTCTTTGGTTACTTAATGATTATTAACTGGATTTTACCGTTATTTAATTATTCAATACTACTTTTTTTAATAATTCTGGGATAAAATTTCTGTTTGAAACTACATAATTTATTCACAATATGCACAAAAGAAAAAGAAAAAAAAAGAGAAAAGAACACTAAATTACAATTTTTGTGAGTAAAATTTGCTCCGGCATGGGATGCCTTGAATTTATTTCTTAATACAAAAAACGTAAAAATAAATGACAGTGTCCTGATAAAGCAATAAGAGGCTCATGAGAAACGTGTTGTTGCTTGGTGCTGGATGAACTCTTCCCTCGACTAAAATGCAGTAAAAGATATCAGCCTCACACTGACCCTGAGATGGGCTGACCCCTGACATGAAACACTTTTTCACAGAATTTTACACATTACACTTGAACTTGAACTAGATGCTGCTGCGGATCATAAAATCGTCCACCCCAGCTCTGCCAATCAGGGTGCTGTATCCGGTGGCCAATTCCCGGTATTTGATGAAGGACCATAGAACAAAAGTGGCGTCTTAAACACCTGTACATAGATGGCAGCAGTTGCCTCTTTCACACCATTCACACACACGGTGACGCAAGGTGGTTCCACCTTGACAAACATGTAGTGGATACCATAACACTACAATATCTGTAGCTATAAGTATGACTTATGTGCTTTAACAGTGGTATCTTGGCTCAGTTGGTTGAGGATCTTGCCTGGGCAACGGAAGGTTCCCGGTCCGAACTCCGGTATTTACATCGTTGTTGTCCGCGAGGCGGAAAGTAGTGGTAGTGGTATCGCGATCTAGAATTATCCCAAACAAACCATCCCCTCTTCCCCTATACAACCCTCAATTTCTCAAACGATCTTTATACAAAACCCACAGTTTTTATCCGATTTTGATTGTACTTATCATATGTATACTTCAAAACAAGGCGGTCAAGTAGATCAGCGATTAAGGCACTAACTTCCAAAAGTTTCTCCGGTGACGGGTTCAAATCCCGTGTTGAGTAGGAATATTTAGGAGTTGTATTTGATTATATGAACTACGCCAGGACTTTCCGTCGTTTGATTCCACGTTAAACGTTAAACCGTGGCTCCTGAGGAAACAAATTGGCCTTCCTACCTCTGATTCAAAAGTTTGGTACATCTCCTTCGGGAAGATTCGACCAATCTTCGCGTTGTGGAATATTAGAATTTGAGTGAAAACTTCTAGTAGGTGCACTGGGCGATTTTTGGGTGGATAAAATATTGAGTTCGCGTCACCGACATGCTAGTGCTATCTGTAGCTATAAGTATGACGTGTTTCGCGTATGATATTCTTAGTTTTTAAGTTTTCACTTCTGTCGGCAACCCAAATGACTGCCAACTGTTTTTATTGTTTTCGCGGTTACGGTTTTGCTTCCTTGAAATTTAAGGGTCGTTAACGGCAAGGTAATTATGCCTAGAATTTTAATATTAATCACCAGAAATATAGTATATTGAAAACCGTCTCAAATTTTCAGAATATTATTTCTGGACATTTTCTAGTTTGGCTGGAATTTATCCAAAACACTAAGACGATGTTCAAATTTTAATTGTTTCTATCAGACAATCATAACTATCAAGGAAAAAAACTTATTCCTTAATTAACAGTGCTGTATGCGACATAACTCCAATTAGCACAGGAAAAAGAATATATTTGATCATAAGTTCGTTGAAAACATCCATGGTTGAAAACGAATCCGTTTCTACAGGATCTTACGCCAAAGAGAATAAGCAGTGAAGTCACAGCATATGTTATGAAAACGATCACCAAACTGTGAATATGTAGAAATGTTTAGATTTTTAACTGTGAGCATAGATTTAAAAAGCATAGCTAAATCAGCAGCCAATACTTTTATAGTATGTGAGCGGCAAACAATTGTTAACTGTGTACTTTGACGATTAAAATGAAAGGTTTTTTTAGCTAGCTGACAATACAATTGAGTTGTATCTTTCCCTTTTTACTGCAATAAGATGATAAGTTTTTAGGTTAAATAGTATTCATATCCTTGTATTAAGTGTTATAAGATGAATATTACCTGTTATTAAACAAGTTATTAGTGAAGCAGTTATGGCAGCTGCAAGAAATGTGAAGCACTGTGTCCAGCGCCTTCCAAATGTGTTTCCAATAATATGTGCAACAGTAAAGGCAGGTACTTGCACTGCACCTTGGGCTATGTAGGCGATGAACGGATTGTTTCCAGAAATACTACTGCTGAATAGTATTGTGAACATTGTCACTACAGCCGACACTCTGTAATTTCCACAAACACTGTTGTTAATAAATAACATTAGGAAATAATTTTTAAGACGCATATAACTTCGTGCATCGATTTGATTCCAGAAGAGTTTAAACTTTGTCCAAATTGGTCTATTGTTTTGATACACTACTGTATCATCACTTATTTTAGTGAACACAGATAAATTCGGGCACATTAATTTTAACTATGTTTACAATAAATTTCATTTGACTTTTTATTCAACAGTTAAGCAATAAATGTTGGATGTTACATTATTTTTTGTAATTTAATACAATAGTTAGGTCAAGTTAAGTTTCAGTACTGCTAACAGTCTTCCTACAAAATTACCATTATAGCGATCATTGCTTTTTACCCAAATTTGTTGAAGTTCTATATACTAACTTCTTACAATTTTTTTTTCCTTACCTGCCGCTCACGAGAAGCATTGTGTTTCTGAAAAGATTTCTGTTCGTAAATATAGTTTTTATGCCCATTTTAGGACTTCGTTTGATTGCTAAAGCGTTTAGCTTTTCAAACGTATCATGCGGTAATTGTTTACCGTTAAAAGAGGCAATGCGCTGAAGAACAGAAAGAGCTTCATTTGGACGTCCTTTGCTAATGAGCCAACGAGGAGATTCCGGTAAGTACCTTGAAGATACCTATTACATGAGATGTTTTTCGTCGGAAATATTTGCCTGACTTATGTCTAATATTTATAAAACATATATTTCCATAATTAATTCTTATTAATTATTTAAAATGGCAGTTCTATCATTACCGTGGTGGCAAAATCTGATGATGAATTCTTGTAGAACTCGACAAAAATAAAGAATAAAATTTTTTGATATCTGGCTTGGTTTTCGAGATATAGCATGTTAAAATCAGTCATAGGTATAGTTTCTTCTGCTTTTGGTGTTTTTTCTTCTGGTCCAGGCCGTATTTTCGAACTAACAACAATCACTAGGAAGAAAATAAACCACCGTGTGGATATGGTGGTTTTGGTGAAAAATTTTTTTTGGTCCATGCCGGATCTCACCCTAACCTCATCGCTTTTGAGATATTAAGCGAGATATCAAAAAACTTTATTCTTTATTATCCATTTGTCTCGCCGAGATACATACGAATTCATCATCAATTTGGCTACATTGAAAATTTTCTTCTGGTCCAGGCCGTATTTCAACCTACGTCAGTTTTGAGATACGAATCTCGAGAACTAAGCGAGATATAAAAAAAAAACTTATTCTTTACTTTCAATTTGTCTTGCCGAGTTCTATAAGAATCAATCATCAGATTGTGGCGCCACGGTAATGATAGAATCCCCTTTAAAATTCAGTAACACAACAAAGAATTCTTGTGAAATTCGTATTTAATGACTTTTCTGAATGTCAGCAGTACAATTAAAGATTATTGTACAGATATAAAAACTACTAGACGACCCGTGCGAAAATTTCGTGAATAAAATGCGATGAATAGTGAGGTTGAATACTTGTAATATAATGAAAAGTAGAACCGTACTATTGTAGCAATTATTATTTTTTTAGTGTACTAGGTACGCATCAAAATACTTACAACATATTACGAAACAGTTAGGAAAATTTAAAACACTCTGTACTTACGAAAAACTGTCACTGACCTTAACAGAATACAAACAACCTGAACAAAATGCACACAAAATATCAACATCTCTGTGATATTTGTTGCTGTGCGAGTAAAATGTGTACATTGGAATTGTATAGCAAAATTAAAGTGTTTCCATAACAGAAACAATTTTCCGAAAAGCTACTAATAAAAAAATGTTTATTGACATCTCTGTGATATCTGCTGCTGCAATATAGAGACTTGGGTCTGAACTTTTTCATACGCACTACCACTTTAAGCACAAATTTCGAAAAATTCTTTCTTAATTTATGATTTTACCTAACTGGAGACCTTAATCGTTAAAAAGATATGATATTTATCGATTACAGCTAGGTATCGAAGAATATAAATGCCTTGTAATAATAATAATAATAAAAACATGCTGTAGAAATATTATTGATACTTTTACCCTTTATATAAAATATAGTGTGACCAAAGCAGCCACCTTGGTATTTAAAATGATACCTCATTTATCGATTTCGGTTAGTTATCAAGCAAGGTAACAAAAAAAAAGTTCTAGAAATGATGATATTTTTGCCCCTTAAGGGTTGAAGAATGAATTTGGAGAGAGTTTTTTCTTAAAATATGATGTGACCAAAGTGGATAATTTAATATTTAAAACGATACCTCATTTATTAATTTCGGTTGGGTATCAAGGGAAATAAATGTGGTTTAACGGAACCTAAGACCTTTCGAATACCTCAATCTTTAAAATGATACCTTGTTTTTCATTTGTTAATTATCAAGGGAGATAAATGACTCGAGACACAAAAACAGGCATTTTAGAAACACAGATATTTATGCCCTTTAAAAGTTCAATTAAGAAAAATTCAATTCTAAAATGTGATGTTACCAAAGCGGAAACCTTAATTTTTAGAATTATACCACATTTATCTATTTCGGTTAGATATTAACGGGGTCAAATGGCTCGCGACACAAAAATGTGTTGTAGAACAATTTATACTTTTTCCCTTTAAGGTTTGAATTCCAAAAACCTTCTTTTTAAAATATGATGTCACCAAAGCTGAGACATTACTCCTCACAATCTTACTTCATTTATCGATTTTGGTTGAGACACAAAAAACCAATTTTTGAAAAATTGAAATTTTTGCCCTTTAAGGGTCGAATTACGAAAAATTCCTTCCTTAAATATAATGTTACCATGGCGGAGACCTTAGTCTGTAATATGATACCTCATTTATCTATATCGGTTAGGTATCAAGGGAGATAAATGGCGCGTGACACAAAAATGCGTTGTAGAAAAATTTATACTTTTTCCCTTTAAGGGTTGAATTCCAAAAACATTCTTTCTTAATATATTATGTCACCAAAGCTGAGACATTATTCCTCATAATCTTACTTCATTTATAGATTTTTATTAGATATCCACGGAGATAAATGGCTTGAGACACAAAAAACGCATTTTAGAAAAATTTATATTTTTGCCCTTTAAGAGTCAAATTTTGAAAAATTCCTTTCTTAAAATATAATGTTACCACGGCGGAGACTTTAGTCTTTAATATGATACCTCATTTATCTATATCGGTTAGATATCAAGGAAGATAAATAGCTCGTGACACAAAAATGCGTTGTAGAAACATTTATACTTTTTCCCTTTAAGGGTTGAATTTCAAAAACATTCTTTCTTAAAATATGATGCCACAAAGCTGAGACATTACTCCTCATAATACTACTTCATTTATCGATTTTGGTTAGATATCCATGGAGATAAATAGCTCGTGACACAAAAAACGCATTTTAGAAATATTGACATTTTTGCCCTTTAAGGGTCGAATTACGAAAAATTTCTTTCTTAAAATATTATGTTACCACGGCGGAGACCTAATATGATACCTCATTTATCTGTATTGGTTAGATATGAAGTGAGATAAATGGCTCGTGACACAAAAACGCACTGCTAAAATATTGACACTTTTGCCCTTTAAGGGTCGAATTGCGATTTTTTTGTCTTATTATATGACGTCACTAAAGCGGTGATCTTAATCTTTAAAATGATACTTCATTAAACGATTTCAGATAGGTATCCAGGGAGATAAATGACTCGTAACACAGAAAACAGCATTTTAGACATATTAACATTTTTGCCCTTTAAGAGTCGAATTTCGAAACCTATCTTTCTTAAAATCTTCTTGGAACCATCATCACTTAAAAGAATTTTTCTTTCAATTGAAATGAAACCTAATAACAAAGGACCCATTTCGCTTTTTTATTTTATTTATTTATTGCTTTACTCGTCATCGACGGCTAAGGTCATAAGAGGCGGGATGGGAATGGCGACATGGAACGGGAAGGAATTTGGCCATGACCTTTTTGAAGGAAGCATCCCGACATTCACCTGGAGTGATTTGGAGAAACCATGGAAAACCCAAATCTGGATTCCCAGACGGGGATTCAAACCCGCGTCCTCCCGAACCCTATTTCGCAGCATAACGTCTGTTAAACATACTTATTGGTCATGGTTATGCCTAATTTTGAACTAACTAAATTTTAAAAGTGATGGAAATGCCTAACTTCATAAACTTCATCGATCTTACTCCAAACAGGAAAGATGGAACAAAGGCAATAGAACAATTAAGGATCTATTAGGTTAGATGACCTTTCTTTAGGGTTTCGCAATCAACAAGGCAAAAATTGAATTTTTATATTTTTTTCGCGTTCGTCCATCCGTGAGATTAAAGCTTGAAACTCGAACAGGAAGGGATAGATGTTCTGGATACCTCGGCAGGAAATCCCGTAGAGCGCCTGATGAGAGAAATATGATGTTGGTTTAGGACATATTGTACAGACCAATCTAGTAAGTGGGTTTATGAATTGAAAATTTTTGAGAATATAATTAATTCCGTACCTAGTGATACAACTGATATGCCCCCTACTGAACTGATGTTTAAGAAACCGGCTGACAGATTAGTTTTCCAAACAGAAAGAGCTTCAGTTATTTAGAAAAAGTAGCTTTAGCTCTTAAGAATTTATAAGATGAAGGCAACAAGGAGATAAAGGAAACCTGATGAGGGTCAAAGGTACACAGAGTATAAAGTTGGGGATCTTCTGTTAGTTGAAGTCCATCATTAGCTTTGTGCTAAGAGACTTGTATTGTTTGAAGGCCCTTTCAAGATAGAGGCTATACCACGAAGTAACTCTTATGAACTGGTAGTCCCAGAGAGTGGTAAATGTGAAGGTGTATATACAGTTGAAACCCTCAAGCCATATTATGTAGGAGATAGCAGTTCAAAGAGAGTCACTACATATAAACATGTAACATAGCATTCTGGTGGCTCAGTGATTAAGACGTCTGACTGGCAATCGAAAGGTCATCGGTTCGAATTTCTGTCTCGGCGGAGATTTTCATATGCACTCAACCCGGCCTTGCTGTGTAATGTGAAGTACGTCAGAACGCTTCCGTGGTTCTGATTCCACGTTAAACTGTAGGTCCCCTGTACCGGGCAGGATTGCCGGGCTAGGTTAAGGTGGCTACGACAGGGATGGAACGTGCAACCAATAGAAACCCTGTCACCAGGTCATTACGACCACAGGAAATTATTAATATGTGACTTTGTATTTAATATTGGAAAGTGTTTTTTGATAACTAGTTTGTGTACTCAGGTAAAATGGTAAACATAATGATGCAGAATGTTTAAGGTAACTGATTCAGACGTCTGAAACAACTCAAACAGTTTTGTCTAGAGGAGGGGTGGCCATCCCAAATGATCTTGCGGGCCACTTTGGAAGTGCATCATAACTCCGCGGGCCGCATATAAAATTATATATTCCCACTAGAGAATATTTTTTTTTATAGTGAAAATTGAAACATGAGTTATTATTGTGTTTACTATTATTCTTAAATGGAAACATAGATAATATAATAATAATTATACTAAACACACATTGTAAAGAAATATATAACACTAAAAATGAAATATAAAAAATATTTTGTAAAAATGTGATGAATCTAGCGGGCCGAATGCGGCCGCGCGGGTTGGCGGTTGGTCTAGACTCTAGACTCTAGAGCCTTTTGGGGCTTTCATTATGTTGGGGTTAGATGCCTCGGAGCGACCAGAGATCAGCTGTCAAATGTAAACAGACTGTTGTCATTAGGAAACTGACAGCATGTGTGTAGCATATAATGAATTTGTATAAGACTTCATTGGTGTTCTATATTTTTTTGTTAACTATACAAAATATGTCGATACTTACATGAGGAAAAACAAAGGTATGAAGCATAGAACTGCTGAAACAAGTACAAAATAAATCCAGTTTTTGAGCAGCCATGCCGTAAGTGCCATTGCTATTGTGCCAATACCGTAAAATAGCTGTACTCTGAAGTTTACTGCTGACCTCTGTTTTACACTACTAAGTTCCAGTCCTGAAAAAAAAAAAACGCACTGTACAAGTTAATTTGTTATTAATTAATTTAGAGCTGGCGTTACTAAACTAAAAAATGTGATTTACTTTGACAACATTTCAGTCAGAATTATTTGTAAGAAACTTCTTTATTCTGTGGTAAAATAGCAAGTTACTGCTTTATCTTACCTATTTGACTGACATTTGGAATGCTTTTATTTATTTCAAATTTGTGTATAAAGTTATCTTCTGGGATCAGACAAATCTTCATATATTTCATTTATTTATTATCAAATTACACTCCTAAAAATATTTATTTTTCTATACAAGTCGTCTTTGGCAATCATTTTCCAATTACTATTTCTTTCTCTTTTTTAAAAAAATCTCTTTATTTTTTACTTTAATTTTTTTAGTAAAGATCTTATGTTTACAAAATACTACAACAATTTCTTATTTACCCAACTCATAGTTATAGGTATCATAGGTTTTCGAAATACTTATGCGTTTTTCAAGGGATTGCTTTTGGTTGACAAGTAATCTTGTTGAATACGTTACGTTACGTCAGTTAAACTAGGAAGTAATTTAATGAAATAACAATACATATTATAGGATCAAAGATGTCGAACAGATAGCAGAAAGGTGAATCGGTTACCATATGGTTGTGGTGCAACGAGATAAACAGACGTACTATGTGTGAATAATTATAATTAGGGACTGTAATATGAACTATTAAATAGGAAATAAGGATTTAATTAAAATTCTAAATTAGGAATATTTTACAATGGAATAAGCGTGTTGCTGAATTGCAGCCATCGTATGCCAGGAATGGACGCTTAGATGTCATTCATCCCCTCTTTTCGCCAACTTATTGGCGCGAAGAGCAGGATTTCACTAGTTCAACCTCACGGAAGCAAAAATCAGCCCGTTGGAGGGGTATTATATTATGTAGAATCCTGTATATTTCTCTGTAAGACAGAGAATTACCAAACGTCAATATAAACTTAAGAAATTAGGGTTGGTAGCACCAACTTGATAAGATCCCGTTACATGAATCGTACGAGTATTTAAGCCTCTCAACACACAATGGGAGCCCTCAGTGTTGATCCATAGTTGTTACTGCCTGTGTTGGAAGCCAGCTCCGCATTAAGATGTAAATCCATTTTCTCTCTCAAAGCCTCTGAATAAATACCCACTCTCGCTATGTGTGACTATGTGAAGGAAAGTAATTACATTAAGATAAGTTTTTCGTATTTAAGACTAATGGTTCGGAAGATTTCTGTAAACTTGTTTAATTGCTAATATGTAATTATTATGCTAATATAAATTGTTGATATATAAAACTTCTGGTTTCTGTACAATTCCTGCGATCGCGTTTAACTGCATATATATCACAGTTTACCAGTTTCTAGTGCCAATCTTTGTATCCAGTTTGTTTAAATAGAACGTAACATTATATGAATTTGTTTGGTTTATCAATAAACTCCCTACTTTGTTATAAATGTACCTGCATCCCTTGCGGTCAAAAAGTAAACATTCTCCAGTGAATGCAGTCAATCTTAGGAAGAAGCCCAATTATAAATTCGTAAGAGTTATTAGAGGCACACGTAGGAAGGTTACATGGTCTCGTCGTCTAAATAAAATATTTCACTGTAGAAATGCGATGAAAAACTCATTTTGCTATAATTAATTAAAAGTATGGAAGTTGCGAAGTATTTGTTCAGGATTGCAGAGTGAACGAGTAATTACAAAAGTTACAATAAAAATATAGGATATCAGGTTAAAGAAATTATTTTAAATTCAATGTGTTTGATTTATACCAAAAACTAATAATACATCACTTCGTCAAGATATGTCGGAAACAATTTAAGGAGGTTTAATTTAATTTTTTAATTTAATTTAATTGCAATGGAGCATAGGCTCTGGTGGCAATTTAACTACACTCCCATCTTCCCCCTATCCTGCATCCACCTACATTTGCCCTCTACAAATTTTATCTTTAAATTCTTTCAACGTTTTAGGTAAATTATTCATTATTTCTCTTGGTAACTCATTCCAATCCCTGACACACTTACCTAAAAAAGAGAATCTTCCCACACCCTAGTGCCTGAAATCGAGTGCCAGCTTGTGGTCATGGTCATCTTTTCCCTTCCATGTACTACTTTTCATACCTACTCCAATATCTTTCCATGCCTCATCGCCAGTATACGCCCTGTACACTCCCATGACCCTCCTTATCCTCCTCCTGTCTGACAATGAATCCCATTCCAGCTCTTTTATCATATCCGTCACTGATTGCATTCTGTAATAATTTCCAGAAACAAACTATACTACACTACCGTATTCGAGCAATGGTCTGACCAAAGTTTTGTAACCCAATTCCTTTACTTCTCTCGTACATCCCCTCATCACTTTCTCCAACAAGTGCAGAATTTTGAAACCTTTTCCTACCACCTGTCCAATGTGTCCTGCCCAGTTAAGCTTGTTATCAAATGTAATGCCAAGATATTTACATTCCAAGTCTTCAGCAAGCAATTCTTTCCCAACCTTATATTTATAATTAACCTTTTGTTTTTTATTTGTGTATCTAATAAGCTGACTCTTCTTTGCATTTGTCTTCATCTCATGTTTACAAACCCAACTAGATATCCTGTCCAGATCACCCTGCAACTGTTTACAATCCTCTATCGTTTTGATTCCTTTATATAGCATCATTTCATCTGCAAACAATCTTATTTCGGATAGTAAACAATCAACACAGTTATTAATTAGAATAATGAATAGCAATGGTCCTAATATGCTACTCTGTGGCACTCGTATATTGCTAAAACAGAATATATTGATAATGAGAAATGTATAAGTTTGCTCAAGTTAGAAACTATACGCACACATTATAACTAAAAGAATACAGTCAGTTTTAGAAACTGAAATAAAGGAGTAGGAATTGACTGTCTAAATGCGATGTGACAGTAAAAACAATCACTAACTTCTAGATAAATATTCTTGCCATCTGGCAGCTGTATAAGAGCATAGATGAAATGTCCCGCGGTAAATTAGAGCATACATCTAAAGAAAATAATAGTTTTCTTGATCTTTTAACTCAGTTCATTGGAAAAATATACGGAGTTAGAGCAGTCACTATCTTGATAAAAGACATATTTATCACGAGGTTCACATATTATATGGGCGAGTTGGACCAGTAAGTTTTGGCGCGGTAGTTGTCCCCTGAACTAACTCGTGGAGCGCTAGCGTCGGCGATAGATCTCGAAGCAGTTATAATTTCCACCGCTAGATGGAGTACGTTCTTTTTTTCCGTTAATGTTAACTCTGATTTAAAATACATTGTCTATCAAACAAAGAATCAAAGGCCATACAGTTTTGGCATACAACTTGTGTTGTGCATGATAGAATTTATTTCTACGTGGATAGCATTATGTTTGCACGTAAGTATCATATGCTTTAATACTTTATCGCCCATGTTAAATATTATTATACTGTTTTTATCGCTATGAACCGGTTATTTCATATTTAACAAATCGCCAGAGAGAGAAACTTAACTCCAGGAATACAACCTTGTTCGAATACTGAAATCGCGATATGAAATTCGACTGCGAGAATTAACTATATTCGACCGGTAGTTCTTGCGTGAACCGCGTTAAAAAAATAATAAAAATATGTCTCAAATTTTTCGACTTCACATCAAAATGAAACACACCTTATCATACCCCTAAGATCACAGGCTGTACGAGTGTACGTTATTCGAAACACCATCAAAATACGACCAATGGTTTATGCGTGAATCACGTTCATCGAAAAATTGTCATGTGTTTACCCGGTTTCCTAAATTAAAAGTTTTCCTAAATTATAAGTTTTCCTACTTCACAATAAAATGAAATTAGGAATGTTACCTGAATTCACGTGCTTCTGTCTGTAAATAATTGTAAAACGGCCAAAAGGAACATATGCTCCAGTTAAAATTCATCTTACAGGGCAGGAATACCGATGGTTATTGGAATCACATTTTTAAATTTATGTAATTGTAAAAAAAATGCTTGAGTTATTGTTGAGTCACAACGAAGATAGAGTTAGGTAGTGAAAATTAAAATTATTCTGTCATAATTTTATTTTCACCGGCGGATGGCCACATATAACGTGACGCGCTGTCGCCACATTCTAACGTGCATTTTTTATTATATAAATCAGAATGTTAAAGTAATTTACATAAATCATGGGCGACCATCTAAATATTTTTTTTTTTTTTTTGTAATTTCCTAAAGTACGCAAGATTCCAAGTGACGACTGTAATGCAATGAAGATTAACGAGTGATTGAGCTGTGTAGGCTTGAAGCTAATTGTGATCTTCCAGAACCTCGGCGACAGGAAGCCGCGGATAAAGGGTTTTGCCGAACGACACATTCTGCTCCCTGGGGATGGGCGGTCAACAAGGTCGCTCACCTGGTGGGAAATACCTGTCGCCCGAGCACAAGGTCGTCCCCGAACTTAGCCGAATATGTCCGACTTCTGTGATATACGCGGGGCAAATAAGATATCGGCGATATCACGTGACATTAGGTGCCAAACTGAAGATCCAATCCAAATGAGCATATAACTTAAAATCCTGGGAATTTTCTGTTAAATGTGATCTTCGAGACTGCAAGGGGCGGAGCCAGAAATTTCCTCGCAGATCGAAGAGCGATGAGCTTCATTCTATGCTAGAATTTTCTGTGGTGGACTCCGAAAGTTGGCTTTTCTCGCTAACTGCTGCAGTCCGACTCCTGGTGTCGAAAATCTGACGCTGCCGGCTTGCTGGAATAGCTTCCGCACGGCGACACAGCCAGTAATGCGATAATGCGCATTACCACTACGGGCGTGCCTGTAGCCGCCTTGTGAGACAGTCTCACATACCGTGGGTCATTTCCAAACACCGCAGACATCAGATGCAGAACTACAATGGTAATTTATTACGACCAAGTCATCTGATTGTGCATTCCGTGAAACTGAACCCTTAAGCGTCTTTGAGAGGTTAGATCCATGTTCTAACTTTGTAACTGAAAAACCCCTGAGCTAGCGGCGTAATTTGCCAGAACTAGTTATTTTCGAATGGTATATTGTTCATTCGTGGCGCCCATGATTTTTTGAACTGTAAAGTCACAGTATTATGATACCTATGTCTGAGGTTGTCATAACTTGTATTTTACATTGTTTCAAAATATCATTATTTCTTGCATATTAATTCTGAGATGGCTAATTGTACCTCTGAGCGTTGCTTTTTTTATGATTTTGGCAATTTGTGTTAATGTTAACGGTAAATTCGCTCAGACTTGTAATCGCCAATGATAAGAAAATAAATGTCATATTGTGAACGTTTTCCTATATTCCAACTAACATCGAGATTCTTGCTGAAAATAAATATTTTCACTCCTTCATAAAATCAAAATCGCCATTTATTAATGAGCAATCATAAATGTATGAAAGATAACTATAACGTATTTATCCACAAAGGCCCCAACTACACATACCCCTAAGATCGCAGGCTGTACGTTATTCGAAATACCATCAAAATACGACCAATGGTATATGCGTGAATCCCGTTCAACGAAAAATTGTTATGTGTTTATCCGTTTTCATAAATTATAAGTTTTCCTACTTCCCATTAAAATGAAAAATACTCGATTTTTCGTGTTATTCAAAACCAGATCAAATGCAGATCAGGTTTTTTTTTTTTTTTTTTTTTTTTTTTAATAATTCCAATTATCCAAACACATATAAGGACAGATACAAATTTTAAAAACAATTGTTTCGTTTTCTATAGATCATGAACAATGCTCCAAAATTATTTTTTAGCAGTTACAGACATTATACAGTATGAACTGACGAAGCTCTGCGGCACCGCTATTCTCACTCTGCAGTTTCTGTGCTGGAGTAATAAATTAAAGGCCTAAAGTAAAAGAGATAATTCGATATGTTTCACGATACGGTTATGATGTATTGTAATGGGTTTTACGGCATATCGCCATTCAGGTCAGTGAAATTAGAATTATTTAGAATCTTAATAAATTAATATGAGTAATTGAATTTGATGTTAAAATATTTTTATTTTTTAACGCATAACAGTACGTGAAATTTAAATGGCATAACATGGCCATTTATTGAACAGTAAAAGAAATGGTCGAAGGTGACGTACTAATGATTTAGCAGCTATTCGAAAATTGAATACCTTTAGTCCTGCAAACAAAATAAAACAAATCAAATTTACATTTACAAGAACCAATCATCATTTCGGCCAGTAAGTACAGGATCTTGCAAGCTTTCAACCTTCTTTGTATAACACGCCAACATAATCAGTTACTGATATGATAAAGGAGCTGGAATCGGATTCATTTGATGATAGGAGGAGGGTGAAGAGAATCATTGTTTGCTAGGCGTATATAGGTGTTGAAGGGTGGAAAGATGATTAGGAGAGGTGCATGGATGGGAAAAGATGACCATGACGACAAGCTGACACTAGATTTCGGACATAACGGTGTGGGAAGATGTTCTTTCGTAGGTAAGGAGGTCAGGGATTGGAGTAAGTTACCAAGAGAGATTATGAATAATTTATCAAAAACTCTGAAAGAAATTTGATGAGGGCAAAAATATGCGGGTACAGGAAGGGAAAAAATAGGTGTGTAGAGAAAATGCCAACGGAGTGTGCGCTCCATCGCAACTAAATTAAACACCGAGGGAGCGTCCATAAACCACGTAGCTCCATTTTGGCCTCCTTTGAACCCCCTTCCTCGCCCCTCCACGTAGGCTTTTGCGTTTACTCACCTCCCCCACCCCCCTCCCTGCGTGGCATGTAGCTTTTTACCCTATTGATTCCAGAAAATATTTTTTCTGTATCTCTTGTCAGACTATCATAAATTAAATAAGGAGATAGTTAAATGATGGAAATAAATATTCACATGCTGTTGTATTCTGTACCCCACGCTGACAAATAATATGAATGTAATGCTACGTGGCTTGGAAACACTCTCATTTCCTCCCCCCACGTAGCTCAGCGTAGCTTTCCAGCAGTCAACCCCTTCTCTCCACCCCTCTGGACGGATCCAAGTAGTTTATGAACGTTCCCCATGTTCTGAAATTGTAATAATTACATAAAAAAGGCTCCGGCAAAACTCATTTGTTATCGGTATTGCAAATCTCTTTTAAGGATCGTTAACTGGGGGTTTGAGAGAAAGGGACATAGAATGCAGTTCATGTTCAATGTTTTATGACTTTACAAAATGTCTTCTGAAGTAATTCTCGATCTGTTCTCAGATAATCATCTCGAGCAGAACCTACGCGGTGTCATAACGGTGGTGAAAACATTTTAGATCTGCTGGTTACTGACAGGCCAGAATTATTCACCAACATTTCAAACGACCACAGGAATAAGCGATCACAAAGCGGTAATTGCTACCGTCAAAATAATGACCAAACGAAAAAGGGGAAAAGGACGGATCGTATACAGATTCAGTAAAGCCTCAAAGGAGTGTTTTAGAACCTACTTGAGGAATAATTACAATAACTTCAAGTTAACAAGAGACACCGTTGAAGAGATGTGGCATCGATTTATACGTGTAGTCAGGGAAGGAATGGAAATACATTACATATACCGAAGTGGACAGTAAAGGGGAGAATGATCCACCGTGGTCACACGCGAAGTCAAAAAATTGCTCAAAAAACAAAGGAGGATACACGCACGCTCAAGGAGGAAGGGGTGTCGTAGCGATTTAAAAACCTTAGTTGAGTTAAGAGGATGTGCTAAGAATGTGATGCGACAGGCCTTCAACGATTTTCATTCCAACTCTCTCTTTAAGAGTCTCACAGAAAACCCAAAGAAATAATTGGTCGTATTTACAAAAAGTCAATTGCACCAACAACAATATTCCAGCACTAATTCGTGAAGGTTCCGAGGTTAATGAAAGCGATAAAGCTAACGTACTGAATACTGTATTCAAAAATTCATTTACTGATGAAAATAAGGATAGCATTCCCGTTTTCCTACGTAGTGTCGAGTTGGTGATGGAATCATTACGAATAGTTACTACAGGTATCATGAAGCAATGAGAGCTCCTGAAGTGGGGAAAAGCACCGGACCCGGATGGAATTCCAATAAGAGTATTTTCAGAGTACGCGGCGAAAATCGGATCATTTGTATCTGATATATTCAGTAAATCCTTAGAAGAGCGAAAAGTTTTCCGATTTTCAAGAAAGGTGATCGAAGTGATCCTAGAAACTACAGTCCCATATCTATAACATCTGTTTTTAGTAGAGTATGTTCGAAAAGTATGAATTTTCTAGATGAAAATGATTTGCTTACAACAAATCTGCGCGGATTCAGGAAGAAAATATCATGTGAAACACAGCTGGCCCTGACATAATAAAAGTTATTGATGCAGATGCAATATTTTTAGATTTTCAGAAAGCCTTTGACTCTGTGCCACACAACCGCCTTTCAGCGAAGCTTCGAACGTACGGTATATCGGATCAGCTTTGTGAATGGATAAAGGATTTTCTAACTGGTCGGTCGCAGTATGTCGTCGTTGAAGGAGAAAGTTCTTCTAATCTATGTGTTACCTCAAGGAAATGTAATAGGACCACTTCTTTTCTTAATTTTTATAAACGATCTCAGAGACAAAGGGAAAAACATTTTTAAATTGTTTGCTGATGATGCGGTTATTTATAGGGAAGTAAGGAATTCGGCCGATTGCTTAGAAACTCAGCGCCATCTGGATGTTATTTCGGCATGGTGCGATAGATAACACTAAATTGTAAAAAGTGCAAGACAATGTGCATAACTAACAAAAATAATCTGATTGTTCTGAAATCCGACGTAAACAGTTATGTTATTGATATGGTCTATTCTGTGAAATATTTGGGAGTAACAGTACAAAGGAACATGAAATGCGACTTACACATTAATTTGTTAGTAGGTAGAGCTAATTCTAGTCTGCGATTTCTAGGTCGAATATTTAAAAAATTGTAATGAACAAACAAAGGAGATAGCGTACAAATCTCTTGTACGCTCACCTTACTGTTGTGTGGGATCCGTTTCATAAAGGTTTGATTGACAGTATAGAGAAACTACAGAGAAGAGCCGCTCGATACGTGACCGCTTGCTACAGTCCTTATGAAAGCCTCATAGAACTGATTAGTAGACTAGGCTGGGATTCTCTGATAGATAGACGACGCACGTTTCGCTTAAACATATTGGTGAACATGCGTACTCTCACCTTCACTTACGACTGTGGTGAAATACTTCGTCCACCAATCTATTTGAGTCGGAATGACAGGAAAGATATGATTAGAGAAATAAGGTCCCGCACTGATTCTTCTATGAATTCTTTTTTCCCTCGTACAATTCGGGATCGGAACGCAAAACAAACAGATTAGTTTTGGTGCTGAGCACCCTCAGCCAACCACAATTTTGTAAATTGCAGAGTATATATGTAGATGTCCTCAAATCTATAGCACAGTAATTCAGTGACACCACTGTCGTCGCACATTAGATCCTTCTTCCCCTAAGCTCTTACTAACCAGTGCTAGGCAACACATGTCACTGTGAAAACTTATAAAATCACTGGTCGCGAATCCTCTCTACCAGCCGACTACTCCCTTGCTAATCTAAATCGCCATCCCTCGATATTTATTTTCTCCGCTCCTTCGATGATCGAGTTAGCGTCATAGCAATGACATCTTGCCCAGCAAATCCAACTCGGTAGGATTGGCGGGCATATCAAACAAAAATATTAACAATTAGATTGTTTATGTTATAACTGATTAATTACTGTCTAAAAATCACTTATTCTCCACTCACCAGCATTAAAATTAGTAAATAAGTCTATTAGATAAGCCATATCTAGTTTCTATTTCATCTGTACTAAAAGCTTGAAATTACTTCACGAAATGACTGAATTGAAGACTGTTGGTGAGCCCCCAATTTCATCTCGTGGGCACCCAAATTTCCTTGTGGCTAAGACGGACCCCGGGGTGTCTATATCGACCACACTGGGGATCATTGCTCTGTATTCTATAAGCTTCTCCACCTCCTCGAAGCTTAGACCGCACAGCCACCGTCCAAAAGCAAACTAAACTAAATCGGTGTCGGTGGCAGAGTGGTTTAGGCCAAATGTTGATGGGCGCGAGATGCAGTTTGAATTAACTACAATAGATTGAGCGCCAAACAGAGGGAAAAGTGTCGGTACGGAGATGACGGTCAATTTCGGCCGTGTTTTTAATCAAATGAACAGTGACAAAGTGTAAATATCAAGTTGCATTATTTTGTTGTTGATCGACAAAAGAAAATGGAGTAAATAAAATGAATAAATTGGTTACTGTGATTCTGAGAAAGTACATTCTCTCTAGTGTTACAAAGGAAATTAAATTCCATCACCTTAAATTTCCAGGCTTGAAGAGGAGGAAATATAGGGTGTTTCAAAAAGATACGGCCAAACTTTAAGGAAACATTCCTCACACACAAACATTTTATTACTTCTCTTCAAATCACATTAAACATGGAATGGAAACACACAGCAACAGAACGTACCAGCGTGACTTCAAACACTTTGTTACAGGAAATGTTCAAAATGTCCTCCGTTAGCGAGGATACATGCACCCACCCTCCGTCGCATGGAATCCCTGATGCGCTGATGCAGCCCTGGCGTATTGTATCACAGCCGTCCACAATACGAGCACGAAGAGTCTCTACATTTGGTACCGGGGTTGCGTAGACAAGGGCTTTCAACATTACCTTCCTGCAATTGGGCCAACTGGCGGTGAATCGGGGAAGTACAGTACATACTAACGAAACTAAAATGAGCTCTAACATGGAATGTAAGCGTTTCCGGACACATGTCCACATAACATATTTTCTTTGTTTGTGTGTGAGGAATGTTTCCTGAAAGTTTGGCCGTACCTTTTTGTAACAACCTGTATATGTACCGTACTGTAGGCATTTTAAACATGTAAATCAAGCTAAAAACCTACAATCCATAAAACTGGAAAGCTTACTACTTATTGTCCCGGTTTTCTCAATGACTTTCGCAGTAGCCTCAAATCTAAGCACAGTGTGCTTCTCTCAGTGATGTCTTGTACAATGAGAATGGATTTCAGTTTCGTCAAGATGATGCGCCACCACATTTTCATAAAGGTGTGGGAAATTTCTCCAATGCACCTTCCCAAAAAACATGGATTAAAAACGAAGCGTTTTCAATGAATACTCGCCTCGATTTACAGACTTAGCAGCTACTTACATTAGACTAAGGAAAACTGTTCATCCTATGAAACTGTAAGCGTTGATGAATCAGACACAGAAAATGAGCCTGCAAGTATCTGTTCCGTCAGCAATAAAAACATCCTTAACTCTACTCTCTGCGTGTTGTTTTCTACCATGTTTTGCCGCTGACAGTTAGTCATTTCGGAAATTCGTGTCTTTAACATAGAGAAGAAAACTAATATTTAATTTCTAGATCCATTAACTCAATTTGAAAATATAAATATCCATACATTTTGCTTTGATCATATGAATTAATATTAAAGATGGTATGGAATGTAAAGTTTTTATATGAAAGAAACCCTGATAAATCACAAACCATCTTTAACTATTGTAATGTTTTATGAAAATAAATATTCACAATCTTCTATCAGAAAATTACCAACATTTGTTGTACGGTATTTAAGGTTACTTTAAGGTTCTTACTCTATTACATAACGTATTAGTTTAATAACTGTACTCGAACTGTTGACTTAGGAATCATAAAATCTACGGAAAACAACGTATTGTTTACTCCTCATAAGTACTGTTACATCACATCACTTTGTGTCAGTAATTATAAATAACTAAACATGACTTTTGCTGAGAATCTATGAACAGTGCTAATGAAAGGCTAATAATTTTTTTTTTATTTGTGCTCAAGCTCACCAATTGCAAGAGTCGATTCAATGCATGGCGTACCAGCTGCAGTTGGTAGTACGATGACAGCAATGAAAAGTGGATAAATAGACGACGACACAACCATAAATAACCTAAATATTGCTATTGTGCTGAGACACAATATGAACTGTTTTCTGCGGCCAATTCTGAAAAAAGAATAATAATGTGATTACAAATGATGAATAATTATTGTGAAAATTAATTTTATCAGTTCTAAGAATGTTACTGTTGTTAATAGGAACAGAACTATCGGGAAAATCTCCTAGTTTCTTCCATCAAGTTATATTCGAATCAACATTGTGTAGTTCCTATCTTCGAAAAACATTTCTATTTCATTTTAATTTTTCACACAGTTGTTACATCTAATAATAGTAAAGTTTTACACATCAACTTCTTGTATAAGTTTCTATTTAAGCATTTTGTTTCTTACATATTTATTTAAATTTCTTCTTTACTCTTGACTGTTGCATATGAAAGAACGAACTCTAATAAAACTTCACTGAAATTACTGGGTTTGAGATTACAGTATTGATTCTTATAACTACATCTGTAGTTACTCAGATTGTTAGGAACACATGAAGAGGTGACTTGTTTTGATAAAAAGCACCCTCTGCCATCCTAAAATCTTGCTGTTCACAAGTATAGATGTAGATATACTTTTTCATAATTGTGTGATTCTGAATGAATTTAGAATATCTGATTAATTACAGCTATCAGTAACATTGCAATACATTGTATCCCATCCCATTGCCTGCACCTCGTAATACTTCTTTTTTTACCATACCACCTAGGAAACTCACCACATGCATGTGTGGTTCACATATTTTATGTGGCGGGGTTGATAATGGGTGCCCTTGCGATCCTACCCCACGTTTCATCTACTTCATTAATGAATAGGGACTTTATTCTTTATTTTTTAATTTTTGTTTGTTTGTTACTGCAGCTTTATCTTTGGTAAGTGATAGGTCTACTTTACCTTTCCAAATTATTGTTTTATCTGTGCAACAGACTTAGAAGTTGGTAATATTTCTTCAATTCCTTTTATTATATACTTGGGAAATATAATTTACATTTGGTAAACATGGTTTAAGAATCACTACTCTATATCACACATTAACTAATGAGCGGCCTGGTAGCTGAGTGGTTAAAGGGTCTGGTTGGAGCTCGAAAGGTCCCCAGTCTCTGGTACAACATGCAGTACAGTGTGAAGTACACCAGAACGCTTCCGTGGTTCGGATTCCACGTAAAATAACCTGTTGGTCCACTGCTAGGGCTAACAACACACTGATGTGTACACATCAACACGAAATTCAAACCAAAGGTCGGCTTAACATGGTCATAGTTGGCTCAAGCGAGCACACACATATACATTAGCTGATAATATTCGACGTTTTAGCATTGTGATAACCGATTTTTTACTTACCTGTCTCCAATATAGAAATACAGCATTCCAAAACCGATAGAGAAAAGCACACCAAAAAACAATGCGTTGCTGGGATACATTTTTTTCTCACACACCCAGTCTTCTTGTGATGCAGCAGTCAGCGTAACCCAAGTGGTGTCATATTCCCAACCGTATTGGCAAGGAACCGTCTCGTTTTTGTCTCCAACTTCGGCATACATAAAACACTTACTGTAAGAGTCTCCATCCCTACAAAATGTTAAGTCAAGCAGCATAATAAATTAATCATAACACGATGTCAAAAATAGAACGCATATTTTGTCAAACCATCCATGTAATATTAAGTTTTTAAAATTGTATTCCATAATATTTGATTCAGACTTTCAGATTATATTGAATTCCGAATCATTACATATTAATTATACCAACAAGTTTTGAAATACCAACATCCCTTTCATGGCTGCAAACTGTTCAGGTTTCTTGCTTCCACAAATACACTTGTCGCAATGACATGCTGAATTTTGCTAAACAACTTGCTCATAGACGTCATAAGTACAAACTAAAGGTGGTGACAGAAAAGAGAATTAAGAAACATGTTTCAAACAAGATAATATAATGAGATTTAAAGGACATTTCTAGAGGTAATTTATTCTATTTTTCGTGAATGAACAAGGATTTGGTGTTGTGGGACGTAAATTCTTAGTTCCAGGATAACTACTAAACTGAATATAACAGAATTATGAAGATAGAGTAATTTAAGTAAGACGACTGTACAGTTTCTAATGATCAGTTTATCATACACGAAAATAGTATAAACTCATTAATGAAAAATAGCAAGGGAAAAGAATAGTAAATCATTGTTTAACCTGTTCAACAGTAAAAACCATTTTTTTTGTTAAATCGAAACTATTTTTCGGTTAAAAACTGCTCATCTAAATCCGAATGTCTGTTCTGCAGTATTTCTGTAAACCAATTAATCATAAATAAGAAGTTCTGGAGCTTCCAGCCGCGTTAACAATCCATAATCTTGGGACTTTTCGAGGATCCTGTTCTGCGTCCTCATTCTCAACCAACTGTATTAAACGCCAAGCTGGGATACCGCGATTGTTACACCTCAAGCAGTCCACATGCCAGTTTTATTAAACTCAGAACATCTATCCCATTTTATGAATCTGTAAACAAGCTGTGCGTGCCTGAGGTTTTGAAATGGCCTCACCTAAAAACTACCGCAGAAATTTTGATGGTTTCAAATTTTTAAATCTTATTGTCTAGCTTAAAATCTACGAAATATCTCATGACTTAACACAACCAGGGAATCGAGTAAAAATGAGAATAATTTCTAAATGGAAAATAGACGCCAAACATCATTTAGTATTTTAGATGAGGACTCCTTTCAAGAAATATTCGAGAACATTAAAATAAACGAAATACTCTAATAAAACGTAATAAGTGTATAATATTTAAATTACATAAACACCTTTGTGCTTCAATAGTCACCAAAGATAACGTTACCGTGCTACTCTTTGGATTCTGTTAACGTAGTTTTTTAACCGGTTATATTAATCAATCTTCTACTTCATAGATACAGTTCCGAAAGCGTAACTAAATAGTGGATTTTTTTAAAGTCTTTTTACTGAATGTTGATACATGTACCCGCGAAGTACAAATCTAGTTTGGTAGTAATGGAAAGCAGACATTACGCCGAGAAACATATTTTTTATTTATTTTTTATTCATTTTCATTGATACTACTTAGTGGGCCACAGGAAAATATCCAACTTTCCCACAAAGTTACCATCCTATAGCCTTACTCAGTGTCACTTACAAATTACTGGAAATGATTATATTGAACAGAACAGCTCCGGTATTCGAAGCTATGATCCCTGTTGAACAAGCAGGATTCCGTCCCAGTCGGGACTGTAGTGGTCAGGTCCTGTCTCTTACCACCTGTTTGGAAGTAGGTTATCAGAAGAAAATGAAGAACGTATCTGTATTCCTAGATCTTATGGCAGCGTATGATACAGTGTGGAAGAGAGAGTCTCCTTCTCAAACTGACCAAAGCAGTTCCTTCATAAAGATAATTTCTTTACTGGAAAGCATGTTAAGAAATCGCCTGTTCCAGGTGCACACTGATGTTCAGCAGGAGCAGATTTCACAAGCTAAATAATGGCCTACAACAAGACTCGGTTGTCTCCCCTATGCTTTTCATGACCTGCCAGACACGGTCTCTCGCAAATTTGTATATGCTGATGACATCAATCTTACAGAGCAAAGAACTAACTTCGTGGAGGCTGAAGGAATCCTGACTAATGACCTTCAGGAAATGGATGCATACTTTCGAAGGAGGAGCCTTCAACCAAAAGGCACCTTCAGAATACAGCTGCCCAGCTTAAAAATCGGAACCACTTACTACAACGGCTAGCAGGATCTTCATGGGGATCTGATGAAAATACATTAAGAACAACAGCCCTAGCCTTGGTTTACTCCACAGCTGAATACTGCTCCAGCATATCGCTAAATAGCTCTCACACCCAGCTGGTGGATGTTCAGCTTCGCCAAACAATGCGCATTATAACTGGCTCGCTTCTATCTATACCTATTCAGTGGTAGCCGGTGCTCAGCAACATCACACTGCCTCACATCAGGCAAAAGGTTCTAATAAAACTATGGTCAAGAATTTTGAACAATGAGACTCTTCCCATCCATGGACATGATAGGGAATACAAAACACGGCTGAAGTCACGTCACCCTACCTAGAAGACTGCTGTCAGTCTAGCATCAAACTCTTTCAGCCCTACAGATAGCTGGACAGCGGAATGGGCATCGTCAATACCACAAGGCATAGTGAAAACTACCAATCCCTGCTCAAAACTACCAGGATTCAACTTACCACGGCCAATTTGCTGTAAATTAAATCGGATTAGATGTGGTACGGGAAGAACTGCTTCAACTCACCACACCTGGGGTTGGGCAGATTCTCCGTACTGTGACTGCTGTGAAGTTTTATAAACTGTGTCGCACATTGTGCAAGACTGTTCACTGCGCGCCTTTCGTGGAAGACCAAAACTTGGCTACGCCGGAGGCGGTGACCTGGTTGGAGCGCCTCGACGTCACGTAGTGGTTGTGACTGGAGATCCTGTCTCAGTGGTCAGCTTCGTGCACTGTCCGCCGAACTATGTGTATATATGTGTGTTTAGATTGTTCATTGAATACAGTATAATTGCAATTGAATTGTGTAAATGTCTTATAGCATCATACGCAAAATAAAAATAAATAAGTGGGGCACAGGTAGATTCGTCGGTAATTGCCGCTCGCTATTGGTGCCGATAATCGTTCAATTTGTTTGCGTGATAGTTGAAATGCATAGGCCATGATATTTCGGAAGCCCTACTTTCATGTCCTATGCGTTACAATGACTGTGATCCAGGCTGCATTACAGCTTAAAAGCAAATAAATTACGTTTGGGGTACCGTCTTGTGGGGAGTGGTATCAGCAGGGAACTATTAGCGCAAAATTAACCAAAGCATTGTGTGGGTAGCGGTGTCAGCCTTAGGCCAATTGCCCCCAAAATAGAACAATGTCCGCATTACAACCTGGCCACAGAGCCTTTAGTATGAAACTATATTTTATAACTTAAGCAAAGACTTCTTGAATGTGAAATTACGTCTCATTTGGTATGCATGATGTTGGCAATAATTCTTACCATAGCAGGAAATATAGAAAAACGTCGTCAAATATAATTCAATGCCTGGGAACTAGCAAATTATTTATAGAGCAATTTCTGTGAATTTTCTCGTTAAATCGTCTGTCTCTTTCATCCAATTTTACTAACCAGTCAACGATTAATAAATAAAAAACGCGGAATAGAAAATAAATTAAAACGCACAACTAATTAGCGATAGGCACTGATAGATATATCATATAGATCGGCAAACTATCACAAGCGGCCGTTACTAACAAATAGGACTACGCCCGGCTAAACAGTGTAAACGAAAATTACTACTGCTAATTCAGTTTATGGACGGTTCATACAAAATAATAATAATAAAAAAGATGCCGGCGTATTGTCTCGTTTTCATTCCTGCCAAAATAAATAATTCATTCGTGAATGTTTTTTTCTTTTTGTCTGTCTGCGAATACTTACTTATGTAATCTGAATGGATGGGCATCGTAGATTATATTTTTTCCTCTTTTTGTGTGTGTTTGTTATAATACAGAAACGATTCTATTTGCTATCTTTAAACAGATCTTATCTGCAGCCTTCAACTACACTGATAAGTGAAATTTTTTGTCTCTCCATGATTATATTTGATGCTAGAAAAAAAGGGTAAAGCGCTTTTAAACAGAGGGGTATCAGCAAATGATAGAATTAAATTAATTGGTGATTTCTGGTCTATCGTTGTAAATTAAGAATTCGATCCAAAGGATTACTGTAAACGCAGTAATCGAAGAACATAAAAAATACAAAAAAACATAGTTTATTTTAAAATTACAAAAACGTTGTTTAGCTAAAACCAATAAAAACGTAGTAGTAAATTAAGTTGTATGTAATTATAATAAAACCATTCTATCGCCGCACACATAGGCACCAACTACGCAAACAACTGTAGATCAAACAGATTTGAAAAGTTTCTGCTTTCTGATACAAAATTTCACAAATGTTAAATAGTTATCAAGCTATCTTATTCAAGGAAAATCATCATTATACCCATAACCAAATGTTTATCCTTAGTGACACAGATGTTGACAGGAGATAAAGTCGCAATTAATAAAATAAGCATTTTTTTTTGTCATTGGTCGTGCACTCATATCTGTTATTCACACATCTGTTATGTAAATGTTATTGTATCTGTTAGACTGATACCACTGAAATGTGTTATTAAGTATAAACGATGTTGGACAAAAAATGCAAGAACTTATTATAAACTTTATTATTTCAGATAATTAGTACCCAATTTATCATATAGCTTAAATTTGTATCAGATTATGGTCAGAATAATCCCCGAAACTAAAATTTAACTGAAAATTCGGTTTCAGATTATTACACCATGACTATACTCTATACTGTTCGTGAAGAAAGTAACAATTGTTAATAGACAGAAGGTGGTGATGTTTCGTTTTCTATTGCTTTTAATATCTCCTAGATAATTCAAAATGTTATTCGTCTTCGACGTTTTTCGTTATCCATATGCCCAACGATATGGCAGTTCTGTGACTTCAGTAATAGTAATAGCGTTATTTTTTAATTTAATCTTCCTCGACTTCAGTATGCGAATAGTATTGCAATTGCCAAATCCCTTCCATGACAAACATTTTCTTTTACTTGTATTGTACAGAGTAGAGTTGTAATGGAGGTCATCTTAGCGGTTGCAGATGTTCAGTGCTTGACATTCGCGAATGTGAAAGAAGACGCAGAGGTGAAAAAAAAAATTATAGTTGTTCAGATTTTAACATTTTATCAAAAATATAACCAAAATAACTATATTTTTAACAAAGTTTCCAGTTTGCATCAGCAAAGACTATTCCCAACTATAAAAAGTGGGGGATGATTTAACAAGTTAATTAAATTATTTATGTACTGTAACGTCTACCTTGCGGACGTTTACTTTTGGGTCATACTGTTTTATCATTAGCAAAATTATCAATTTGGAATATCAAAAATCATACTTAATCTTCAGCTAATCACATGAAATATTATTATAATGAATAGGAAAATTGAAAATTGGGTGTACAATTTATTATTGTGAAATTAGGCAAACACGAAGTTTGTTTTTATTCTGAGGTTAACAATTCCATATCATTGAATGTCAAACAGTTAGAGCAAAATCTCAGGGTCATTGCAAAATCTCAGGGTCATTACTGGTGGAACGATTGCATGAGCTTCCGTCCAGGTCGTAGCTTTTACCATTGTTCACGGCCCAGTTCAGCGACCAGGTAAGACCAGCGCCACATGCGGTCTTTCAGCTTCCTCGAACGCACCGCGTGATGGCAGCGTTCCCCCAGGTGCCGACTCGTACTCCGCGAAAATCACTTCGGCCGTACTAGATGAAGATCTGCACCAGAATGTCTCGTCGTCCGTTCTTCTCCTCCGAGCAAGACTCTGTACTTGTCGTAATATGATGTCCGGTCCGGCTCTTGGCGAATCACCGCAATCCGCGCCAAAGGAGCAGTACCACATTGGCCCCAGAACAGACAAGAAAAAACACCAACACGGCAATAAATTGAGGCGGCTTCTCTATTGGCTGGATCGTCTTCCCCTACTCTCATAAAGCACTCATTTACTAGGAAAACGTCACTAAGGTTTATTTTTGCTAGTCTTCGGCGGGAACTTTCCGAAACGTGCGAAAATAGAAAGCGGGTCTCAGTTATTTATGGGGGTTATAAATCCGCTTTATGTCCACGTTGAGAAGGACGTTGTCAGCACCCCCCAAGGTGCGTGTAAATCTGGACGCTTTAGTTCCGTCACGTTTCTGTTCGTTGACACGACGCATCGGCATTATTCACACATACCGTGGGATCACTTAGTGCCCAATGGCACTGCACTTTTTAATTCATTACAACTACCTCCACCACCCGTACAATTGAAAATTATTCTATGGGATAATTTCAATTCAGTTTTTCACTATAACTTCACTTATTTCTGGTCATTGGGTTAATGTTCCTTGTGAGTGAGATTAGTTCGTTCTAATATTCTCTAACTGTTTGTGATCTTTGTTAATAGTTACATTACCAAACTTCTTAAGATATACCCATCTTCAGTTCTCTATTTTAATACAACATGTGATAGCTTTGTACTTCACGAATTACTCTTGTGCCCTACTTGATTCCTCAGTGAACTCGCGAGACAATCCAGCATGTCTTATAACTACATATTACATATCTTATGAGTAGCATGTGACATATCTCATTCTCTATACAACTAATTTAAATCTTTCTTAGATTGCCCTTTTTTCAAAAAAATATTCAATTAAAATAAAATTACATCATTTTATTATTATTAATATGCAAAATTATTTATTATCTATTATTTTTTTAAACAATTATTCGTATAATTACTTATTAATTCACTTTTACATCACAAAAGTATCCTAACAGTTATATTTGTCAAATCAATACATGACATGAACTAGCATTTTAAATACTAGCATTTTAAATCCTAATGCTTGTAATTAATTACAAAATTTTATTACAGCCTCCTTTTTTTTTAACAACCTCTGTTGAAATAATTTCCCAGACTGGTATCTTTTTCCATTTATTTATTTAAGATAAATACATGATTTTATTGAATGTTTTCCAAGACAACAGAGACATTCATAACATTTCCACTGGCTAACTTTGACAAGCCAGCTGACTGGAGTAAACAAACCCCCCCCCCTGCGATTCTGCGAACGCTTTCACTTTCTAAGGGTCAGGTATAAGACTCGGTCTCACAACAGAATACCCAGCTCCCTATTGTGTGCGTTGAGCTAACGGTCACTTCACCCCCGCTTACAGTTCGGTTTCAGCTGCATTCGCCAAGTTTGACAATCAGCCTTAGCGCTAATCTTGTCATAAAATCTCTTAAAATCTCTTATTTCAGTAAAATTATAATCAATCCTCTACATCTTCCGCACTGATAGGTTTATTCACATAGGTAATTAGATAATATTTCCTGTGATTATTTCGTATTGTTAATTTTTACTACTACTTTTTATAAGCCCTTGTAACCATAGACTTAAAGGTAACGACATATTTCTAGCGGCAACCATCATTTTCATACTTCTTAATTAAATCTTCTTCCCTGTATTCGGAAATTTATTGTTTTACAACATATCCTATGATTCTATACGCAGTAATTTATTTTCATCGCGGTTTCATCAGTATTTCTTGTTTCTTATCGTATCATAGTTCACCTAACACTTTATTTTTAATCAACAAACGATTACGTCCTTAGCCATTTCTCTTTAACTAACTTCGTGTCATTAGTGTTTCATCTATTCATGGTTTCGACTTTCCTCTTCTTAAAATTATTAGCGTGTTGGAACAATTCCTACTCTCTTTAAGTACATGTCCTTTCTAGCTTAGACTACTAAGTTCGATGACTATCTGTCACCCTCTAAACTCAAACTGACGATTTTTTTCGTCATTACAATAATATTGGCCTATACCTTCTTCGGTTTCACGGTCCGCAATATTTTTGTTTCATTTATATAACTCTTCATAGACGATCATTTCTTGATCTATATTTAACGAACTTTATCTACTCTGCGCTATCGTGAACACGTCATTTTCTTTCTGCCTCTTAATATTTTAACACATCAACACACTGCTAATATTTATTCTTCTAATAGGTCAAACTCCAACCAATTTTAATCCACAACTCAATGACACGGAATATTAATGATTTTACAATCGTCGCGACTATTTTGGCAAACCCGTCTCGAATTGAAACCGTAATCAAACATGATCTTTCACTTCTAACAATTTCTCTGAGGATTATTATTATTATTATTTTTATAATAGCTTTTGCTGCGTATGGAAGTTTTATATTAATAAACAATCAACGTTTCATTTTTCACTCTAGGGTTGTATTATTATTGTTGCCGCTCGTCATAGGTTTGAAATGTTTTCTACAAACAAACTAAAATGTCATTCTTAGACTAAAATATCTTTACTTTATCCATTTAAAATTACCTCTACGGATTCTGATGCATTTCCTTAGTTAGAAATACAAAATTTTAAAACTACGTCATCTGTACTGCTTTTACATTTCACTTACAACAAACTTAAACCAAAATCTTGCACGGTCATTTAGATGAATCTGGTATTTCAAAAATGTCTCCGTCATCTTATTTAATATTTTAACCGCCCATGCAACCTTTGAATCCATTTTTCGAAATCAAAATTTGTGCTCTCACGCTCATCGAAACTAAAAATTATTCGGTGCATCAAACATATCTGTTCATCGACGATCAACGATCTGTTACGGTTTTGTTGGTCACTTGTTGTCTCTATGTCTACACAGACATTCTGGCGAAACATATGTTCTGGCCCTGCAGTCTTGTCGGGAATTCCTTTTAGCTCACTGTGAAAGGCCTGTTGGATCGTTAGCCCATACCCCCTGCGGTGTTCTACCTGGAGTGTATCGCAACATTTACCATTCCGTCCGATATGCAAAGTATTCAAATCTTCTGGCATCACATCAAATGTTCCTTACACATGCAGAAATTTTACATATTTCAATATGCTCTTTCACCATATCCATATAACCATGGTTTCAATTTTTATGATTTTTCTTTTTCCTGGTTTTGGTGTGACAGCGCATAGCTGTTGCCTGATGGACTTGATTTCCTCAACCATCCTGATTTTTGTAGATTCGGTAATTGATAATGCAAAACTGTTATCTTCACACACGCGGTCTTCCTGTTTCTTCCCAGTTTCAACCAATTTTCTGCCTGATTTTATTATGCGCACATCAGATTTAGAGTCTCTATCCATGTCTCTGGTTCCTATTTCTTTAGAATTTTCCTCTTTAGTCATTTGATTTTGTTGCACTTTAATTCTTGCTTGTGATTCCGTCCTGACAATCCTTATTTCACTCATTACGGAAGACTGCATTGTTTCGGAATGACCAAGAATCATTTCCGACATTTCTTTCCGTAAATCTACTTTAAATTGTTCCATTATTTCAACCTGTTTATTCTCGAAGTCATCCAGCTTTGTGTCTATTTTTTCATTTATTTCGTTCATTTGCTCTTTGGATTTTTCTTGCTGGTCGCTAAGAGCAGTAAGTTTTTCATTCATTTCCGCTCTATGGGCCGCAAACGTTTCATTTATTTCCGCTCTTTGGGCAGTAAATTTTACATTTATTTCGTTTATTTGCGTTCTTTGGGCAGTGACGTTTTCATTCACTCCCGTTATTTGGGCAGTAAACGTTTCCTTAATTTCCGCTGTGGATTTTTCATACTGGTCGCTAATAGCAGTAAATTTTTCGTTCATTTGGGCAGTGAGGTTCTCATTCATGTGTTGTAACATCCCCAAAATCTGGGAAATACCTAAATCATTTAGCGGAGGCGCTAGAATTACGTCCTGCTTGCTTTGCAATGGGTTCACTGTTTCGTCCCGGGAATCACTGATGGGAGCGCAAACTATACTACCCGCTTCACTAGGAGTTTGTTCATAATTCACGATCGCGGAGTTATCTATCAAATTCGCGTTATTTCCTTCCATCGCTACGTCAAGATTTCCTAACTCCGTTTGATCCAAACTTTGTGCCATTTTAATAAACTTTCCACTCCGGAGCAGCATTCAATTCAACTTTTAGCAATCGCATTTGAAAGCAGTGTTAAGTTAGAGAATCGTTTCCGCCATAAAAGTTAGTCAAACCTCCCTTTAAATTATCTTTACGGCCCCCCGTAATTCAATCTCCACGAACACTCCGCGAATAGCACAAGGAAAATAAATAGACAACTTGAACAAGCAACTGGATCATCAGAATCAATAGAAATTTCGATCACACAACGGTATCAAAGAAAATGAACTGAGACCAGCCTCCGCATATCCCCACAAGACATTAAAAATTCAATCACTGAACTTACCTTTGCGCACATAAATCACGTATTAATAGTCCTTGAATTTGTTTTAAAAAACAATTAGAAAAAATTTCAGCATAACGCGAGATCTTAGTGATCATATGGAAAGAAATCAAACCAAAAATAGATGTCAGCCCGCTTTAATTTAAAATCAACCATCAACTTAAAAACACATACGTGCAGTAACACTTCTCGTGACATATGATTTCTAGCAAACGTAATTTTATTCCCGATACCACAGGTAAATCACAATGAATATTCTGTCGACACGTCAGCACACATAAAACACGAATAAGCAGATACGAAAAAGATAAAAAGTAATAGCCGTCCCAGAAGACATTCAAACATGCCGTTTTTCAACGCTGAATCTTCGAAACAATCTTACCATTACACACCAGTCTCGAGAAATCGTCTCAACAGATCCATTACCATTCACTACCAAAATTCGACAAAACCACATCACAATCGAAAGAAAACCAAAATCATATTTCAACAACACAACAACATATCAAATGAAAGACAATCGTCACATCATATTTCCACCATTGACAAACAAAATGATTTTTCAACGTCGATTTGAACATGAATAAACACAATACATCACATAGTATGATTTTCAAACTGCATCCATCTCCGTTGCAGGACTAAAATAAAATAATTCATATGGCATAGCATTAACATATCACATACAACATAAAATAAAATTTTCTGCTGGATCATCTGGTTACCACTGAAATAAAATTTCATCATTTATTTAATATCAATGCTTCATAGAAACTCTTGCAATCATTCATATTTCGATAGCCCCACGTTAAGGGTGCCATGTTGTAACGTCTACCTTGCGGACGTTTACTTTTGGGTCATACTGTTTTATCATTAGCAAAATTATCAATTTGGAATATCAAAAATCATACTTAATCTTCAGCTAATCACATGAAATATTATTATAATGAATAGGAAAATTGGGTGTACAATTTATTATTGTGAAATTAGGCAAACATGAAGTTTGTTTTTATTCTGAGGTTAACAATTACATATCATTGAATGTCAAACAGTTAGAGCAAAATCTCAGGGTCATTGCAAAATCTCAGGGTCATTACTGGGTGGAACGATTGCATGAGCTCCGTCCAGGTCGTAGCTTTTACCATTGTTCACGGCCCAGGTCAGCGACCAGGTAAGACCAGCGCCACATGCGGTCTTTCAGCTTCCTCGAACGCACCGCGTGATGGCAGCGTCCCCAGGTGCCGACTCGTACTCCGCGAAAATCACTTCGGCCGTACTAGATGAAGATCTGCACCAGAATGTCTCGTCGTCCGTTCTTCTCCTCCGAGCAAGACTCTGTACTTGTCGTAATATGATGTCCGGTCCGGCTCTTGGCGAATCACCGCAATCCGCGCCAAAGGAGCAGTACCACATTGGCCCCAGAACAGACAAGAAAAAACACCAACACGGCAATAAATTGAGGCGGCTTCTCTATTGGCTGGATCGTCTTCCCCTACTCTCATAAAGCACTCATTTACTAGGAAACGTCACTAAGGTTTATTTTTGCTAGTCTTCGGCGGGAACTTTCCGAAACGTGCGAAAATAGAAAGCGGGTCTCAGTTATTTATGGGGGTTATAAATCCGCTTTATGTCCACGTTGAGAAGGACGTTGTCAGCACCCCCCCAAGGTGCGTGTAAATCTGGACGCTTTAGTTCCGTCACGTTTCTGTTCGTTGACACGACGCATCGGCATTATTCACACATACCGTGGGATCACTTAGTGCCCAATGGCACTGCACTTTTTAATTCATTACAGTACCTACGCACAAAACAATCTTTGTCATGTGAACTTTGCGTAGTTCGCGGCTAGACTAATGCCGAGATGCTTCCTTCAAAAGCCATGGCCGAATTCCTACCCGTTCGTTGTTCCCAGTCCTTTCCTGCATCTAATGAAATCGACGTCGACTAGGCGTAAGGCAACAATCAAAAAAAAAAAAAAAAAAAAACGCCTTTCCACCGCTTTAGCTGCTCATTCACAGTCAAATTTGTTGGGTGTGTTTGGATTACCAGACAAAGCAGAAATCTTGAATAATATATTTAAAAAAAGCTTTCACGACAGAAAACTCAGAGGAGATTCCGACATTTGCCAATCGTACCCACAAAATTATGAACGATCTCGTTCTTGGTGTCGAGGAATAACTGAACTGCTTATTAATGTAAAAACCAATAAGGCTCCCGGACCAGACGGTATTCCTACAAGATTCTACTCCAGGTATGCAAAGGAAATTGCACCGTATTTGATGAAACTATATACCGCCTCTTTGGATCAGGGAAAAATACCAGCCGAATGGAAGACCGCCTTCGTAAGTCCAGTGTTTAAGAATGGGAATGTTAATGATCCTCAAAATTATAGACCGATCTCGTTAACATCAATATTTTGTAGGATTTTAGAACACATCGTCATTCAAATGTCATTCGGTTTTTGGATGTAGATGAGCTTTTAAACAAAAATCAACATGGATTCAGAAAAGGCCGATGCTGCGAAACGCAACTTGCACATTTAATTCACGACTTGTGCCGTATTATAGATGGGGCAATCCCAGGTTGATACAGTTCTATTAGATTTTAAAAAGCTTTCGACCCTGTGCCTCACACTAGGTTACTTAGGAAACTTCGTGGCTACAGCATATCTAGACAAATATGCGACTGGGTTGCAGACTTTCTGAAGGGCAGAACACAGTGTGTAGTTCTCGACGGTGAGAGTTCATCATTTACCGAGATGAGGTCCGGGGTTCCCCAGGGAAGCGTGATAGGGCCTCTGTTGTTTCTCATATACATTAATGATTTGTGTGACATAATAAAGGGGATGAAAAGATTATTTGCCGATGATGCTATTATTTATCGTGAAATCAAAACCCAGGAAGACAGCGCTTTGTTACAAGACGATATTATGAAAATAATTGCGGAAGTTAAATCGATTGCATATAAGTCACTAGTGCGTCCTCACTTGTATATTGTTGTTCTGTATAGGGTCCCCATCAAAAGGGATTAATGGAGGCATTAGAGAGGGTCCAGAGAAGGGCCGCCCGATTCGTGACAGGTATATATACGAGTTGGAGGGAAAGCGTAAGTGCGATGTTGAAGGTGTTAGGTTGGGAAGACCTGGAACACTGAAGGCGTTGCTCTCGACGGAAGCTAATTGAAAAAATTCACGACTGACATATTTCAGAATGAAAGCAAAGAAATGTTGCTACCAGCAACATTCGTATCTCGGAATGACCGTGAAAATAAGATAAGAGAAATCAGGGCCAGAACCGATTATTTTCTGTATTCATTTTTTCCACGAGCGATTAGGGAATGGAATAGAAAGGATTTACCGGGCGAGTAAACTTAAAACCCGACAAGAGTAGCTTTCGATAAAGCTCTCCGGCCATCCTGATCTGGGTTTTCCATGGTTTTCCCAGACCATTCCACGCGAATGCTGGGATGGTTCCTCACAATAGCCCATGGGCGCCTCCTGCCATATCCCGTATATCCCTTCCAAACAATTACTCTTTCGGATAGGTGTAATGTACGCTCTGTCACATACTTTTAGTGAATCGCAGAGTAATAGTAATAGTAATAGTAACCAACATCCCCCGCCATCCAAGAAGCTATGGTGTGGGATTGGAGGAAACAAGCTGCAAGTGTACGAAAAGGACACGGTGCGCTTCTAGAAAGTAAGAGAGGGAAGAGCTGCTTGGAAGATCTTATTGGGCCCTCTAGTAGGACGAATGGGTGGGCGCCACCTACGGTAGTTCTACACGGAGGTCCTTTAAGTTGGGCCGTGAATATACCGCTTTATTCGTGCTTGGGTAATAACACCGTTCAGTTGATTGTTACTTTAATTATAACATCGTAAGAAAAGAAACAACCACGTTGATGTTAGCTAAGCCACGATGGTGCGATTTTAGTATAAAGAGAAAAAAGATATGTATACTGCAATGTAAACAAAACCTCCGCTATAATTCCACATTAATATTAGCGAATGTAGGATTTCATGTGAAAATTCCGCACTTGCGGATGTGGATGCGGATCTCCGTTACATGTTAGTACAGAGCTTTGTTATGTTTTTAGTCTAGTGATGCATATTTAACACTTTTGTTTTATTAATTTTATCACTTATACGCTAATGGTTATAAGGCAGCGAAACATTATTTTACGTGTGGAAAATCATACGAGACAACGACAGCCTGTTTATGGCAGTATAGCTGCAGCCTTAAAAACCCGTTACACTGCAGAGTAGATCAGTAGTACATCATTGACAGCAAGTTTTTACAGTATATGCAAATTCATAACTCTTTGTTGCCAAAGACTGGAATATTACCGATAAAACAGAATTAGAAGGGAGAAACACATTGATCGAGTAATGAACAGCTCACCCACCACGCTCGTTAAGAATGTTGAAGCTTAGTCTGTCAGGAATTAACCTTAGGTCTTTCATTTGTTAATTGAACGGTGAAAGATTCAAGTTAAGGATAATTTCAATCAGCTGTGGTCAAATATATTAAGTGCTTTCTCGGCTGTGGAGGCAGAACTGGATGTAAAACTGATGTGACCCATTTAGGCCTAAGTTCTAACGGGTAACTAGTCTCAGCTAAAGAGTGAGAAGAAAGCAGTAAGTGAGGAACTTCGTGCACGTCTGAAGGTGGCGGTATTGCACCTTGGAAGTGCTTTAGACGTCTGTGCCTTTAAGGCGATGAGGCAAGAGAGAGATAAGGATGCAAGCCATAGGCTTTATTTCAGTGCACGCGTCTGGTTCTTTTTATAACAGATAGTGTTCGTGAAACCGAACTTCCGTTATCGCCGCCTAAACTCACATGTGTGGAACGGTCAACTACTTACTGCCTAGCCAGCATAAAAACTAAAATACTTGAGAGATGCGTCTGTCAGTAGAGTTGTTTGTCATCTTCTTCCTTTCATTAGTTATTAATAATCACCTGAAATTGTTGAACATGTGCTTATTGGACTTCCCTGGGGACCCTCATGAAAGCGGTATGGCAGTCAGTACTCAAGGATGTCATCGGGTGTTTAACAATTCACTAAGGCTTCATTGTATACTGAACTTTCCGGATTTTAATTCATTTAATGGTACGAAAATTTAGTCCCTTGTTTACAGTATCACCAGAAGCACGTGATATATAGAATAATTTTGATATTCCATTTTTAAAATAATTCTTTCAAGTAATTAAAACCACGTCAAGAAGTAAATGTTTCTTTTAAGAGCATTAAAGAAGTTGCTTCACTTTAGAACATTATTTATTTATTTTCCTAATTCTAAGATAAACCTCGAAATTGTCACCCTTTCCCTCTGTTCTGAATACGACCTGTAAGGCCTCACACATTGTTGTATTATTTTGTAGAAACCAATGATGACAGGATTACCACCATACCAAAAGGAAAGGTTTTAACTTTATCAAACTTTTCCTTTAAATGATATATTATTTTTTTCAGTTTTCTAATGCTGCGCAATACATTGAATTCACTGCGCCATTAGACGTTGTTGCCAACTAAGAGTTTCTACATATTTTAATAACTATAGAAGTCTTGCTGCATACCTTGGCAGTGTGATGTCCTTCCACTCTTCAACACTGACGTTTGAAGTTTCTCTGCCTGGTACATGGCACCAATGGTTTGGAACAATTACTGAAAGCAGAGGACTATAGCTAGCCGTTGTAGTTATGAATACTGTGACGCAGTTAAAAAGTATGTTGAGCCGCGTCTGATATCTTCCATCATTACCAATGTCCTCCAGAATATTCTCGAATTTTATATCCTGTTTTATGTCTTCTTTAATCGCTCCATTATGCAACTTGGTCTGGAAGAATGAATATTGAATACCAATAAAATTGTGTATAATAGAAATCAACATCATTTGGCAATGTAACGTGAGTCACACATAATCAGAAAAAATGTGAGACTGAATTTCGATATAGCTTTTGTGGTTTATAAAATACAAAAATCTCCTGATTAACTTTGTCACAAAAAATCAGGAAATAAGCTAAAGACTATAGAATTGTCAAGAACTTATTCAACATTAACCAGTAGTAAAATCGATACAGATGGTAAAATATTGTCTAATTTGAAGGATGTATGGAGGAGACAGAAAACTTACATTGGAGAATAGGAAGGCTGCATATTAAGAGACGATTTTGTAGAAAGTGAGAAAGAAATAGATGAAGAAGATAATGGATCCGAACCTGATAGGACAATTTGAAGGAGCCTTAAAAGATCTAAATCAAGGAGAGCAGTTTGCACTGACGATATACCAACGGAACTGACTTGGAACTTTGGTGATAGTGTAGTGACGAGGATAATAAAGTCAGTGTAAGATTATGCAGAAGTGCCAGGGAACATTAAAAAGAGCATAATCGTTCCTGTTCCTAAAAAGGCTACCTCCAAAAAATGTGAACAGTGCAGTACATTAAAGATTATTTGACATATATCTAATTTCTTTACCAGAATCGTATGAAGCAAAATTGATGCATTGCTCTCTGAAGACGAGCTTGGATTTAGGAGAGTTAAACCAAAAACTTGGGTAATACTGCCTTTGAGAATACATACTGGAAAGCAGCTGAGGACGGGCATTCCAGGATTTTTAAATTTTGTGGATCAGGAGAAGGCCAGCGGCGTAGCTCATTGCTTTAATATTATTAAATGTAACACTGCATGATATAAATATGTGCTTACAACACCATACCGCAAGTGCACACACACTCACATTTTATTTTTAGATTGTCACTAGTAGGCTTCAATCCACTACTCTTTTACACTAATTTCTGGCCTCGCATTCGGGAGGACGTCGGTTCGAATCCCCGACCGGGCATTCAGATTTGGGCTTTCCATGGTTCTCCAAATCACTCCAGGCGAATGTCGGGATGCTTCCTTCAGAAAGCCATGGCCGAATTCCTTCCCGTTCCTTGTCCCCAGTCCCATCCTGCCTTTAATAACCTCGTCGTCGATGAGGCGTAAAGGTATCAGCAATAATAATAATAAAAAGAATTACAATTTTCATTTATTTTATCCTTTGCTGTTTTTAATTGAGCAGCAAAAACAAAAATATCAGTCTCGTGCTATTTTAAATGCAGTCCAATACGCTGTGCGCTTTTGCTACGGAGTAGTCTAATTACTGTCAAGAGTGCGCTAAAAAAAACAAAATAAACAAATTTGTAAATGCCGTCCATGACTTTTGTATTGTTTGCTAGAAACTGCGATGGCATAGTGTATGGACCGAGGAAGTCTTGAAATTCATGGAAAGATATACAAAATTTCTAAAAAAAAAATTGTTTGTGTGTTCTTTAGAAACTAAATGAAGAATCCAGTTAAAAATACACATAATCTAGGCTTCCATTTTCAAAATTAGATCATAAATTAGGGTCAAAAGATTTACGCGTTGTTGGGGATTAATTTTTTTACTTTTTTTAAATTTTCTGTTTATTTAAACCCAATTTTCATTCAAGCCTAGATTCAAGTATTTTCCATGGTTTGTAATTTCGTATTGATCATTTCGCAGATTACCATAACTATGTATTATAAAATGTAAATCGCATAAAGTGAATACATTTCAAGTTATCCGATTTACATTCTTTTATAACCTTTTTTTGTACACCTCGTCGACGTCGAGGCCGTTAGAGGTCTGAAAGGACTGGTGGAAAGGAACGGGTAGGAATTCGGCTGTGAAATTTTGAAGAAACTACCCCGGCATTCACCTGGAGTGATTTTGTGAAACCATCGAAAAACAAAAAGTGGCTTCCCGAATGTGATACCGGAGCGTTACCTCTCATCCATCACGCTTCGTCTTCTGTAGGACAGATCATGTGCGCCTAGTGATTAATAGAAATAATAGGAAATAATTCAAGCTGCTCATGAATCTTATGCCAATACATGTATATTTAAACAGAAAAACTCAAAACCTTTAAAAAATTTCAACTTGGAGTTGTAGGTAAATTCCTTACCATTACGGTACTGCTCACTAACCATTAATTTTTTGTATTTATTACTAAGAACAGTCCTAAAAATTAATATATTATTTCTTCCATGATACAACTGATAATTTTTAGCTATTTATGCCAAGAAGTGTAGTATGCCCCGGGGATTCATACATTTAAGAGAAAAGCGAATGAAGCTAGTCGACGAGGAGTAAAGCAATTAAAAAAAAAATCAAACTAAAGGTGATGCAGTTTAAATTTGTCATAAAAACTGCACTTGGCAGTAGAATAAAGTGTATTTTTAATCCAATCACACTTTTTTTTCTACTTAGTCCCCTTTTAACTAAACGTACTTTTCCCAGTGTTTCTCCAGAAACTGGATTGAAGTGCGCTTTCGAAAGTTCTGAGAAAAAAGCCATCTATCACTCTCCGGCGATGAGCTATATATACATATATATATGTATATACATAACCTCTAAGAGGGAAAGAAAAAATAGTAAAAAGAAGTTAATAAATATATATAAACCGTAGTGAATCGACTGTAAATGCTACTACTATAAATGATGACCTCTGTGGACTAAAATGTCATTTGAAAGAAAAAATGGAGAGGGTGAAGAGTGAAAGAGAAATGAAGATTAGAAAATTCAAAGAGAGAAGGAAATGAATATGTATAGATCCACAGAGAGATGGAGGGAGGGGGGGGGGGAGGAGGGAAGAGCAGGATGTTTCAGGTTAGGGCCTCAGAGAGACGTCTGGTATCCAATTTGCCAACGTCGGAGTTCGAAGGAGCAAATTTTTGATGATCTTGACTGTGTAGCAGCTACTGGAGTGATTGTTATTATATGATCCGACACGAACTACTACGGTGTGGTCCAGACTTTGCCTGTGCCTTTCATCCCAGTGGACAGAGGTGTGGTAGTGAGACCGATGCAGGAAGCAGGACAGTGTGTGCAAGTCAGCTGATATATGATCCTGGAGGTCTCACACGTGGGAACAGTTCAACGATGGTAAGGCTGGAGCTGGAGGGGTTCAAATCGCAGGCTCTTGATATTTTGATTGGAAAAGAATCACTGGATAAGATGGGTCTTTCCTAAGTTAGATTTCTATTTTTAAGGAGGTAATGTTTTAAGAAGAAGGAGCCTTATTTCAGGACAAGAACGGAGAAATTCATTGGCTGAAACAAGCTTCTGTTTTCGTTTGTGTTTGATCAAAATTCTTAACGTAAATTTCATACAAGGAACCACAGAAAGAGCTTCATGGAAAGATCAAGCAATTAACTAAAAAAATTTTACTTTCTTGCAATTAAATTGGTTGATTACCGTAATATTATGTTCTTGCAGACTGAATTTAACTTTCTTATCTATTTGGTGTTTCACATATTACGCAAGGAATTAACATCCGGTATTCAAAATCAGGAACAGCGCGAGCTTCATATAGAATACATAAACTAGTTTTCTATTTGCTTAATATCATAAGATTCTAATGCATCAAAACATATGTAATAAGTCTCAAGTGCTTATGAAGGACAGGTCAATATTGTAAAATCCATTCGTCGCTAAAGCATCGCTACAAATTGCGTAAAGGAACAATACTAAAAAAGTATCCCACATAGGGTCACTTTACTACAGGTTTTTTTTTATTCGTATTGGCATTTGACATTGTATCTTACCTTGTTATGCTATTTAGATGCAGTCTGGAGAATTTCTGACTATCAGAGGACTTCAATACTGGTATTGTAGTACCGGTCCACAAAGGAGGGATGACAAATAGGGTTGGAAATTACAGAAGTTTATTTTGACATACGAGGTAGGTAAATTGACCGAGATATTGATATACAGCCCCATCAGGGAATAAAGAAACTGGTTAAATAAAGGATATTCGTGTAAATATTAGTGGGCTATATGCAAGATATTTTGGATGAAACGGAGAAGGAAGGCCAAGTTAATAACACAGCATAGCATAGCAAAGCAGTTCCAAGGCAACTGACAGAGTGAGCTGTTAAATGGTTTTAAATAAGGTAAAAACTATTTGGGATGAAGAAAAAGTAACCTACTTTAATTGCGAAGGAGCACATTCTCAGAAGGCAATTCCCTTAATCATCTGACTGCCTCTTTCTTATTATTGAGTGTAAAATTTCCTCCCTCCTCAACGTTTGCGATTTACGAATTTCAATTTTAAATTCCTTCAGGTTTTTGTTTGTTTGTAAATTATTCATTACTTGTTTGTTTGTTCCAATCCCTGACTTCATTACCCATGTTGAAGAAGGGTAGAAAATTCACTATGAAAGCAGGTGGAAGTGAAAATGGGAGTGTCACAGGGTTCCCGAACGTTTTTGACAAGCTGTAACGCTCTGAATTTGAATCACCGTCCGGCTATTCAGATATCGAATTTCCATAGTTTCCTCATATCACTCCAGGTGGATGCCGGAGTGGTCTGAATCCGCGTCCTCCAGCATGCGAGGCCAGAACAATAAGGCTCACCCACCAAGCTCGGTGTGGTGCCTTCACTTAGCCGATTACCTTCCCGTTCCTTGCTCCAAGTCCTTTCCTTTCCTTCCTCTAATGACATCGACGTCGACCAGTCGTAAAGCCATAAGAAAAAAGAGCCACAGAGTAGTGTTATAGGACCATTGTTGTTCATTATTCTAATGAATGATTGTGTTGACGCTTTGCGGTTGGAAGTTAATTGATTGCAGATGTTAGAAAGAAAAGTTAGCTTATAAAGTACACAATTAAAATATTAAATACCTTTAATGATTAAAAGGTGGAGAAGAAATTGATTGTTGAAGATTTGAAGTGTAGCTTACGTAAATATCTTGGCATAACATTTGATAGTAAATTCAAGTTGGCAGTACACGTTCGACACTTGGACAGGTTGTAGGAAGAGGTTTCAAATTTCTAAATATACTGGAGAGGGTGTTGAGGAGAAGTACTAGAGGTGTGAGGATAGTGGGTTTCGAAACCTTTGCGAGAGCATTGCTTGAATATTTTGGGTACCAAATAAAGGAGTTGGAGGGGGTACAGAGGAGGGCAGCTTGATTTATCTGTGAAGTTAAACAATCAGAAACTGACATAAGAAAGAAGTTGAATCGGAAGTTTTTGGAAGACAGTACGAGAGTGAGGAGAGTGCAGAGACATACAAGACGTATATTAATGATAAGGTCTGGAAACATTTTTGTTTGACTTTGCGCGGCATTTGTAGAATACTGTTTATCCAGATTAGTAATAAAGGAATGGAGGCAAGGAATGTGAAGGAATTTTTTATAGGAACCATCTCGGCATTCGCCTGGAGTGATTTGGGGAAATCCAAATCCGAATGGCTGGACGGAGATTGGAACACGCGTCTTCCCGAATGCGAGGCCAAGGACATATTCGGTCGAAAATGTATTGGTAGAAAGATTGAGAGTACTGAATGGATGGGAAAAGATTATTCTAACCAGAAGCTGGCACTCAATTTCAGGTAGTATAATAGAGCGGGAAAATTTTGTTTGTGTAAGGAAGTATGGGTTTGGAATAAATTACCAATGGAAATGATGAATAATTTACCAAAAAACGGTAAAAAATACAAAATTAAAATTTTTAAATATCAAAAGTGGTTAAGGCTGAAAATTATGCTTGAACAATTTAAGACAGAAAAAAATATGAGGAAAAATTGATGTAAAGGCAAATTGCCATCGGATCATATGCTCCATCCCACTTAAATATTAAGGTTCCATTCCTCACTTAAGCAGCAAGTTTTCATACTCAATTAAAGTAATATTTTAATATATGGCAATAAATGCGTATCCTTTTATCTAAAATATTTATACTATATAATAAAATCGTAGGAAAGTTATAGCTATATATGAAATAGATTTAAAAAAGAATAATTGCAATGTATAGGCTACTATTGATGTTATAGGTGCCAAAACAGTAAAATTTAATTTTTACCTGTTTGATTTCAACGAAAGAGCATATATTTGTAGCTTATGCAAGATATAGGATACTGTGTATGCAGATTACTAATATATTTTGTTTTTGCATCCACTATTGCATGTTCTTTTTTTGCAATCAATATACACTAAACAGTAAGTACGATATACGACGATCACAATATTTATTAGTATAATAGACAAGATGTAGCGGTGTCGCACCTACGTCATGTCACGCGGTGACGTCAAGCTATGACGTTGCCTATGACGTCACGCTTTACGATATTATTTGTGGGAGTGCGCGTTATTTAATATCATTTCCAAGCAACAGTGAATAAATTAACTCATAGAACACTGAAATAAAAGTATGTATTGCGTTAAAATCGATATTTCAATCATTAGATGCTTATATTTACGTAATATTCTTTTGATATATTCAAGTATTCCTTAAATTCTTTGTCCATAGATATTGTAAGATAAAAGCTTTGTATTTCGAGCATCAGTGCTGCTAAATGTTTGGTTAGAATATAACTAGCATGGATTAGAATTACAAGTTTCATTTGACGTTAACGCAGAGGGCATGAATAATTTAGGTTTTTTTTTTTTTAATTTAAACTGTGTCTTATTACTGAAATTATTTGCATTTAAATTGGCATATTAATTATCAGTTTTTTTTACTGAAACATTACATGGTTCAAATGAAAGAAGTTGCAAATTGTTCGCGATATATACGGCCTAAACCACAATGAAATATTACATGGCATAGCTTAAGTTGTTATAGCATCCTTCGTTCTTGCTGGAGTCATTCTTAGCCGTTAAAATATCGATCTTCATCATAGGTATTAAGAAAGAAATGTGTCAGAACCTGTGAAGATTTGGGATCAAGTTTATATCGCGATGCATGGAATGTATTAAATTGCGCGTGATTGAAGCTTTGCTTTTCTATCAGAAATTTTAGCGGATATTATGGTTAAGCTGAAATGCAACCTGGACGAAGATGACAACTGAAGCTTTTTGCTACAGAACAATGAACGATAAATTACAATGAGCTTTATTTTGTAACAATTCTGATTAGTTAAGCAACTGCAGAGAAATATCCACGTTATTTAATAACATTTCTAGGCATCCACGAATAAATTAACTGATTGAACATACTTGTTAGTTGCTTAGATTTATTTAATATTAGTTTATGTAGAAGTATTCGTTGATATCACATATATGTAAGTTAATTTTCGCAATGCTAGCGGCAGTTTTGATAGATTGTTATTAGAATTGGCACTTGAAGTTACAGCAGAGGGCATGCAGTTTTTTTTTTTTAGTAATTTTTTTCTGTTACTTAATTCATTACTTCGTTCTAACGAAAGTGTTGCTAACATTTTTCGGTTGCGGAGCGTCTTACGTTTTGGAATTTTAATTTAATTCATGGCGACTTTTCGGAAAAAAGGAGGGTGCAAATGTGAAGAAGATGCCATTGTAACGAAGCAATTGATACAAATTTCAACAGGGCGGTACCAGTTTCCGGCCGGTGGAAAATATCACCTTCCACCCATTAAAACTAATATTATGTTGGAATGACGTAAGCTGTTAAGATTTATTTTTAATTTACTTTGGTTTTACTGATGCCTTATTTCAGCCGCATGTAACTGTGTCAGCTATTCAAATGTGTTAGTATAATTCTGAATAACGAATAATAAAAAATTAAGATTGAAGAACCCTTATAAATTTTTTATTTGGTCTATTTCGCGATGCAATGTGACCATTAAAATGTGATAAGTATATGTATTAATATGCGTGTAAAGTAAGTATTGTTTCTCTGGCGGCATGTTTAGCACATGGAGGAAGGAAATATTTCCTCCATGGTTTAGCGTAGTACTGTACGTGGTTATGGGATTCTACGATAACCGTCAAGCCACAATTTGTTGATGGATTCTTATGTAACTCGACGAAAAAAACTGAAAGTAGAGAATAAAATGTTTTGATATCTTACTTAATTCTCGAGATATTGTATCTCAAAATTGACGTGGTTAGGTTGAATGCGGCCTGGAACAGAAGAAAAATTTCGACATTGCCAAATTTGATGATGATATCGTATGTAACTCGAAGAGACATATCGAAAACAAATAATACATTTTCTTTCCATATCTCGCTTAGTTCTCGAGATATTGTATCTCAAAATTTAGGTGGTTTGGGTGAAATCTGGCCTGGACCAGAAAAAACAAATTACCAAAACCGCTATATCTACACGGTGGAAATGCACTATATGTGTTTTATTTTCTTCCTGGTGGTTGTTGTTAGGTTTAAATACGTCCTGGACCAGAGGAAACTTCACCAAAATCACAGTTATAATTGATTTTCAACATGCTATATCTCGAAAACCAAGAAAGATATCAAAAAATTTTATTCTTTATTTTCGATTTATTTCGTTGAGTTCTACAAGAATGCATCATCAGATTGTGGCACCACGGTAATGATTAAACTGCCTGTTGTTAGATTGAAATGCAACCTAGACCAGGATAGCAACAGAAACATTTTGTTATTGCGCAAGGCAATAGGAATTATATTATGATTTATTTTTGTGTTTATTTAAGCGATTGCTAAGAAATGATTTGCCAGAATACTGAAGTTGTTATGATTCAATTTAGTATCCTTCGTTTTCACTGTGGTCATTATTTCAATTGTAGGCTATGTAGTTTATGTCATCCGTTACACATCGATCTTCATCGCATTATTAGCGAAGATTGTGGTTTGACTGAAATGCGACCTGCATCAAGTTGACAACTGAAACGTTTTGCTACATCACAAGGGATGAGAAATTACATTACATTGAGCTTTATTTCAAAACAATTCTGTTTAGGTAAGGGAGCGTGCACAAACCACGTAGCTCCATTTTGGCCCCCTGTGAACCCCCTCCCCCCCCGTAGCCCTACGTGGCTTTTGCCTCTACCCCCCCCCCCCCTTCCACGTAGCATGTAGTTTTTTTCTTTCCTTTTGATTCCAGAAACATTTTGTGCCGTTTTCTCTTGTCAGACTATTGTAATTACATACGGAGATAATTAATTGAGAAAAAATAAATATTCACATGCTGTTGTGAGTTTTGTTCCTCATTTTAAATGTGAAAAATGTTATGAAAGGAAAGTTACGTGGTCTGGCTCGGAACCCCCCCTTCCCCCACGTAGCCCAGCGTAGCCTTCCAGCCAACCCCTCCCCCCCCTGGACCGAGCCACGTAGTTTGTGCACGCTCCCTAAGCAACTAAAAAGAAATTAATTGCCAGAATACTCCAAACCCGTCAATTTTGACGGGCTTTGTGGCTAGTATAATTATAAGCAGTTTAATAAAATGATGGTAACAGAGTCTGTAAAGGTAAAGTATGGATGAAATGGGATTTTACTAATGCATGACATGTATCGATCTAGAAAAGGCTGGCATTGCAACGTAAAGTATTAGCCACTACTCTGCAAGACCGGCCCCGCTTCAATCAATTCACTAATGCGTACAAACTGCAGATTGATGTAAAGCTTCATCCGAAAAAAAAAAAAAAAAAAAAAAAAAAAAGCCGGAGGTTACTACGGAAACTTCGCAGTAGTGAAAATGTATAGAGATGGTTATTATGATATTGGTGTGTTGGAAAATGCAACAACGAGATTATGGTTCCATTATTTTGAACAGCACCATAAAATAATCAAAATGTAATGTGGTCTTCACTTTATTTCACGCCACTAACAGGAATATTCGCAACTTCTTAAATAATTTTTGTTAATTCAGTTGATATTAGGCGATTTGGGCAGGCAACATTTGGTAAGTGATAGGAAAAGGATTCAATACCCTTCATTTATTGGAGATAGGGAAAAGGGGATATACCAGGGAAGTGGGAAAGTTGGATTACAAAACTTTCGCCAAATCAGTGCGTGGATATTGTGATGCAGTATGAGACCCAATATTCTGCTTAACGTCTCTTAAGAGCGAGATCTTTAGAGACGGGAAAGGATGGGGGGGGGGGGGCAAGGAATGGGAAGGAATTCGGCCATGGCCTTTTGTAGGAAGCATGCTGGCATTTGCCTGGAGTGATTTGGGAAACCATGGAAAACCCAAATCTGGATGCCCGGACGGGGATTCGAACCGCCGTCCTCCCGAATGCGAGGCCAGAATGCTAACCGTTACACCACCACGCTTGGTGGGAGTCATTTGAAGACAGGAGGAAGATCAAGAGGCGCATGTTGGTGAAGAGGCTTGGGAAGATATTGGTGAAAATATTAAGAGCAGTGCATCGAAGGGGAAAAATGACCATGACCACTACTAGCTGGTACTCGATTTCAGGATACAAGAATTGGGAAAATTTTCTTTTTGTGCGCAAGAAAGTCAGGGAGAAAATATAAATTAGCAGGGGAATTCACCATAAAATCTGAAAGGATTTAATACTGAAATTCGCGAAGGGCAAAAGTAGATTGGTAGGGGATTTACACTTAAATCATTAAAGATAATAAAATAATAATTAGAAGAAGTAGGTGCTAGGGACATAGACATCGAACCATACGCTCCATCGCAAGTAAAATTAAATAAATAAATCAGTAGACGAGCAACTCAACGTCAGGGAGGCAAGACGTTACGTACTCAATAGATTTTCCAACATCATTTTCGGAAAGTCTGAGCTTACATTTATTTTATTTTTTATTTCGGATCATATCATCGTAACATGTAACCGAAACAAACGAAGCTACTTGTTACATTCTTTACTAAACTATTAAGTAGTGTACCACCGAACTGTTGGGATGTTGTAGAAATTTTCCTGTACGCCAGTTGATGTTCTTCCCACAACCAAATTCATCATAAATAGTTTAATTGCGATCACACTTCTCATGAAAAAGCCTAAAAGGCATTCCCATTAACTGAGACACTTAGAAAACAGTAATCTTAAGTTAAAAATTTCATTGTAATTCGATACCATTTCATAATAATTGGAAGTCTGTTATATATGTTATACTGTGTGCATGTTAGGTGACCATTGTGAAAATTAATCAGCCATTCAGCTGAAAATACTACCACTGTTAATTATATTATGTATTGTATTTTTAGATGCGAAATTTTTAGTTCAGTTATGAAATAAAAGTTACTGAAGAAAGTAACTTAAATAAAGCATACTGAAAATTAAGTAATACGCTCAAACTGTAATCAGGTAAAAAAAAAAAAAAAAAAAAAAAAAAAAAAAAAAAAAAAAAAAAAAAAAAAAAAAAAAAAAGAGTAAATATTAACCATAGTCGGAAACTTTACACCTCCTATTTAAATGCCAGTCAAGTTGCAAATTTCTTGAGATTCTTTTAAGAAAATATAGTCATAAGCTGTGAGATAAATAAACCGGATAGAACAGTGGTTCCCAACTAGTGGTACATGTACACCCACACCCAGAGGTGCGTGGGATTGCTTGAAGGATACGCGTGGTAATCTCTTGGCTAAGGATATCACTAAGAGAATAAAAAAAAAATTACCCAAACTTTACTATCGCCGAAACTTATTCTAAGACAAACCGTATGTGCTTGAATTCCTTTACTGTAATGCTATGCTTACTCGAAACATTCGACTGCGAGGAAAATAAAATTAATTTATCATTTCAGCTATAAGAGGTACGCGAAATTGAGCTCTTTCTTGAAGAGGTACTCGGGAAAAACTAATTGGGAACCTCTGGGTAGAAGATTACTTAAAAGCTAGGCATTGATCCATTTTCATGCTTCGTGTGCAACCTAACAAGGACAGGGTAGAAATGAATACATTAGTTAGCTCAAACCAGCTATAAAATTGTTACAAAAAACACCATCGACTTAGTAATCTTGCGAGACTGTTACAGGTCAATACCGCGCTGCGCTTCGCGACAGAGAACAAGAGTTGTTTTGCCACGCGAGACCGCCTTGTCAGCTGCTTACCTCCGCAACGTCCATCTCCGGCGACATTCTCATCTCTACTGAAACTTCATTGTCTATGGAAGCAGACTCTGAGAGGGTAAAGTTTCGATTGCATAGTCAAACATTTTCTCGCACCGAGCTTGCTGATAGAGAGGTTTCAGCCATCCACATTTTCTATGGTTTATGGAAATTCTCGCTGCTAGATGTTGGAGTAGCACATTGAATAAACCGCGTATATGATTTACTTTCGGCCCCCAGGGCCGGCGCAAGGAATTTCGGGCCCGGGGTAAAATGGGCGACTCCCCCCTAACACCGGCCCTGTCGGCCCCAAATGATATCACCGACTCCAGTGAGTAAAGCGGTAACGCTCGGGCCTGGTTTTCGGGAACACGGGTTAAAATCCTCGTCCGGCAATCCAGATTTCAGTTTTCCATAGTTTCTCGAAATCACTGCAGGCGAATGCCGGGATGATTCCTTAAAAGGCCATGGCTGAATTATTTCCAGTTTCCTCTTCTGTCTCTAATGATCTCACTGTGGACAATGTGTAAAGCCCTAAACAAAATAAAATCGAATTTCACTACCGTGTAGCACAAAACAAAAACCTCAGAATCATTTCGTTGTGACTGCAAACAAGAAAAAATGCTAACAACTTTTCTAAATTTTAAAGAATCTTCATCTAACAATTTATTCTTACCTGGAAATAATGTCAAAGAAATGGAATAAAGTTGAAAATTTTTAGCTGCAAGCAATTTCTCAACATCTAAACCTTACGAAATCACACTTTGCAGTAAATGTATTAGCTAAAATTATGTGCACTTTTAC
>CM061920.1:142946364-142994363 GCA_031002005.1 Vandiemenella viatica | reverse complement strand
GTCTTATAATTTTGAAAAATTACAGAACCGCGATAGACAAACGCATAGGATGTGTAGGTCTGTGTACTACCTTTCCATACAGCGATCTGGTAGCTTAACTGGCAACTTAGTGGTTAAAGCGCTTGGCTACGAATATCGTGGTCTCCAGTTCAAATCTCCGTGGAGGCTAAGATTTTCACAGCATCTCTGGTTGTTTACCATAGCAACAAGTTTCTTTTCGCACTCCGTATAAAAATATTATTATATCGGTTCATACGCCACATTGGCGATTAAATGTGATTTAAGTTAGTTGCGTAGTGTGTGTTTTAATGTGTGAAGAACTTTCTAGATCAGCCTAGAGTGTTGTGAAGCAAGAGTTGTGGTGTGCCCAGCCGGGCAGTGCGGACGCTTTTCCGTGTACGGCTGTTAAAAGTACGGTGAAACGGTTCCGTGAACTTGATTTAGGGCTCGGTTCTCCTAGATTTTCCTTGTCTTTAACTCAATTGATTAAAATGGACGGTTTGATTAGAAAGTCAACATTGAGCTTCAGTTTTCCGTATGGATATGCCAGGCCCAAGATTTATGAAATTGATGAGTGGTTGTTTGAGAAGATAGGTTTGTGTGAAGAAAATGTTCGAGGGTTGCAGTACGACTTCATCGCGAACGTCGTTTATGTGAAGTTAAAAGAAGATGAGATGTGCAGCCAGATCATGGAGCGGACTGGAGGGCATGTTGATTTTCTTCACTCCTCCAGAGAAGTAAGTAAAGTCACAGTCAACTTTACAGGACTCGGAATGAGAACTGTTAAAATGTATAATATCCCCTTTGAAGTCACGAACGATGAAACGGTCGCTAGCACCATTTGGGAAAGTGTTCACCATTAATGGGGAAAAATGGGGTGGCACAATGCGTTTCAAAGTAGACAATGGTGTACAAATTATTAGAATTGATCTTAGAAAACATATCCCTTCATACTTAACAGTTAACAGATTCAAGACTATATCAAAACTCAAGCACCTAGGTTTTGATGATAAGGCAGTCAAGTTAATTAAATCATATCTACAGTCCCTGGCCATATTATTAGACGCACTGCAAATCTTTAGTATTATTTGTAATAATTACACGTTGAGTACTATTTCTCATGCAATTAATCATAAAATTTGTAACAGTTATTAAAGCACTTATTTCATTGTTGAATTTTATGTCTATTGTTGCTATTTGACATTGGATTGTTGACTTATTGTGGCTATCAGTGTGCATAGTACAGTGTACAGGTACGGACCTGTTCAGTGGCGTTCTCGTGTGTAACTGCTCTGTTTCTTTGTTCACTTTTATTATCATTTGTGTAATATCGACATCACAAGTGATTGTTTAATAAGCAGATATTACTGATTGGGACCTTTAAAAATGGATAAAAGAGGAGATATTACACCACGTAAAAAAGCAGAAGTCAGAGCTCTCGTTAATACAAAAATGTATTCCAATCGGGAAATTTCACGAAGGTTGAAATTATCTGACGCTAGTGTGAGGCACATCAAGAGGAAAATTGATTCAGGTGAAGAATTGAGCCCCAGAAGGAAGAAAGCCAATTTTCACCCCAAGGTCAGAAATATTTCTTAAAAGAATTTGTCTAGAAAACAGATTTGCAACAACGAAACAGATAAAATCTCAACTGGAAGAAGCTAATGTGAATGCATCTGAACACATTGTTCGCAGAAAGTTGAAGGATATTGATTTCAAGTCTTGTCGACCTGCTAGAAAAACCAAGTTAACAGCCGCAATGAAAGCAAAACGTCTGAAGTGGGCTGAACAGTGGTGTGATAAGGATGTGGATTTCTGGAGATTGGTAATTTAACTTTAAAATTATTATTTACGATATGATAGATGCTATGTACATTTATTCATAATATATTAATTAAGTTTCTTGATTTTTACAGGTATGCTTCAGCGATGAAAGCACGTTTGAAATTTTAAGTAACAAATGTCCGCATGCGCGCCATCGAAGAGGAGAAAAATTCCATTCCGACTGCATTATTCAGAATGTAAAACACCCAACAAAGGTGATGATTTGGTCTGTCATCAGTGGCAAGGGTACAGGATGTCTTTATGTGGTTAAAGGCATAATGAAGCAAGACCAGTACAAAGAAGTCTTGCAAAAACGGTTAATACCGCAGGTCAGAGAATGGTTCCCGAATGCGGAACCATTTATTTTTATGCAAGATGGCGCTCCCTGTCTCACAGCCAGGTCAGTAAAAACCTTTCTGAAGGAACAAAATATCCCTCTGTTGGACTGGCCAGGTAACAGTCCCAACATGAAACCCATAGAAAATGTGTGGGCACTCATGAAGAGGAGATGCCAAAAGATGTCATCACGACAAAAACGCAGCTCTTGGAGAAGATCATCCATGTGTGGTATCATCATCCACAAATGCAGGACACTGTACAATACTGCATCAACAGCATGCCACGTCGTATTAAGGCTCTCATAGCTGCGAAAGGTGGCTCAACAAGATATTAAAACTAATGTTTTCATTTTCACAATATTTTAATATTTTGTTGAGATTATTTGAAGTAAATTATTTTCAACAAATACTGTGTTTTATTTATTTGTCATGAAGCAGACTACACATAATAATTTTATTGCAATTTAAGTATTATAAAACTTATTTAGTTAGCCACAAATCAAAATTTGCATAAAAACTGTAGTGCGTCTAATAAATTGGCCAGGGACTGTAAGTAATAGATCACAAATGGTCTCACTCAACAATAATGTATCTAAGCTTAGGGAGGTAGGACATGGTGTTCCTCAGGGATCTATTCTTGGCCCCTTACTGTTCATCCTATATATCAATGACCTATCATCTATTATGGAAAACAGTAACTCCAAATGCTACAACTATGCTGATGATCTATGTGTAAAAGTAAGCTCCACTACAATTTCAAATGACAAAGCTTTCTCATCAAAGATAGATCTACTTATGGACTGGTGTAGTGCCAACAAACTATCTCTTAACTTAGAAAAAAAACACCACCTTGACATATCCTTAAAGAGCAACTCTACCTGCAATTCTGTCAAATTCCTGGGAATAATTATACAATCAAATTTAAAATGGCAGAGGCATTGAATTGATATCTAATAAAGTCGCTAAAGGAATTTTCATGATTAGGAGACTTAGAGGTACAGTGACAACAAATGTATTACTCTCCATTTATTATGGTTATGTCCACTCCTACTACCTATCGTATGGAACTGTCCTTTGGGGAAATAGTCCATACTCACAGTGTCTCTTTGTCTTACAAGCAGTTCGCCTGATATGTGGAGCATTACCCAGAACATACTGCAAGGAATTATTCTTAAAGCTAGGAATCATGACATTACCGGGTTTATATATATATATATTAATGTTTACTTTTTGTAAAGAAAAATCAACACCTCTTTAAAAGACATATTGAGGTACATGATTATAACACTAGAGATAAGCGCAATATAAGAATTGAATACTGTTCACTTAGCATAACTAAATATAGTTTTAAGTCAATGTGAATCAGATTCTTCAACCATCTACCTAAGAATCTGAGAATGATGACACTCAATAAATTTAAAAATAGCACTAAGGATCTTATAACTGCAATATGTCCTTATAAAACAGAAGAACTATTTGATGTAATATATATTTAGTTACATTATTTATCTTATACTATCAGTTGTATTAATATGTATATATAATCATAGTATGTATTTGACGAAGCCTATTTCAATATTGTATTGACTAATGGTGAATAAAATGATATGATATGATATGATATATATGATATAGTTATATATGAAGGTCAGCCTAGAACTTGCTCCATATGCAACTCTGTGGACCATTTGAGAGCTGACTGCCCTATAAGTAGATTAGCTAGTAATAAACAGATCACCAACAAAGGGAATCAAATTACATGTGCAGGTGTTACCTCTGGGAATACGGCTCCTCAGCGAGATCACATGGAGACCTTGCCGGGAACTAGCTTTCCGAATAACAACATACCAAACAGCAACAATTCCCAAACAAAAGAAGCTGAGAACAAAACAAATGCTGAGGAGAAACATAAATCAGACTGTAGTGATACAAACACTGTTCCCTTTCCCGTACTCAGAAAAGATATTGATGATAACGCCGCAACAGGTCCAGAGGGTCATTCGGAAATAGAAAACAATCAGAGGCCACAGGACATTGCTTGTGAGATGTGTATGAACTCCAACGCAAATATCACCTTGGAGGAAAATAGACACCCTGAGGCAGACATCGGCCACCTAAGCCTAATTACAAAAGAAATAGGAAAAAAATCATTAAAAGTCAAACCTATAGAAAATCAAACCACTACAGTAGATATTACCCAAGTAGATTGTTCTAAAGAGAGAAGACGAGAGGTGCGAAAATCCGCAGAAGCTGCCACAAGACAGGTGAAATTAAAGCTACAGCAAATAAAGCAAAAAGCGCACATGGAAATTGGAAAGGAAGAACACAGAGAGAAAAAACAACAGACTTACATTGATTACAGCAGTACAGACAAAAACAATGATAGAGAAGAAGCTACCCATGCAAATATAACCCACAGTTACTGGGCTGATGATATGGACGTAGATATTGAAACGAAAAACAAAAAGGATTAATACAAAAAAAAAAAAGATAGTAAAAAGAATCTTGGTTCAATAAACAACACACTGCCAACAGAAAATAGGCATAAAAAAATGAAAAAAGCCACCAACTCAATCTTCAATAATAACGACCAAACAGCCTAAATTATGACTCATTCCATATCAACGCACCAAACATACTGTATTGTGACTTTAAACGTATGTGGGATAGTAATGTTAAATATCGTTGTTTGAAAGATTATTTGTATGCGGCTTCTGTAGATATTGCCCTGTCACAAGAGGTTTCAGCAGGGATGTCAGAAGACATTACTGGATATACTGTAATCAAAAACCTGGGCGATGGTACGAATCGTGGTACCGCCATTCTAACCAAGGAAGGTATAATAGTTCAAGATGTAGAGATGTTACCTAATGGCCGAGGCATAGCGTGCACAATAGGTGACATGCGCATCGCTAACGTATATGCGTCTTCTGGAAACCAGAATAAAGAAAAACATTTTTCACAACCGACATAGTACCTTTAATAAGAAAAAATTATGCAAATCTATTGTTAGCAGGAGATTTCAATTGCGTTTTATCATCCAGAGATCAAACCCCCAATTTTAACAAAAGTATGGAACTTGAATATCTCATAAAAAGCTTAAACCTTACAGACACATGGCACATGAAACATGGCGAGGAATGCGGCTACACCTTTGTCTCGAACAATTCAGCTAGCCGACTTGATCGTATGTATGTTCCTTCAGCCCTGATTTCTAAGGTGTTAGCTTCAGAAATCTGGCTAGTCACTTTTTCAGACCATTGTGCATATCATTGCAAAGTACTGAACACTCCACAAGAAACATACAGAATGAAGGGAATATGGAAACTCAACACAAATATCCTAAAAGACAACGAGTTACACACATACTTTTCAGAGATGTGGATTCACAGTAGAAAATATACAAATAGACATACCAGTAAAACTGAATGGTGGCTGCTTTATATGAAACCGAAAATAAGGAAATTCCTGACAGACTTTTCAAAACAGAAGTCAGTCTGGCAACACCATACGAAAGAATTTCTCTATATGGCCCTCAGAGAATTGTATCAAGAACAAGATAAGATTACTGACAACTTACGGAAAATCAAAAGAATTAAAGCCAGAATTACCAAAATAACGAAGGAACAGACGTTTGGTTCACAAATACGAGTTAGGGTGTACCATTGTCAAATCAAAGAAGAAACATCCATGTATCACCTTGCAAATGAAAAGCGCAATATCAGGCGCAAACTCATAACAGAAATACTTGCTGACGGACGTTCAGTTACGAAACAACAGGAAATAATAAAAATGCTACATAATCATTGTAGCGGAATATATACAGAAGAACCTATACACGAACAGGAAAAGAATCAACTCTTAATAAATATTAATCCCCAGGTCATGGTTTCAGAAAACGAACAGTTATTGGAACCAATTAGTGAAGATGAAATACTTGAAGCTATTAAATGGAGCCCCAGAAACAAATCTCCCTGGCCGGATGGACTGCCATTAGAATTTTACCTCACCTTCTGGAATTATTTGAAAGTACATTTAATGGAATTGTATAATGACATTTTACAGAGACAAATCATCCATCCAAAATTCTTAGACGGCCTCATGGTACTTATTCCTAAAAATGGGAATAATCGAAACGTGGAGAACTTCCGTCCACTAACATTACTAAACTCTGATTATAAAATATTCAGTCGCATAATTGCAAACAGACTTCGTGATACAATAACCAAGGTAATAGGGAAACATCAAACATGCATAGGTAACGGAAGATCCATAATTCAAATCGTAGCAGATATATGAGATATTATTATGGTATCAAATTTAGCTAAAATAAACGTAGCAATTACGTCATTAGACTTTCAAATAGCCTTCGACCGCATCAATCATAACTACTTGCTGCAAGTAATGGAAAAAATGGTATACTCCAAGCAAATATGTTAGGTATTTCAAGCCTTGATCTCTGGGGCAACATCGAGAATGTTAATAAATGGTCAGATAAGCAAAACCGATAGCATCTTGCTACCATATCAGAGGCAATTTCCACCAAGCAAAAGAAACGCCCATGTTTGACTTATAGGAAATTATACTTATTACATTGTAACAAATCGAGAAAGGGCCAAACTGGAAGACTACTGGCATTACCTAATAGTAGAACATAATAGAACACTGAGACTAAACACGTATAAGGACAATTTTGCTAGATTCCTGCAGGTAATAATGCCATATTGACAACCAACTTGATTTAAAAAAAATGTTATTGCAAAATAAAAAAAGTGTTAGAATGTACGCTGGGCAGGCAATATTCAGCAGATACGCACTTCATCCAGCAGCCAAGAAAGGAACTGAGCCGAGAGCCTGAACAGTTCTGGGAATCAGTGAACCTGAGCTACAGTAAGACTCAAATGTTCAAAGTTTATCAAGTAAGATACATTAATGTAAATATGTAATATTTATTCTCTCAATAAAGATTTTTTAAAAAAGTGGTTAATGTGCCCACTTACTGATGTGTTGGAGTGTGGTGTCCGGTTCAAATCTCCATAGAGTCAAAGATTTTTAAAAATTCTTGATCGTATGAGTCACGCCTGGACCGTTGATTGTTCGGATTGAATGTTAAACTACAGATATCACAAATTTAAGGGTGCAATGCTAGGCAAATCGTGGGTAGTCTTGCAATGCTGTAGAGTGTAGGTATACACTTTTTTGTGTTATATTGATCCCTCAGGGGCTGTACTCTTGCAGTCAGTGTGTATGTGTGTGTGTGTGTGTGTGTGTGATCTGCACCAATAATACTATAAATGCTGAAGTACCGTAAATCTCTGTCTTTTTGTTGTGTTTTGCCGACTAAATGGCTATACCGATATTGATGGAATTTGTCAAGGAAATACTTTGTATCTGTAGGAAGGGCACAGGACATTTTGTCGGTATGATTAACATTTGTAGTTATGAAATTTTGAGAACTTATCGAATGGTGACAGAGATGTGTGTGTTAGTCTGTAATATTACGTCGGTTGCACAAGCTGTGCTTCTCGCGCATTATGTTAGTGTGTAATTTGTTAATAAGTTTCGTTTAGAGAAAAAACGTATTATTTAGTATAGATGTTGATATTATCTGTTCTATTACTTTGTGTCTGCTTAAATGTTTCTGGTACCAGTTTATTTTGTCATTTTTTTTTACATACCTTGCGGGCGTAAACCGGCATAAGGTGTAGCTCTAGCAGAGCACGAGCAGCTTAAGTTATTAGAACTCAAGAATCGGATGCTCATGCTGAAGAAAGAAGAAAAGACCAAGCTGAAATAAAACTGCCCTTAGTATATATATATATATATATATATATATATACTTATTTAACAGATTGCACTCTCCTGCATAATGTGTTCTCTGACAATATTACAAGCAACATAAACATAAAGACTCAGTGGGTTAATAACAGCAATGTGAAAGGTCAAAGAGATATGACAAAATAGATTTTTCGTTGATTAAAGAAAGATATATCAAAATTTGGTTACTGTAGTGTTGTCTCCAGCTTCATGATAGATGTTATTACCAGAGATATTGTAAATAACATACTCTATGTAACAGTTGGAAATTCAAAATTTCCAAGGTATTTACAAAATAATTGCCATTATCTTGGTGCTTCATATATATAATATACTGTCGGAGACAGAATTCGCGAGACCCCTTGCCTCTCGAATATGCAGCACTCTAGACACCACTATCTTATTGGACAGCATAACTGGTAGGAGGTACACTAAATTAAAAAAATGATAAACTTTCAATTACCAGTACATTAAACAAACCAAAATAAATAATGTACCTATGTGCAAGGAACTCGCAGATGCTTAGAGGTGAGGTTCAGGATAATATAGTTAAAATAATTATGAATATATTTTTGTAGACATAATAATTTCTGAAACAATGGAATTATTTAGAGGCATGAGATTTGACAAACAATGTACACTTCACAAACTAAAGCAGTTATACGATGAATGCTGTAGCGAATAGCTAACCCACACACGGTAAAAAAGATTTGTAGAACCAATTAGAGAGTCTGTCACACATTCTAGGTCTGCAGCATTATAGAAACGTGCATCACAGATTATCTCAAATTGTGATGTAAGCCGCGAAATATGAACTAATTACCTACTTCAGAAAAATAATTCCCTGATTTTTCTGCCTAAAAAATGGAAGGTGCAAAGCCTACTAAGAGGAAAGGGTGCATGGGCGCCGGGAGGAGGGTACTAGGTCGCCGTCTGGGCAGTAGTCAGTAGTAGAGCCAAAAAAAAAAAAAAGTTCGCCCAGCCCGAAAATTTTTGGGCCGACAGGGGGGGGGGCACCAATGCAGCCCTGGTGCTGCACCCCCCTAGAAGCAATCCTGCCGGCGCCCATGAAAGGGTGACATTTATTCATGTACATGGGACTTGATGATATCGATATCTCTCTAAACAAGTCACCCATTAAAGGTAGTAATTTTAATAACAATATAAATTTTTTAATTTTGATAATAATAACTAAGAAAAATAATTCATCTTTATTTGTAATAAGTGTTTTAGCTTTTGAAAGTCAATAATTGCAAGTTGGAAATCTTTTAAATCTCCCATTATTTTAACTATAATGGATACTTTAAAGTTTTAGTCATGCATTACTTCTTGTTAACCAAGCCTAATTGGTGAGAGGTAACGCTAGAACCTACTATTTGGCATAACATGCATTCAAAAACTGTTGGCCATACAATTTCAGCTATGCATGATCTCCTTAAATCGCTCCAGGTGTATGCCGCGAAAAGATACTTCTAAATGCCATGGCTGAATGCAAATCTCTTTAAAAATTCATGTTGATGTGCATGATCACAATACTAGGAATAAACATAGTAAAAGAATTAATTATCACTTAACATACCTAAAAATAATTTTAAGTCAATGGGAGTCAGATTTTTCAACCAGCTACCCAGGAATCTGGGAATAATCCCCTAAATAAATTCGAAATAAGTACTACGGAATTTATTACTGCAATATGTCCATATAAAATATTAATTATTCATTATAATATAAATTCTAGTACATTATTAATCTTATATAATTAACTGTATTTATTGTATATGTAATTATAACAGTTATATGATAAAGCCTATTTTAATATTGTATTGACTAATGGTGAATAAAATGATATGATATGATTTCCCGATCCTAGTTCCCAATACTCTCCAGCCTCAAACCACGTTGGCGTCAAAATGACGGAAAAAAAAAATCTTACTGGTCACACTCTGGATTAAAACATTAGTTATAAAAACTTTAATTTACACCTGCTTACACAACATAATCACAAAAAGTGGTTTGATCACTATTTTTCCTACTAGTTCAATGGCATTGATGTCATTAGACGTGCGAAAGGTCAGGGGACAAGAAATGGGAAGGATTTCCGCTAGGGCCTCTCACCGAGTGATTTTGATTTACTATGCATAGCCAAAATTTGGATGGCTGAATGGAAATTTAAACCTGCGTCCTCCTGAATGCTAGGCATTATAATTCACCCGTCACACTCAATCAACGGTTCGAGTCCGGCAGAGGTCATGGGTACTTAAGTAAGTGTTGTGTGTGTCTTGTGTCATCTTTCACTTGCATGATAAAAAATAATTTTTAAATACATAATTGCAAAAAATTATAATGAGACAATGCTGTAGATGGCTGAATGACTATCACATCGAAAGATGTAAAAAAGTTATTCAACCAAGGCCTTCATTAGACCATTGCTTTTTAAAGTAACTATCTTGTCATTGGGCAGGAAATGTTTTGAGAAACAATGAAAAATTGATAATTATGAGCAGATAGGAATTTGTATCCATGTCCTAATTCATCTCTCCATGAGGTCTTCAATGACATTTTGTAATTGGAAAAAAAGTATTGAGATAAAATTGATTTTGGTAAAACAGTAAGTTAGATTGGAAAACTTTGTATACAGCTGAGGCTTTTAATTCTTATGGCTGTAGCTTGAAGGAAGAGTAGCAAACTGGAGTAATATGGAATTGTAAAATGGAAATAATTTTTATTGAAAAATTAAGTTTGAGGTTTCCTAAGTGCCTGTAAAAATAAATGCATTATGTTTGGCATTGGGACTATATTACACAATCTGATTAAGATCTAAATCCTTTTTGTTGGAATATTTATATGTCTAGTACTTGATCGCATCACTGATAATTTAAATAACATCCATGACCAAGACAGTTTCCAATTATTGTTGTTTTATGTTTTCTTGCATAAGTGTGTACTATTTATATTAAATTCATAAAGTCAAAGCTCTTCATAAATATATGATTTTATTCCTGTGTAATTATTTCCTCTGTTGAGCAGTGTCTGATAGCATTCTCAGGTGTAGCAGTGTGTGTTTTAGTGAATTGTAGCTCATACAAAGCTTATGTACATACTAAAAGAGCTTACGTACATACTAATAAGTTATCATAAAATCAATGGAACAAAGAATAACACAGTGGTTTCTTTCCCATCTGGGTAGATATCTGTGGCGCTTTTACTATTATGTATACAAAAATAGTTGAATTATTTGGCAAAGGTAGCAACATTAACTCTACATCTGTGGTGATGGTTTGATGAGATCATAAAATTGCATTTCACTCAAGAATTTTATATTATAGTTTGTACACATACAAGTAATGCAATCTATCTGCAAACATGCCAAGCATCACCAGTTCAAATATTGTTTGCAGAGTAGCTATGTAGACAACAATAGAGAGTGTCTAAGGTTCATTCACAAACATAAAAAACTTCTCAATCTATAGCAGTTCAAGGATTGGTAGAAACAAATGATGCTCACATATATGTTTAATTGTATCTTTCCACTATACTTTTCTCTCTAAACATGCATTACATAACATTTCTTCTTTTTTCAATCATAATTTTTAATTTGATTTCTTGTTGGAAACATTTCTTATTCCATAATTGATTTGGTCATTTCCAGCTCAATTTCATATTTCTATTATCAAAGAAATTTTAAACTTTAATGGACAAAAAAGTAAAAACTGTACAAAGTTATCTATTTAGTGCCATTTATTATTTTCCAGAAAAAGTCAGATTTTTTTCTAACTATAAGTATGTTACATGGTTAGATTTGGCTAAATATCATGGGCACCAGCAGGATTACTTTAAGGGAGGTGCATCAGTATCTTTTTTACACATTATATATAACACTTATTATTTATTAACTAAGGATACTGAATTCATTGACAAGGTGTTGAACAAATTTGAACAATAACCTAGGTGCCTTAAGTTATTATTCAAGCAGTGAATTTAATGATAAAATCTTTATTTCTTATTTTCTGTGTATTTTCTTTCATAGCATGGGGTTGCAAGTGCATCCCCTTGCACCCCTCTCCCAGTGTCCATGAACAATATCTGGCATAACTGCCAAGTTATTTTCACTTCTATGAATGTCATACACGATGTCCATATTTTGTTAAAATCACCATTATATAGTTTTGCAAAATACTGATATATTCCAATTAAGATTACTTGCATTACATCAAATCATTGCACTGCAAACATAATTCTAAAATAAATTTGCGCTTGAATTACTGAAAAAAGAATATATACAGGATTCATGAAGTAAGGTAGTGATTATATATTTTTTTAAAAAAAAAAAAAAACCACGCATTGTTTTATTTTTTCCTAAAACTTTCTAACTTTCTAACTTTCTGACAAGTCATTTCTTTTTTGTTTAAAGTTGCTGCTAGTTTTCATGGTTGGCATGCTCCAGTATCTCTGACTCTCTCCATATGTTGATGCATCACTCATTGTCTCTGGTAATGTTTCATTCATAGACTCTGGTAAGAATGACGCCGAGACAGATGCCGTAAGCATTATACTTGTAATCACTCCAAACAGATAGCGTGCATCATAAGCCATTGCCTGGGGATAAAAATTTAATTAATCAAAATTCTGGGAATTATAGAAGCAGTGACAAAATGAACAGATGTTATAAAAGTAATTATAGATGTTTTCAAACCATTTGCTGTAAGGCAAAGAAAATCTATTGTTTTGAAATTCTTTGCAAACTATTTCAAGGGTTAGAATATTACTTTAACCAGGATGTCACCTAACAACTTGTATAAAAGTGTCAGTGTTTGAATGAAGAACAGGTTTTGTTGCGTATTTTTATATCCACTCCTTTTTTTTAACAGATGTGCTCTACCCTTACTTTCTTTTTGTTGTTGTCTGAATTGAATAAAATATGTTTTTGGGTATCCTTTCTTTTCCATTTTGGGTAGAAGAATTAGGATTAGTACATCACAGGGAAGAGATGACCATGATCACAAAATATGTCTTAATTTCAGGAATAAAGGTATAAGAACATTTTCTTTGTAAGCAATTTTGTGAGAAACTTGAATAAGGTACCAAAGAAAATGATAAACAATTTACATACAACAGTGAAAGGATTTAAGAAAAACATTTGTGAAATGTACAGGTGAGTTGTATGGAGAGTGTCACAGGAGTTTTTGTGCTTCATGACAATTAAGTTAAATAACAGAAATAAATATAGAAACACAGTGATATTTTTCTAGAGTACATGCAATGACAGCATTTTTTTAAATTAAATGTAGTCATAATAAGAATATTTTAGCTACATCAACTTTATTATATAACAAAAATGTTGTTAATAATCTCCATTTTTAAGTAAACTTATTAGTGGAGTAAAAGCTGAGAAAAGTTGTAAGTTCTTGTTTTGTGTTTGATAAGAACACAATACCATGACCACAAACTGGCAATTGATTTCAGGCATAATTTCATAGGTAAGGGGATCTGGCATTGTAATAAATTACCAGGAGAAATGATGAATAATTTACCAAAAATGCTAAAATAATTTATAGTTGAAATTAGTAGTTGGAAAAAGTAGGTAGGAAAATTAAAGGGGAAAAATGAATGTGAAGGGAAATTGCCACTGGAGCAGGTGCTACTTTGCAAATAAATTATATTAAGTTAAATGATATTGTACTCAGTGATAGATCTATGTATTTTCTGAGCTGAGGAAAAGCATTGAGGTAACTGCCTATTCCTTTCCACCCCCTGCAATTGCTGCCCATCACATTAGCTACAAAAGAAATTCACCAATACATGAATTTGGGGTCCCCAGAATTTGTCACCCACTAAAGTTGCCGCCAAGGGAAGGTGACCAGGTTTGCACCACCTCCTTTCAGGGCTGATTACACTCAAACAATATTAAGCTAAAAAGAAAAAATAGTTCGCTTACTATTAAATTAAGTTGTGTATAATATGCAGGTTTACTTAAAATTCCTTTGCTGTTACAGTTTTCCCTCAATAACTTATTTCAGTTGTCTATAAACAGCAAAAACAATCTATAAAATCAATTGCTAATCTATGACCATGTAGATTTCTTCAATTCCACAATCTACTCTTAATATCCATCCAGTATCACGAATCGTTAGGTAGGCTGGCTGCTGGAGGGTCTCCGGGACTCTTTTCAGCTGACTAACCTAAAGGCGAGAGAAGGGGATGGAAGTCAGCCGTGGCCTTGTAGGGAACCATCCTGGCATTCACATTCAGTGACTGAGGAAAACCATGGAAAACCCCAGTCAAGACGGCTGGACTGGATTTGAACCCCTTCCTCCTGAAAGTTAGGTAGGAGGGAAAATGCCTTAGGCTCATATTAATACCCCACGGCTGGCAGACACATGCTGCTGGAGCTGCTCTTCCATTGGTTGGTGAGGAAACTGGTCTCCCAACAGCTGCCGCGTCGTCTGGCCTCATACGATGCCTGTAACTGGCAGTTGCATCTTGGCTTTCAAGTGGATCCAGAAGCGGGGACTGATGGCAACATTACAACAATGCTTTCACTGTCAAGGCTTCGGTCATCAAGCAAGTGCGCTGCGGAGAGAGCCACAACAAGTTGGTTTGCGCAAGTCCGTGTGAAGAAACACCGACGAGTGCAAACTGTGGTTCTGACCATGCCGTCATCAGGAGCCATCAACCCCCAATACCAATCCAGTCACTCCCATCCAATGTAAGGACCGGGCAAGCCACAGAAATGTGCAACGCAGCAATAACCATTCGTTGACCAACTTAAATAACCAGCATTTGCATCTATGTTGCAACCAAGAACCAAGATGAACAAATTAGTTGGGAAAAATCATGCAGCTACTAACGCAGCTGATAACGGCAATCATCCCCAACAGGCCACATGAAGCCAGTAGGAGGTTTTAATATAAGGGCGTCTACGGTGTCTATAGCTATCCCCCCCCCCCCACACCAAAGTGAATAAAATGTGTCCCCAAAACCACCTAACCTGAAATACAGCAGTCAGGTTGCTAATGAGACTGCACAGAAAAGCCATTGAGGAAGCGAAAAAAAAGCAAAACAAAACATAACAGCGAGCGTGTCTATCGTGTTGCTGTTGTAGATCTTAGATGACCGATTTCCATGCTTCACTTAAAAAAAACCATCGTCTCTGTTAATATTGCTCATGCTCAATCTAATCTCCAGCGATTCTCTGATTATAGAATCTCAGAAATACGCAGTGCGTGCCAGTACTTCAGTCCTGTTGAAGTTTACTTTAAGAAAATTTTCCACAGCTATAGTTCTTATTGTTTGGTCGATCTATATTTTACCATATTCACATGGGATGAAATAAACTCCTGGAACTAGAAGGCCAAGGTCCTCCTTCACCAAGCGCATCATGTCTAGTATGTTTACTGGCGGTCGAAAAATACTCCTTATGCCATATCATGCGAGAATTTTTTCTATTTTCACAGAAGTATTTCCGGCATTAGGTAGCACTGCAAGGGATCTTGGTAGTACTTCTAGATCAGTTGAGGAAAAGAGTACCTTCTGGCATGCGTTTAGTTAGTATATCCAAGAATGGGAGCATCCCATCCTTTTCCACATCCATAATGAATCGTATGTTTGGACGAACTGAATTCAATTGTTCCAGGTATTCTTGAAGTGCTGAGAAACTGTGTGGCCAGATTACGAACGTGTCTTTCACGTAGTGAAAGAAGCATTTGTGTTTTAACGGAGGAGTCAACAAGAACTTTTCTTTGAAATCCTCTATATATAAATTCGCCACCACTGGAAAAAATGGCGATCCTATGGCCACGCCGTCGGTTTGCTCGTAATACCTCCCATCATACACGAAGTAAAAAGACTTGAGCATGTGCTGGAATAAGTCTGCAATCCCATGGTCAAAATGAAGTCTTATTATCTCTAGAATCTCTTTCACAGAAACTCGTGTGAATAGAGAGACGACATCAAAGCTTACCATAAGGTCGGAATCCGAAACAGTCAAACCCTGGATCGTTCATACTAATTCCGCAGAGTTCCTTACATGGCCTGTGCAATGGCCCACCAGTGGACTTAGTTGGCGTGTGAGATATTTAGCCAGTTGGTACGTGGGGACCCCAATCGCACTGACAATTGGCCGTAAAGGCACTTTCTCCTTGTGGATTTTCGGTAGTCCATAAAACCTCGGAGGCCTGGCTGCGCAAGGTCGTAGGTTCTTGATGGTCTCTTCTGGTAAACCAGATTTATTTAGAAGGACTTTTGTTTTGTTGACTACTTTGGAAAAAAGGATGAGCTTCTAATGATCTGTCATGTATTAAATGATGTATCATTTAATAAGCACCTGACCTTGCTGTCCTGATGAGAGTAGAACTGTAACATTTCCCTTGTCTGCAGAGATGACAACAATGTCATCATATGAGACAGGACGTCATTTAGTATAATATTTTAGAATCGAAATCGTGTAAGTTTGCTAAGTTTCACTGCAGCCAAACATCGAGTTAGCACATCCTGTTGTTCGAGTTTCTGCTGTTTGACACTTCAGGTTGCTAGCTAGCTACACGTGGAGTGCTGAGTACGCAAGCCAATACTTTTCCAGCAAGCCAGGATACATTGATCAGTCTCACTTCTTCACTGACGAACAATAAGTTAACATCTAGGTCTCGGAGATAGATAGTTGCTGCACCAACCTTACCATTCTCTGTTAGTTGTGAACTATAGGGCTAAGTTTCATCCCTAGAGTCAGTATCACAGGCTACGGAATACCTCCCTATCTTGTACAACATCGACTGTAGATGATTTATGGTTCAGTACAAATTAGATGAAGTTTCCAGAAACATTGTTTCATTTCAAGTAACTCATAGCTGTCCGCTCCCTCTCCTTACCCTCGATGCTCATGTTTATTTGACAGTACAAGAGAAGAAGAGAATAGATCTGAAGAGTAAGAATCCAAGAACAGAATATACATGAAGGAAGTCTGCGCTAGTCATAGGGCATCGTAGGAAAAACCTCAAAGAACCCAAGTGTCAGTCATCCTGCCATATCCAATCACTAATATAACACGATCCTACAGATAGGGTCAGCAACAATTATTGCTTAGCTCCCACATTGCTTCTTGCTCTAGCCTCGTGATGTTGGCCTTTGGTAGTTTTTCCTTCATCAAGATCCGACTGGTTTTACATCATATTTCTTCTGATGCATCAGCTGAAAGCGTGGGTACAGCCTTTTCCACCACACAGACAATCTCCTCTGCAAGCACAGATCTCGGTGGCACAGCAAAATTCAAGCCCTTCACCGGTACCAATGCCGTAACATCATCAAGTTTGGTTCAGGTAAGTTTAACTACAGTACGGCTTGCCTTGGGCTGGCAATTGTCGATCCACCTTCCTTGAAGACAGTTGTATTTGGCGATATGTCTTGATGTGGTTTTCTGTAGTTTAATGCTCTCTTGAATCGAAATAGCAATGTCAATGCAGTTCCAAGAATCCGCAGCCAATCTAGATGTAAGAAGTAAATGACACGAATGTAAGAGCCTAGCATTTTGGTCAAGCTCTTGCATATAAAGCGAATTCGCTCCCAAACAAGCTCCATGCCAGCACAATGTAAAATTCTTTTGGCACCACTGCTGTTTATGTGATGTATTACTCTAACAAAGCGAGGCAACACGTCACTGACCCTATATCGCAGTAGAAACGCCAGCGTGCTGATAAGTCTAGTAGCCTTCTTTTTTCGCATCTTCTCAAGCTGCCTTAATCCATGTAACATCTCCTCCCGGTAAAGGTATCTGATGCGACAATTGAGTCTTTTCCAGTTTACCGCTGGAAAATCCCTCTGAACATGCTGTGGAAAATTTCAATAAAGTAAACTTTAACAAGACTGAATTACCTGCGCACACTGCGTATTTCTGGGATTCTATATTCAGAGAATCGCTGGAGAATAGATTGAGTATAAACATTATTAACAGAGAAGGTGGTCTCTTTTAAAGTGAAGCATGGAAGCCGGTCATCCAAGATCTGTAACAGCAGCAAAGTGGCTCTGCTACTTTTGTCTCGTTTGCGTTGGTTTTTGGGTCTCTAATTATTTCTCATTGGTGAAAAAATGGGCTGTGGACTTCTAAGACGTACTCATTTGAAAAACGCCGGGCAGGTTTCATATCGCAGGGTAGGGATGAGCGTTGATAACAATTTCGTGAGCAGGTGTAAGATCATTTCTAGTTGGTTATCTTGTGACGGGCTGTGACATCGATGGTAGTTGTTGCATTGACGAGCATCGTTTCTTGTCGAGTGGAGATGATTGCTTGGGTGGCCGTGGTTGGTCTTGTCCTTTGTCGTTCCTGGTGGCATCGTGATCTTAGGTGTGATGTTGTGGGGGCAGCTCCTCTTGACGGCCACTTGCAGCTCCGCCTCAGTGGACAGGCTCCGTAACTGGCCACATGGTCCGCGGCGCAGTTAGCGAATGTTGGCGTCGCGTCGTGCGGTCTTGTGCACACCAGTACGTTGTAATTTTCCCCACAGCGGACGCACCGGACTTGGTTCCTGTAGTTCTTCGACCGATGCAAGAATCCCTGGCACCTGAAACACTGGTCGCCAGCTGTCCTTGTGGCATTCTTCTTGCGGAGACTTGTTTTGGTGCTCCGGCCATCTTACTTCTTGGCTTGGTTGGTGGCTGGGTTGACAGTCTCAACTATCAGTGGCGTATGCCGCTTGGATTCCGGGTGTGGAGGGAGACTTCATTCTGCGATGGCCTCCTCTCTTTGGCTGGATATATCCACTGGTGGATTGGATGTTGGAATGCCATCAGTTGTGGGAAGCCCTGTGCGTCCTTTAGGGACGAGCTGGAATTCTATATTGCGGCTCTCGAGGAAGTCCATAAATGCCGTTAGGCCTGACGGGCTCGTGCATGTAACGAGCTGGTTGGCAGGTATCTTCCCTGTCGGCACCCAAGTTGTCTCTTGTTGGTGGTTTGTGCTTAGTGTGACGTCGTGGTGCTTGGGCGTGGACCTTTGTGTTTCCGCTTCTTTGGTTCGCGGTTCATCTTCCTGGCTAGACGAGGATGAATTTTCTTGGGGTACACAGTATAACACTCGATGAAGGTCCTGATAACACTCGATGAAGGACCTCGAAATAAACATCTTCTCTGAAGTCCTTGCTGAGAACAGTTGGAAGGTTGACAAAATGCGACCAGTCTTTCTTCTTTTTCGTGATGGGCGTAGCGAGGAAGGTATACTTCTCGTCGCTGAGGATGCACAGGAGCTTGTTACTTGGTATCTCCCACACATACTCTTTTGTCCCGGACTTGACTCGTAATTGGATATTGCACACTTGGTCTTGAGCGTCGAAGTATTTTTTCCACCAGCATTGGGACATGTATTGTTCATTTGCCATGAAGATTTCGTCCCGTCTATCAGACGTGTAGCGGATGTAGATCAGAGTCTCCGCCTCTTCGAAATCAGGATCGTAGAACCTGTTTTCAATTCTTGGCGACGACAATTTGGCCATGATGAGTTTTCGGAGTCTGGCCCCTGGGGGAGACGTGAGCGTGCTCCATCATGGCTGTCCGAGTTCGGGGAGGTTGTAGGAGTGCCACGCGGGAAGGTACGCTCATCGGAAGCTGCTTTGCAGGATGAGGGCTGCGGCTTCCTGTGCTCCTGCGGTGGATCACCGACGTGCGCGGCTCGACGTGAAGGTGTAGAATGCGGTGAGGCAGGGCGCCGCTTCCGCACCATAGCATGCAACGGCTCAATATTGAAGGACTAGCTTTTGCCCTTTTCTTTAATTTTTTTCTGCCTCAGCGGCATGTTTGTGTAAAGGTACCGCTATGGCATGTCACTGACATCTTTGTGGATATCAGGCCAGACCCTTATTAAAAACCCCTTTTGGTTTTACTGCATCCGTTGCGAATAATCGTTGTGAATAGCTGCGTTAGCAGCTGGACGATTTTTACCAGCTAGTTTTCCCACGTGTTTCTCCGTGGTCGCAGCATGTGCTGCGGGTGGCTTGTTGCTTCCGTTGGTGGCTATAATGTGAACCAGCTATTCGTTTTTGGTTGCCTGTTCATCTGCCGTCCGTTTGTGGTCCTGCTGGCATGGTGGGCTGTCCTGCCTCCGATCCTGTCGCTGGTTGCGTGTGGCCGGGTTGAGGTGGTCTTCTTTCTCCCTCGGCTTGAAGTCGTTGCCTCACTGGATAGTCTCTGTAGCATGCGGCGTGGTTAGCACTACAGTTCACTCACGTTGACGTGGCATCACGCGGTCGTGTGCAAACCGAGGCCCAGTGATTTCCGCCGCAGCGTACACAGCGTTGACTCCGGCAGTCCTTTGCATAGGTACCCGTAACGCTGGCAGCGGAAACACTGGAAGATTCCAGCTGGCTTCTTGGACGATCATCCCGCCCGCTTATTACTGATTCGGCTGCCTGGCTCCTATGTGTCAGCCCTCAGGTTGGGGCACAGCTCGGCTCCTGGGCGTGGCATGGTCTCTGTTTCCCCACGTTCCTGAGTTGTGATTGTGGCCGGCTCCTGGCCCCCAAGCCCTTCCGTGGCCGACTTAATGTCCTGTTGGTTGGGGCTGGTTCCTAGAGATCCAGCGGAGCACCTTCCTCATGGCGCCGTGGAGTGCGGGTGGGACCACTTGTAGCAGCTGGTCCAGTGTCCCTCCGGGGCTGGTTGACGGGTCCTTGGGAACTGCTTGGTCCCCTCGTTGCTCGGTGGGCGATGGCTTCTCCCTGCCACTCGGAGTGACTGGTGCCGGCGACGCGAAGAGCCCAAAGTATGTACAGCTCCTCGAAGTACCGGTCGCAGTCGAAACCGTCGGTGAAGATGCAAGGGAATGGTACTCTTCACGAACAGTCCTTCCTTTCATCGCAGACTGGCTTGAGGAGGTGCGAGTACTTCTCGTTGCAGAGTGTGCGATATATTTGCTTGGTTGCGGCGGGAATTTCCCAGACAGATACTCTGCTTGAGACTCGCAGCTGGAGCTCTATCGTCCATGGCCCTCCTTATTCGGCAAGGAAGTTCTCGAGTTCTTGGAGTGAGAATCGGAGATGCGTTGAAGATAGAGCGGGTAGCCGACTTCATACTTGTGGTCATTGTCTAGAATGGTTGACCATGATGCGTCTCCTGGGGCTGCGGGCGATTCCGCCCACGACGAGACTTGGCTGCTTGAGGTGTAATTCGATTCCTCGCTGTAGCAACCGGTAGTGCGGATGCTCGGTGGCGTGGAGCGCTCACTGTCAGTGCCTGACCGTGAGGCATCACGGGACCCCAGGGAGCCAGGTGACGGCGTGGTCCAGTTCTCCTCTCCTGGGAAGCCGCTTGGGGCTGACCTCTCGGTGCCGCTGCGCGACGGTGACTGAGCGCGAGAGCCACGTGCTGCAGGGAGATCAGGTTGCCTACGTGGTGCGGCCTCATGGCGTGCCGCACCACCAGTCGTCGATTCTGAACGCTCCTCCCCAATAGGAGTGCCGGCTCGGCCCAACCTTCCACCACCCCCGCGGGGCGCGGACTGCGACGAAGCGCCAAGTGCAGACAGGAGCTGGCTAGGCTGCTCCCGTGGTGCGCCCTGTTGGAAGACCGTGGAACCAGGTGCCGGCTCCGGGCGCCCCCCTCCCCGAGCGGGGTGGTCCAGAGTCGAACGGCCTCCATCCCTGTGTGGTTCCTTTGCCTTGGCCACTTCCCCGAGAACCGAGACTTAATTGTCTGTTACGGACCTCGTATGAGGACAGAAGACACGGTGGCGAATGGGGGGGGCCAAGGGGTATTTATATGAGCCAAAATTGTGAGGCATGCACGGGATTCATGAGTTTGCTCACGTACTGAAGGCACGTTTTTTGCTTTTGGTGACTGTGCCTTGTCTCTGCTTTGGTGTACTGGCTTCATGTGTGCTGGATTTACCGGTCATCGCGCAACAAAGGACGTCAACATAAGCGCTACAAAGCAAAACAGTGTCGTCAGACTGTTAGGGTGACTGACAATAGACAGACTGAAAATTCCTCTGAGGTGTTAGGGTTCCGCCGCCTCACGGCACTCTCTCGGAGCGGAACCCCCCCGCGCACAGTGAAGGGTTGCTCCTGGACCTGATACCTCTCGGTGAACGAAAGACCACAGCGACACTCCTTATTTACTGACTGAAAATTACGAAGGTAGGGTCTCCCTCCTTCTATACAGTCCGCGGTGGCACCGCCATGCGGTCCCACAGCCATAGGAGGAAATCCTCCCAATCATCACAAACAATACTTACACAGACTCAGAAAAATACAGCACACACACAACAAGTCATGCTGCCGGAAGGGTCATGTCTCTCAGTGCCACAATGTGGTTGCGAATCTGACTCAGACTCAAAAGATATTAATACTGCAACCATCACAAATTTCGCAAACATTCCAACTGCAAACCGCTACGCGCCTCTGGACACTCCACCCACACCACAAGCACAACGAGTTTGGGTTCCCCCCTTTCTTATGTTATGAAACCACAGGATATATGGCTTTCATTAAGGAAAATGAGAGGGGGCTTACAGGTGACCTCCACACAGCATCCCGTGGAAAATGCATTCAGTATCAGGCCTCTTATTTGAAAGACTTCTAATTCATTCTGCAAGCTCTCAACATACGAAATTTCCAGTACCACACATACGAAGCAGACCCGCTGAAAATCATCAGAGTGGTAATTAGGGATTTAATTTACAATATCCAGACATTCTCCGCCTGAAGATGTGGGTCGAGGCTTATAGGGCACCGAGAGGACCGATTCAGTGTCATTCTTGCCAAAATTTCGGATACGGATCAGAAAACTGTCACATTGCGCCACGCTGCGCATCTCAGCAAAACTTGCGCAAAAAAGCCAGAAGAACCCCCTAGGTCCACAAATTACAACACGTCGCACCCCGCCTCATACAAAAAGTGCCCCACATACCAAGAGATCCTCAAGAAGGGGCTTGAGCTTAAAAAAGCCAGGGAGGAGAGAAAGAAGACGAAAAATCATCTGACTCCAACACACAAAACAACCCAGCCAACACATTCCATCTAGAAGCAAACCAATTTCCCCCACTCCCAAACCAAAAATCCAGCTCTGATCAGTGATCTTCGACTGCAAATACCTCGGAACCACAAAACAGCAATTCTGCCAACAGGAACAATAGCGCCAGCAACAGCAAAAATGCCAACAGCAACAATGCTGACCCACCTGCAGAAGGAGAAACAAGCTCCTCACCGCAAGGCTCACAAAACATCTCACCACTATCAGATCTCAAGGAAATCCTCAACTTTTGCAAAGAATTATTTCAAACATTTACAACCGCCATCCAGGATTTCAAAGAAGCTACTAACACAGAAGCTAAAATCCAAGTAATTGTTAATGCCTTTACAATCTTCATCGATCGCGCAAAATAAGTAGAAAAATTTAGATATTATGCCATGGAATGCCGATGGTATTTTTGGACAAAAATACACCCTAGAGGCATTTCTTGATGAACACAACATCGATATTGTATTAATCAGCGAAACCCACCTTCAAACAGGGCAGACGTTCCAGGTGAGGAATTACGCTATGCACCGAATGGATAGGCAAGCTCAATCAGGGCAGGAATAGCAATACTCATAAAAAAAATCACCTAGCACACAGATCAATTGATTCTCCTGCGCTTGAGCGTGTAGATGCTATAGCTGTTGAGGTCGGAATAAATGGGCAGGCAATTAGATTGATAGCAGTGTATCATCCGCCAAGTCGAATAATGCCAGAGGCCGACCTGACAGCACTGACCACAGCCGACAGAATAATCCTCGGGGGTGACTTTAACGTCAAATCTTTGGCATGGGGATGCAATGCTAACAACAGCAGCGGCCGCACCCTTTACCACTTTGTACAAAAAAAAAAAACAAAAAAAAACACAGGTGACAGCAGTGCCGCCTGACGAACCCTCGCACTTTCCGAGGGACTCCAGACTCAGGCCTGATATTCTGGACATTTTCGTGTTCAACTGTATAACGTGGTCTGCTGCATCCATTGAACACAACGACCTCAATTCTGATCACAATCTAGTGGTACTACGTATTGATACAGCTGTACAGCGAACAGAGAGTAAAAAGGTCTCTCTAACCACTAACTGGCAAAAATACAAAGAGTAAATAAATACTTACATCATGGGGCAACCTTTCCCAGTAAACAAACAAGAAATCAAGAGGCAAATTGACCATCTTTTAACAACTATAAAGGAATGCGCGAAAATAGCAATAACAAAAATCACACGTTGTCCAGCTAAAAAAGACCTTCCACCACACGTCTCAGAACTTATCAAACTAAAAAATTTCCACCGAAAACAGTGGCAAAAATATCGCGACTCAAAAGATCGTAGAATCACAGATAGGTTGGCACACAAAGTCAGGTGGCACCAACAGCAACACAGTGACGTATGCTGGAACAACACTCTCCGGAAAGCAGAAAACAAACCTAACCTCTTCTGGCGACTAATAAAATCGCGCAAAGCACAGCCCCCGTCGTCAAACCGCTATATGGGCCAAACGGCATAAACAGCGCGGGAAAAAGTGGAAGCCATGGCTGACACTTTGGAACGCCAGTTCCAAGAACATGTCATTGATGACGAGGATAGTGATATCCACGAGGAAAGAGTGATAACAGAATTACCTCGAATCGTGAGGCAAATGTCACCCAACTCTTTCCGTCCTGTAGACACAGTGATTTCAATCATTAGGGCGCTTGTCAACAAAAAATCCCCAGGTCCTGGCGGCATCAAAGCCAGCTATTTAAAAATCTACCACAACCTGCCATAGACCATATCACCTTCTTCTACAATCCTTGCCTCAAGCTATCATTATTCCCATCCGCTTGGAAAACCGCAAAAATCATCACACTCGCAAAACCTAACAAAAATCAGCTGTTTCCGCAGAACCACAGACCCATCTCACTCCTAAATATCCTAGGAAAAATCCTCGAAACCCTAATCAATTCTTCCATACAGAGATTCCTCAAAGACACAAACACCATCATATCTGAACAATTCGGCTTCCATGCTCTGCACAGTACCACCCACCATGCCGTCCAACAGGTTGAAAAAATCTGTCGGACGCGTTCCATCAGGCACCATACAGGCGCTGTAATGCTTGAAATCGGAAAAGCTTTCATTGGTACAACTGACTTATACACAAACTTCACACATTTGGCTGCCCTAGCCATCTACTGCGTATGATAAATAGCTACCTGCATAACAGAAGTTTTTATGTAGTGGTGGAAGGAGAAGAAAGCCAGTTCAAATAAATTAAAGCAGGCGTCCCCCAAGTTTCGGTCATAGCTTCAATCCTCTACTGTATTTACGCCAATTACATCCCATACCAGACAGGCGGGGAAATTGTCCTATTTGCTTACGACACTGCCATATATAGATCCTGCCGGAGACAAAAATACATTATAAGGAAGTTATCCCAAAACCTCCAACTTATCAAGCAGTGGTGCAATAAGTGGAAGATCAAAATAAGCACTGACAAGTCACAGGCCATTATGTTTATAACCAAAAGGGTGGCACCCACAGAATGAGTGGCACTTGATGGCACGGACCAGCCGTGGTAGGACACGAAGAAAAACCTAGGCATTCGATACGAAAAAAAAAAAAAAAAATTAACGTGGGACGACCACATTCAGAACACTTGTAACGTGAGCAAGGCACGCCTCTACCAACTGTATCCGCTTCTCAAGGGGAACAGCCTCAGCATCAAAACAAAAATGCAGATTTACAAAGCGATCATCAGACCAGCGATGCTTTACGGTTCTGAACTATTTAAAATGGCGATAGATACGAGATTAAAGAAGATTCAAACTGTTCAGAACAAGTATTTGAGAATTATCTTCGACGCCGCTCGGTACATGACAAACATACAAGTACACCAAGACTTGGGAATACAGATTATCACAGGCTATATTAAAGACAAATAGACTAACTTCTATCAAAAGGCTCAAGCATCACCCCACAACATAATCCAGAACATAGAACGCGACGTGTGTGAATAAAACTACAACCGACTCATACTGACACTGACTCGTAACTACAATTTAAAAAAAAACACAAAAACATAAACTTAAAAAAAATACGACACCTCATACTTGAATAAAATGACATGCTAAAGAACAATAATCAGAAAGTAGTCAGAGAGCCAAGAGCTCTGGTACTTCAAAAACTACTTGGGCTACAGCTCAGACAGGTGGGATGGTGGTGGTGGAGGCATGAAAAACGAAGGAAACATGCTCCACCCAAAGCACCAAGCTTCATGGGGACTATCTGAGCGCCCATGATCACACCAGAACAACTAGAACACCAAGGGGAACAGCACACGATTCTGCCGCACCAGCGCCGCCAGTGATGTGGTCGGAGTCTCCCGACCCGTCGCCACCAGGCGTGCCCCAGCGACCGTGGAGCCGGATGCCAACCACGTCAAGAACGAGATGCAGTCGCCGGAGGAAGGGCCGGAACAAGGACCGGTTAAGCCACTAACGGCGCAGTTCAACGGCAACTTCATGGAACTGGTGGCAAGGCTCCACGCGGAAATTTCGAACCTCGTTCTCGCCTTCCCAACTAGCAACGGCCAGCTGCAGGACCCAGATCAGCTGCAACGACTACAGACATTCCTGGAAGTAACAACAGTCACCACGCCCCCCAACCACCAAGGAAGCCCGCCAATATGGTGGTCCGTGGCCTCCCCGGAGACACACCTAAGCAGGCGGTTGCCGCACAGCTCAACAACCTGAGAGATCGCCACCAATGAGGTCCACCAGATGAGGTGAACAGAGGAGCGACTTCCACTCTTCACTGTCCAACCAGCCGAACGGGAATCCACTGGCGAAGCTCCCTACAACACTGATTGGGAACAAGGTACAAGTTGAAATCAAGAAGAAGTTGCCACTCACCCAATGCTTCCGTTGCAATTTCTTCAGGCATCTCGCCCGGGACTGCACCGGACCACAGAGGTGCTTGTGATGCGGTGCGATCAATGGCTGGGAATCTGCCCACGATCACGGCGCGGGACTCCTCGCTGCTGAAACTGCGGGGCAACAACCCACGGAGCCAGCTGGGGTGGATGCCCGGTCCATCTGCATCTCTGCCAGGCCAAGATCACACCTTCTTCGACCTCGGGGAAGAGCGGCCAATCACAGAACGGATTGCGCAAGCGGCCTACTGTGGCTGGCTAGGCTAAGGAGGTCAACCGACCACACAGCAACCAGCTCACAAGGCACCTAACCATTGAGCCGCGCGGAAGCGGAGGACGCCACACATCCTCTCCTCCGCGCCAGGCCGACTGTTGTGACCAAGCTGCAGACCGAGACGTGCTCCTGCACCCAATTCGTGAGGTGCACGCCCAGGTAGCTGCCGCAATAACAGTAATAGCAGCATCAAACAGCCATGAAAAGGTACACATCTGGTGTCACCCAGCAAATCTCCTCCGCTCTGTACTGACAGGGCATGCCAGATACCATTTCACCACCTCCAAAGGTAGGTATAGGAAAAAGGGGAAAAAAAGGTTAGCAAATCACTCACAGCCCGACCATATTACAAATTATGATAAAGACCGAAATCCATTTTCAAAGGCGAGATCTAGACATTAGCCATAGGACAAAAGTTCTGGTGCTTCTGCGCTGGATGGATGGAGGCATGCACAGTCAGTGAATTGCTGCCACAGTGTCAACTTTGACTTTTTCGCCTGATGAAGACAACAGAGGCTGTTGTAGAAATGTCACTCACTAAAGAACTGATCTGGCAGACCACCCAAGGTGAATTTTTTGTCATCTGTAGATCAGAAAAGATTCAACCCTTAAATCAGTATGTTGTTTCCTTTGTCAGTATGCTAGAATATTCTTTATTCTCATTGCATTTTTGTGATACTTTTGATTCTGATGATGCCTTCCACCCTATACAACAGAGTTTTTGAATTCTCCTCTTGTCAATTTGTTATTTCAAATAATGGAGACAATAATAAAATTTGAAGTGCCTACCTTATCTAGCAAATGTCGATCTTTTAACAACCATCATAAGTAAATTCCAAGTACAGAGTATTTTTTTTTTTTACTTATCAGGTCTGGTTTCATTAAGAAAATCTTCTTAAGGTTAGTAAGGTTGCATTTTATTTTCAGAATTCACAAGATATAAAAAACTCAATCAAACTATAATCTTTTATGCTGATATTAGTCACTACCCTTGTGTTTGTAGGTAGTGAGGAGCAAACATGAAGATAAATAATATAATTTATTGTGATTTGTATGTAATAACCTTCTTTTACTGGAATGCAATAACTACTTGTCAATTTTGATACTCCTCAGTGAGTGAATACTGTAATTTGTGGTACAGTAATTCAGTAGTTATGATGCCCAGCTTGAAAATACAGGTTTATCTGTACAGGTATGAATCTGGTTTTTTTAATTTTATCTGCATGATTCAGTTAAATCTATATATATAAAGATGAATGTATGTATGTATGTATGTTTGTTTGTTTGTTTGTTCTTCATAAAAATCCACACTTTTCATCCAATCTCGATAAAACTTTGCACACTAATCCTTTGAAACAAGGAGAAAAATACTGTCTACATTTGGTAGAAATATTATCTGTATAAATAATACTACTGAACGGCGATAGACAGACGCGTTGGATGTGGACGTCTCTGTACTGTTTTTCCATGTAGTGGTCAGGCAGCTCAGTGGTTAAAGTGTTTGCTTACAAAAGTTTGGGTTTGGTCTCCGGTTTAACTCTCCATGGAGGCTATGATTTTTAAAGATTGTTTTTGATCGTAAAAGTCATGCCTGGGCCGTCGGTTATTCGGATTGTATGTTAAACTGTAGATATCACAAAGTTAGGGGTGCAATGCGAGGCAAATTGTAGGTAGTCTTGCAACGCTGGAGATGTACACTTTTTTTACGTTATATTGATCCCTGAGGAGTGATTCGCAGTCAGTGTGTGTGTGATTTGCAGTAATAATACTATAAATGCAGAAGTAAGTCTCTGTCTTTTGTTACGTTTTGACAACTAAATGCCTAGACCGATATTGACGGAATTTAACAAGAAAATCTGTAGAGAGGGCACAGGACCTTTTTTTTTTTTTTCGGTATGATTAACAGTTGTAGTAATGAAATTTTGAGAACTTATCGAATAGTGACGGATGTGTGTGTTAGTCTGTAATGTTACATCGCTTGCTCAAGCTATGCTTCTTGTGCATTATGTTAGTGTATAATTTGTTAGTAAATTTCGTTTAGAGAAAAAATGTATTATTTAGAATAGATGTCGATTTTCTGTGTCCCATTACTTTGTGTCTGCTTAAATGTTTCTGGCACCAGTTTATTTTGCCTTTTTTGACATGCCTTGTGGGCGTAAACTGGCCTAAGTGTTAGCTCCAACAGAGCACGAGCAGCTAAAGTTATTAGAACCCAAGAATCGGATGCTCATGCTGAAGAAGGAAGAAAAGACCAAGCTGAAATATAGCTGCCTTAGTTAACACACTCCCCCCACACCACTACATCCCCTCACCTTCGTTTGTTTTTCTGTTTTTAAATATGTTGGAAATTGATTCTCTTCACAAGACAGCTTCGATGGTAGAATGATATAGTAATGGCTTTCCTGTCATATTATGCCAACTTGGTGTTGTTTAGGACAAATCCATCGCTACCAACAACTTTCTATATTCAATTCTGGCCAAGAAATTGTTAATCCACGCGTACTACGTTGCGGGTATCAGCTTGTTATTAATATAAAACAAACTGAAGAATAGCTCCTTAAACAGAAACAAAAATCCAAATTTTTATTGGTTCACCATTGCATGATGTACAAAAACAAACTTGCTCTGCTTGGCATTGGAATCTTGTCTGTCTACATTTTCTACTAGTGGACTTGTGAATGTAACATTTCAGTGACACACCAGTAAAGCCTCCATCTGCACACCTAATCACCTTTCAGTTGACAATAATGATGATGTGTTTTACTTGTCTCACTTGCACTCTCCCTTGATTTAATGGTTGCATAAAGTGTTTTGTATTCTTATTAATTTTTTTCAGTACTCTTCCTCAGAAATTTGTGGTGTTATTTTAATTCCTGTTACCTGCTTCAAGCTTTGTTTCCATTTAAACAATGCCATACAATTTGAGTAGTATTATAGGCTTCAAATATAAACTTATATTTAGAGAGAGATATGAAATTTGAAATAAAATGATTATTTGAGTAGAAATTGATTCTTGTGTTCATTTTACTCACCACATAGACAATATATGGAGTCAACGCAAGAAGAGCATGCAGAACTGTATATTCAATGGCCATGCTTATTTGTCTCACACAAGTAGGATGGATTTCCATACTTTGTAAATTTGTAATTGATACAGAAGCATTTGCCAAAAACTGGAGTACAATTGATCCACAGGTAACAATCCACTGTGATTTTGATACTGGTAAATGTGAACAAAAACATATTTTTATTTAATACCAGAATTCTATTTAAATTTTCCAATATACTACACTATACTATACTATAACATAAATATTTAACATAACAGTGTCTATTTATTATGGGATCACACAAACACTACTGAACAGATTATAATTAGGTCATCACCTTTTGAGGGAATAAGATCTGATTTAAAATCTGATTTAATATCTAATGATGCTATGTCATTTGGTACCAGATCACAAAATTAAAAAGTCCTGAACAGAAACCTATTTTACCAATAATCTGGCATCACATGAAAACAGCTGAATTGAAAGGTATTAACAAGGCTTTGACCGTTTAAAACCTTAGATTCAGAACTTAAATTAGAGGTATGTATGATCACACAATGTTACTTGACAATGAAGAATAAATCAGAATTCTACACTTCAAACATGTTTACCTATAATTTTGCATAACTTAGGAACTGCTGAACAGATTCTGATGGTGTTTCTTCCATCTGAAACCTTAAGGTCAGGCCCAAAATTTGAAACGTTTATACATTTCTCTAACAGGGACTGGAATGAAAATTAATAAATATAATAAAAAAATTTTATGCTATTCCATCAGTTTCTTCCAGTCCCTCCTAGATGTGGGATACTTGTCCTAACACAACAAATGCACATAGCATAGCAAAGCTCATGAATTAGTTAGACTGATAATGTAGCCACATGTAATATGAGAAAATAGACACTTTAGATAGAATAGAAAAGTTTTTTTTTTTTTTTTGATAAATAAAGACAGTTAATTTTGGAAAAAGTTGAGCTATACCTGCTATAGTTAAAAATACATTCAAATGAAACATAAAATTTCACAGATCAAGAAAGGATATTAGTTTTTTGATTGAAACAAAATTTAAGAGCTAAAAGTAAATTTATAGTTTTCATTATCATAGATTCCTTTTTGAGTGATGTAAGAGATCGAATGGCTTATGCCAAACAGGTGTCAGTCTGATATAAAGAATTGCCTTGAGGACGAGAGAAAAATGTTAGAAGACAGAGGAATTTTTTCTAAGGAACATGGTGTTGTAGTGGTCAGCCTGGGGAAAGTTTTGGCTAAAGTTACTAAAGCTGGACGAGAGTTGATTACAGAACCAGGGCAGTTACAACAGAAAATCAAAACAGTTAGAGGCTTTGGAATGTGGTGATGTAGATAGCAACGACAGTAAAGCGGGTCAAAGTGTCAGGAGAATTAAGCTGGAGTATGACGGCACTGGGAAGAAGATGGTAGAAAAGCAATCACCATTATTGGCTGGAGGTTCCCCCCAGAGTTGGTAGTATGGAGGGGAGCAGCTAACAAAACTGAGGTGCACAAGCAGAGAGAGGTCGAACTTGACAAATGTAGTCGAACTTGGTCGATTGGTTGCTCTCTCTCTTTTGCAGGAAGATCCTTTTTGACAGTTATGGAGTGATGAAGCGAGGCGAGGCTGGACTTAGAGGCGAGCCACTGTCTACAATAGGGGCAGCCATAACTCTACACCAGCAACAGTCACTATAACAGATGGGAGAAAGCCACTGAAGCAAGGTAATGGGGAATTCAAGTAGTAGAACGAAGTAATGGGAATCTTATCTAGGAAGGGGCTGAAGGGATTTACGAATGTTAATATAAGCCTAATGTGAATAAACTGTACATATTTATATACCCTTACTGAGAGTCTTATTTTTGTATGCTATTGCTCACATGACAGAAGAGTATTACCCACAAATTATATGTTCTCCTTGGGAGTGGAAGGGCGACATGTAAAAAATTAAAAATATCGCCAGGTCCACCACGGTTTTTATCCTGTATCAAACAAAATTGTGATTCAAAAGAAACAAATGCTATAATTTTTTTAAATTACATCATGATGGTGCAGAGGAGGTAATAGTGATGGTGATGCATAGTTTCAGTTGAAGTAGTATTGCAACCAAAATAGAAAAAATTCAGTAGAATGATGAATCAAACAATCCCCAGCTTAGATCTTGTTAACAATATACCTGGTGGTTATAATTAAACTTGCCCTATTTAACACATTATAACACGGAAACTAATTACCATATGAGTACCAAACTTGGTAATGTCCAGAGTATGGGTGTATGATTTCCATGCATCACCACGCCACCGTCCAGGTCCAACTATGGCAACCAGGTGCCGTGATCAGTCATCGTGATTCATAGTCTCTCTGAGACACATTTTGAAATGATCGAATTATCAGCCGATCGTTTCCTAATGCTTGGCTGGCATGATCACCTGATCTCACTCCCTGTGATTTCTGGTTGTGGGCCCACCTGAAGGACAGGGTTTACTAGGGGAACATTCACGCATGTGCAGAACATCAAGAGAGGCAGTGAGCATACCTACGGACATGCTTCGTTCTGTTGTGCAGAATGCAATCCTGTGCATTCAGATTCCTCTGGACACTGATGGGCACAACATTGAGTCCCTTTTGTAGCAGTAATGGTACCAGTGTGTAATGGTATGATGTACCATAGGGGAACATTAAAAGTGTTTCAATTGAATTGTTTCTGCATTATTTGTCTTCCCTACGTCCTTGACATTAATGCTACCAAGTTTGGTATTCATACGGTAATTAGTTTCCCTGTTATAAATTGTTAAATAGGGAAAGTTTAATTATAATCACCTGGTATATACTACAGATCACAAAAAGGTTGTTTACTGTACACTATTCTTTATTGTTTCAGTTTACTTGTAAAATAATGATAATAGCAAGAATAAAAATTTATATGATTGTAAGTAAATTGAAAATTCTTTTTAATTAAGTTTAGTCCTCCAACCATTGCTTAGACTGTGAAAGTATTTGGCACTGAATTATAAAACATTTATCGAACTTTCTTTTCACTATTATATCCCATTTTTCTCCACAGAGATATACAAGTAATATTTCACAATGTGGATTAATGCAAGCATTAATTGGAGAATAAAGTCCTACCTGTTAGTAGAACTATCAGGAGTGCTGAAATCATAGCAGTTATCAACATTGTGATGCACTGCGTCCAACGCCTCCCAATCTTGTTTCCAACAAAATGAGCAGTAGTAAAGGCAGGCATTTGAACTGCACCTTGTCCAATATAAGAAATGAAGGGATTACTTCCAAATCCACCACTGAATATCAGTAGTGAGAACAATGTGAGTGTACTTGTTCCTCTGAAATTAATAACATATAAATATTATGGAACAATAATCAAAAATTGGTTAAGTTTAAAACTTTGCTTTACCTGAGCATGTCTAAAATATTGTTGACAGATTCAATATTCACTGAAGTGCAACAGTCGTAGCATAGGAAGCTGTAATTATCCAGATGGCAGTAACAGAATGGAAGGAATATATTAATGAACTATGTAGTGTTGGAACTTTCATTTGTACTCTTGCGAGTTATGTGAAAGAATTTCTGTCATGATTATGCTGCATGACATGGGTTAACAGACTTTCATTGCAGAATATTGCACAAGACACTTAAAATATTAGTATTCATTCATTTCACAGGGAATTTTGGTAGAGCATTGATGCTACAATTGGTTAATTTGATTGCAGTGGAGCGCACACTCCGGTGGCAATTCCATTGAAGAAAATATCCGTAACTATAATACCCGAGACTTTTATAGAACTTTTTCAGGAACAATCCGAGGCTATACTCCTCAAAACTTATGCTTCAGGAAATCGGATGGAAAGCTCACACTAATTAATCAGGAAAATTGTCGAGCATTGTCAAAATACTTTTTTGAACTGCTCAACTGCCCTGAACACCCATCAAGATTCCTGAAGGAAACCCCCAACTATACCTATCTGGAATCCCCACCAACATCACAAGAGGAAATCCACAGACATATTCTCAAAATTAGAAACAACAATGCACCTGGAGAGGATGGTATCAATGTGGAACTATTGAAAAATCTTGGACCAAATTCACTTAATGAAGTCACAAAAATCATTACAGAAATCTGGCAGACAGAAAAATTACCCGAAGACTGGAAAAGTGCCCTCATTCACCCACTACACAAGAAGGGAGATAAAACAGACATCAGCAACTATTGAGGGCTCTCCCTTCTTCAAGTTGCATACAAAATTCTTTCAGCTTGTCTTCTCAAAAGAGTGCAAGAGCAACTCAATCACAAAATTGGCGAGTACCAAGCTGGCTCCGCAGCAGTTGGAGTAGCATAGAACAAATATACAATTTAAAAACTACACAATAGAAAGCAGTTAGGAACAGCCGAGTCATTTGCTTCTTTGTAGATTTCAAACAGGCATATGATTCAATCAACCAGCAATCTCTCTTCAACATCCTCAAAGAGAAAGGGCTCATTCCAAAAACCCCAAACCTCATTAAACAAACACTCAAAGGCACAACCTCCAAAGTGAGATTCATGGGAGAGATATCTGAACCATTTCAGATCAATACCGGCATTCAACAGGGTGATAGTCTGTCCTAAATACTCTTCAACCTTGTTCTGGATATAGTCATCCGAGAATGAACTTAAACAGCCTAACTATTGGAAACCTATACAACTCGGATGATGCAAGAATGGTATTAAAATTTCCTGCCTAACCTTCACAGATGATTTAGCCATACTAGCAGATGACGAGACCACAGCAATTAAACAGATCGAAATTCTCAAATAATGCGCTGGAAGAGTAGGCTTACAAATATCCTTTTAAAAAACCAAGTTCATCTACTCAAAACTCCACACTCAAAATCTGGTCACAAAATATGGAAAAATTGAGAGAGTCCCATATTTCAAGTCTCTGGGAGATATATACAAAAGTCAGACGTTACAACACAGTTATCAAACCTGAAGCCCTGTATGCCAGCAAAACTACACAGGAAAGGTGACCTAGAAAGCATTTTGAAAGAAGAACGCAAAATTATAAGAAATATACTTGGTTCAGAAAAACAGATGACGAATATAGACTTAAATCTCGAAAAGCAACAGAAGCAGTCTCATACCTCGCAGCGGACATCAGAAAATGAAGATTAAGATTTTATGGACACCTCCACAGACTTCCAGCAACAAGACTCATTCATAAAATTGTGACATACATAGAACAGCTAAAAACTATACCCTGGGTCCAGCCGATCAAAAAAGACCTGCAAAAAGCCCATATAAACTCATCAGAAATCATAGACAGATAAACATACAGAGAAAAAATTAACAAATGGGAATGAAGTAATTAAAAGACCGGGGATGAAGTGGACAGAAGAAAGGAAGAGAACCCATAGAGAAAAAAATGAAAGCTGTACGGAAAATTAGAAAACTGAATCATTAAGGCATTGCGTGATCCAACAGGGTCCAATTGCAGTTAATAATAATAATAAAAGGCTCAATTACCTCTGGTATACTAATATCAACAAAAAAGAAGCTGTTACATACAATTTCAAAAACACAGGAAACAATATCAGAATTTGATAGATACTTCAAAAACTACAACATAGTAGTAAGATAGGCAAAAAAATAAAAAAATAAAATAAAATATGATATATTTCCTCAGCTACCAATAAAATTAAAGCAATGTGGAAAGAAGTTAAGAAAGAAGTATGAGCAAGAAGGCACATTATATCCAATTGGTCACCTATTTTATCTCCTCAGTAGATTCCTAAAAAAAAAAAAAAAAAAAAAAAAAAAATTAAATAATCAAATTAAAAACTAAAAAAACAGAAGAAGCTTTAGTCAGCTAACAATTCCTTATCCATTCTATTGCAGGCCATGTTTAGTGAAGCCCCATCTACCAATGGCGTCCATCCGCAAGTCAGAAGTAATGCTTTTCACAAACTTCATCTCCATCCCCACATTTACGCACCTGACTGTGTGATTAAACTGTGATCGGTCATGGTGATTTATGTCCTGCATAATCTCCAAACCAGTTTTCTGTATTTAACTCACCTCTCTCCTTACTACTATTCACCACACCTTCCACTATAACCACTATATCCTCCTCAGTGAAATCCCTACAAAGTGATCACATTTCTTTTATTATCTGTCCTGATGTCACAGTATGTTTTGAAAAAACCTGTGCCTAACTGATCCTACAGAAGAGGGCCTACACATCTTCTATGGATATTACCTAGCAGCAGAACACATTTACTATTATTTTTTACTTGCACACCATTAATCCTAAAAGCCTGCTACACCTTTCCTACTCCTAGGTCTCCTGACTCTGGTAACAGATCAAACCTATTTCTTCCCATAATTTCTTAACAGCCTGTCATCTTCATCCCATTTACCATATATCCCGTAATACCCAACTATTCTTTTTACTCTCTTCACTAAATCTACCATTTTTCCTTCCTGCCTCAAATCATTTCACCCATTTTCCTGATCTTTTCTTCCTGCTCTGAAAGTTTCCTGCCCCTAAATGAAAGGTGAAAAAACCATGGAAGAGCCTCATTTAGTTCCTGTTTTCTCTTACCACTATATACTCAATAAAACCACTTCTTACACTCAATGCAATCCATGCCATTTTTTAATTTATATTGTAGTCATATAAAAATTCAGTATGCACTTAATTGATTTTTTTTCTGTTGCCTATTTAATATTAGATCAAAGCTTTACTCCTCAGTAGTAACAAGATAATTACTAAAAAAAATGAAAAGCCAATAAATATATCTTACACTTACGAGTCTTGAAGATAATTCTGCATTGAAATTTAAAAAATTGGTACTTTGAAGTCCCAATATGATAACAATAATTAGTTATTTATGAACATTTTTGTTTGTTTATTTGTTCTTAGCAAGTTGTTATGTTAATTCTTTCAGAAATAACAAATTAACAGACTTATGTTTCTCAACAGATCAGACCTATTCTTTCTGAAGCTACCATTTTATTTTGCACAAAAACAAATCTTTTGACCTATCTTCACTCAGAAACACCCATGCCTATAAATGGCAAATAGACCCACATTTATTACCCACTTCTCTTCTAGTATCTAGTTCATCAACTAAAGCTGTTGTGAAGAAAATTTAATACGTTGTTTCCTAAAAATGCACAATTTTACCGCCAAATTCCTGCCCACTACCCCGTGAATATTTTTGAGCATGTCACCCAATCTCAAGAACATCCTATACCACAAATACTCTTATTCTTATTCAAAAAAATATCTGCTAAGCTGGTAAATATATTAGTGTAGATATTTTTAAAAACAATCTGAATTTTAAAGCAGAAGAACACATTCATATTGCTTGGTACAACTGACAATGGTTTGTGTTCCACTTGCATATTGCAAATGTTCGACCATATATATATCAAAGACAGGTGTTGAATTTTCAAATTGTCAGACGCATAAAACCAGAATAAGTAATATATTCCGCATAAGAATGCTAAGTACAGCAAAATTCTTAAATAGATTTCTGCAGAGGTAATTAATTATGAGATGGTTTTTCAATTTAAATATTTTTCTAGACTAGTAATTATTTGTTTCAAGATTTCATAAGAATTCAGAGAGTAATATTGTTTAGTGAGAGACATGTAATATTTAATAATCAAAAGAACGAGAATATAATGTTTGAAAAGACCTAATTATATGACCTTTGCACCAGGTATTTATCTTAATCTAATTAAAATAAATTATATCTCTGGCAAAATACAGCATATAATATAAAAGAGCTGATTGTTCATTTTTGGTAATAAGAACTCTACCTCGATAGTATCATTTAAATTATAAGACCGTATTTATTGATGTTTACAGAAGAGACACAATAATTAAATATTTAATTAGGTTCTAGTATTTATTTTATTTTCAAATGGAAATTTTCAAAATATTGTATTGGTTAATTGGAATACAATAATTTTCATTATTTATTTTCCCATCGTGTAGGATTCTACAGATACTGGTATTGATATCTTTTATTTCTGAGTTTTTGTGATAATCAGTATTGAGTGCTCATTTATTAATGCAAAATGACCTACTGATTCATTCAAGACATGATTTAAATTCATTTAATACATGATTTAAATTCATTCAGAAAGTTATATGCATATTGTTTTGTACCCCAGTGTGCAAAACTTAAAGATGGTATAGATAAAGTAACATTAACTACTCGGTGGAAATAAATAAAAGTGTGGTAGCATGCTGTCTGAGGTCTCCCACACATACACAGAAAGCTGGACATCACATAGCTTATGGTTTGTGTGATTATAGAGCCAAATGTGTCTGGACCCACAACAGGAGGCATTTGTAGGAATGGGACAAGATAGTGTGGGTCAATCACCAAGCTGTTACAGTACTATGTGTTGGTCTTCTTCATTACAACATGTCCTCGAGACAACATTTAGCTGACTTCAAAAATGAAAGAATAATCGGCAAAACAGGAGAAGGACGAAGTGTGACAGCATGGTAAACTACAGCTGCAGATGGCCGCTGAATTGTGCAACAGGCATGAAATGATTCAAGTCAAACAGCGGGTGCCATTGTAATTACTTTTAACAGGACTGCAAGGCACCCTGCTCCACAGTGGCACAGCAACTGTATGGGTTGATCTATTTGCCCAAAGATCACTACTTTGTATTCCGTTCACAACCACACATTGGCGATACCATTTGTGATGGTGCCAAAAGCATCAGGACTGGATCGATATGGAGTAGGGTCATATGCTCTTCTCAAATGACAGCAGATTCAGACTTAGTAGTGATTTTGGACATATTCACATCTGGCAGGAGGTGAGAACTAGTGTTGCAAACTAAAAAAAAACCTAGCACCCTGGTTTTTTTTTCTAATTTTTTTTTCTTAATAAAACAATATAATTGATAAATTATAATTTTATTTACGGAACTTACATTTTACATGTGTGTTTTTAATCTTACTGAATCATATAATGTCTTACATAATGATTCATAAACGTATCTGTGTAGGTAACATAATTTTATTCATCCTCTATGCCAGTACCACATTCACAAGTATCTGCACTACCAACACTAGTTTGTTCAGTGTCAGAATTTTCTGTTTCTTCTTCTGTCTCCTCTAGATCCATAACTTCAGAAATAGTTACATTTTCTTTTACTGGTTGTTCTTGTATTGTACACAAAAGATTATGAGATTGCAATTTTAAATTGTGAGCATAGTACACACTGTGCATAACGACTGTGCCAATAATTCTGTATTATGGTCTTTTAAGTTTGAATTTAAATCTATTATCGTACAAAATAGGAGCTTTATTTCTTTTTCAATTGTTGGTTTACACCAACGGCTGCAAGGAAATGATTCATAATTACTGACAATTTAATGACTCAGTATCACTATACGCTGAGAGTTTTAGAAGTATACGAATATAAGGAAAGCACAACAAATAATCAAAAGAGGCAAAAGATTGTAGCTAATTTAAAATTCCTTATTTTTTAAAAGATCCGTAGGTCTACAAATAAATTTGTAAGGCTGGCAGCACTATTTCAAATAGCGAGTATCAATCCAAACAACGGGGAACGGGGATTCCTTCTCACGCAACCTAGCCTCTTTGGGAAATCCCCTTCGTAAAAGAAAACTTCAGTCAATGTTGCCAATATTTTCGTAATTTTCTTTTCTACTGAACCAGAAAAATATAGTAGACTTAAAAATTAAGATAAGTACTTAGTATAAACTCTAAAACAATCATATTAAATGATAAATTTCTTACAAATTTGAGATTTAGTAGTTATGAAAAAAAACATGTTTTTTTCATGTTTTTTTTTTTCAAGTAAAAACAAACCGTTTTTTTTTTTTCAAGTAAAAAAAATCGTTTTTTGTTGTTGTTTTTGTTACAATACTAGTGGGAACACACAGAGCAGCCATGAAAATCCCATTGAGCACATGTCAGATGCGTTGGATAGATGCATTGTAGCACGTCAACATGCACCAATGACCTTACAGCAGTTACCAACCACACTGTGGGAAGCATGGAATGTCTTACCACAAGAACTCCTTACCAACTTTGTGACCAGAATGGGAGCACATCACAGAGCATGCATCACTGTTTGTGATGATCACACAGCCTTTTAAGGACCATGTTCCTGGGGACTATCATGAGTTGTGATGACTGCAGTGTAACTTGTTGTCTATGTATAAAATGTCATTTCTATTCATCCCATGCCATACGTCTTTCAGTTCCCAACTGTACCATACTGCAGCAGTTCTTTCTATGCTTGCTCAAATTTTATTCAGCTGCTTTACTTGACAGTGACAGATTCATGTGCAATTGTAATGTCATTTCTCTCTAAAGTTCAGGGAGGGGGGAATAAAACTTTCTCTCTGTTTTTTTTTAGATTCCAATAATGAAAAAGTTGAATCCTACATAAAGGGGCACAATTTAAAGACATATACTTTTACAGTTATTTTGCGGGAAAAACTTGTTTGAATTGAAACATCAACAGAAAGATGTTAGGAAAAGAAACATTTGATTAGCATTTGTTTTATGACTGTACCTAAGTTTCAGGAAAATCCACTGAAATGCTAAACGACATCTGACATAATAGAAATGGAAAGAAAGTCGATATCCAGAAGAGTGATATATGGGGGAATGAACCAAAATAGGAATGGCTATAATGTTAAATGTTTAAATTACATTCAGATGTGCAAACATCAGCTAATGGTTTTTGTATTTTGGTTAAGATGTCTGTTTTTTTGTCATCAATTAATTTTCAAAGAAATTTATGTGAATGTATTATAGATTTACTTTAATCTTACATGTTAATGGCTTGAAGTATCAAAGTTACATCCATTTAATTGCTATGATTAAATTTAAAAAATTACCTGTTGTATACAAGAAGCATTGTATTTTTAAAGAGATTACGATTAGTGAAGATACTTTTGATGCCCATTTTTGTACTTCTCTGGTTGGACAAGAACTTAAGATTTTCAAATGTGTCCCATGGTAAGGTTTTACCATTATCTGATGCCATACGCTGAAGAACAGAAAGAGCTTCTTGGGGGTGACCTTTACCGACAAGCTAACGAGGAGATTCAGGCAAGTACCTTGAACACACCAAACAATTTATCAACATTTCTTAAATAATGGCAATTTTTTTTTTTTACTTCTGCAAAAACCAAACATGTCATAAAATGATATTTTTGGTATTATATTAGTAACAAAACTAGCAGCATCAGTGACTATGGCATGCAGGATTTGTGATTTGTGCTGATAATTCACAGGTAAACTATCAAAAAATATTGGATGGGTAGATAAGCAGAATAGTCCTGTTTTTCCCAATTTTCTTGGAACTGAATTTACTTTGTGAATAATACTTTCATCATATATGCATGAAAATAATTTGTGATATAAATGCCATAAAATAATTGTAAATTTGAACACATCATCACTGCATACACGTAGTGACAACACTGAACTTTTTGACAGTTTACTTATCTTCATTGTTGAAGTGAAAGGTGCATGGAAGAACAGCCCAGAGTTGGCTAAAAATCAACTTAAAAATCTGCAACGTGTGAAAGTGTCATTACCTGCATGTCCTGCGGATTAAATAAATGATTCTGATATTAACCAATGATAAATGCTTTAAGATTGAGTAAACAAACAATGACTGATTAGGGAGCATCCATAAACTATGTGGCTCTGTCAAGGGGGGGGGGGGAGATTGGCTGAAAAGCTATGCTGAGCTACGTGGAGGTGGGGTTCTGAGCCAGGCCACTTAGCTTTCCATTCATAGTTTGACAAGAGAAAACAGCACAAAATGTCTTCCGAAATCAACAGGGAAAAAAGCTATGTGCTATGTGTGGGGGTTGGGGGGGGGGGAGGTTAAAGGAAAAAGCCACATAAAGTCAAGTGGGAGGGGGAGGGGGGGTGTTCACAGGAGGCCAAAATGGAGCTATGTGCTTTTATGGATGTTCTCTTAGTGAAAAACTGAATAGTTGACCCACAGGAAATACTGGATTACGCAATAGAAATGACTAAGCAGTAGCCTCCAGCATCCAATTTTTGAAGGCCCCCTGTGAGTTGAATTTTTTTATTAAATAAAAATATTAAAAAATAAATACAAGCATCCAAAATAAACAATCAAAGTAATATGAAAAGCATTTAAATTAAATTTTATGATTTCATTGTAATGTACAATATTAATAAAAATAATTTTCATAATATCATAAATTTCAAAATTATGATATATGGACGAAAAATATAATCAATTCAGTTAGTCATCTATGAAACCTTTTCTTTGTACTTATAAAACTCAGATAACTTTTTCAAAAACTGTGGGACCCAAAAAATTTGAGTGCCTAGTGATCCATAGTCCTTACTTTCTTAAATGGGCACAGCCTTTGATGACCACGATGACAGTGGCACACCTTTCCCGACAGTGGAACATTTGTGTTACATGCGTTAATAAACTTGAATAATTATTCTTCACAGGAACTAAGGCATAGAAATAATATAGCCTCCTTGCATTAATAAAGCTTCTAGGCTAGTGTTTTTCAATCTTTTTCGATCCGAGTACTAGTAACTTGTCAAAAATAATGCTGCAGGCCATAAACTTATATCGTCATAATTTTTTTGTCTATGTGTGTATTACGTATATAGACAATTTTTATAGTAACAATATAACATAATAAATCTTAAACCATGTTTTGAATTCCTACGAAAACACAGTTATGGAACTGGAAGTGAACTATTAAAAGTTAATTACTTGTTGGCCACATTCTTAATATTTAATTTATTTGCAATGGAGCACACGCTCCGGTGGCAATTTCCCTACACACCCATCTTCCCCCTATCCTGCACCCACCTACATTTGCCCTCTACAAATTTTAACTTAGCAAACCATATAAACGATAATGTTACTATAGACTGGACACTACATTACACCACCTTCCTACATGAACAAAAATGAATAAATAAAATAAAGTAAAAGATGCTAGACCATGCACCTTTCACATTTGTTTATTTCACCACTCCTATGTCGAGAACCCTACAACATACTACAGTTCCTCAAACCTATTACAAGACACTCAGAAAACGGTCATTTATTTATTCCCTATATTAACAGCACTCTTTTTGATGAAATCTGGAAATGAATAGATTATTGTAGAAACTATGCTGTTCTATCCTATTCCTGGAAATGCCAGATTTTTGCCTGGCCATTGAAATATTCAAGGCTTTTTTTTCTTAATTTTTTTATGTGCTTTACCATGTAAAGTAGGAATACTGTATCAAAATTTACAGTGTTCTGCCTGCAGACCAGTTGAATCATCTTTGCAGACCACAGGTTGAGAAACTGTTTTAGGAGCAGATGTATCTGAATTTGACAAAAAATGGCAGCTGCTGCTGTGCTCTTTTGACACTGTTACTAACTTTTTTGAGCTCTATAATGTTCCAGCGACCGCATGTCTGCCTGCTTCCTGGGGCAGCATGAGGCAGAACAAATTTATCACCAGCTGCCACTAGCAAAGTGGCCCCCACCATTGGATATTACTGTGAAAACGCCAGAGCGCATGCACAATTTGTGAGAATTCAAAGCTGTCTCCACAACAGTGAAATAGTTCACTGTGTTCAATAGTACCCTTGCTTTCATAAGTAATAGTATGTTAAATAATATAGCATTTATAAATATTTATTTTTCTTTCACTACATTTATTTTTTAATTTATTTATTCTTGATTTGTAGGTGGTGACATGTCTCAGTGTCACTACATCTACAGATGTAACTGAATGCATATATAGCACTTATCATGGCAGGTATTTTAACTGTTAGAATGAGCCTCCAGATGATACATATAGATTGCTTTATTTGCATGTAAATAAACTGTGACATACACTCCCTAACAGAATTGTTAACATGAGCACATCATCACTGCTCATAAAGCACTTAATGTAGTAGGCATTTCGACTGTGAGAATGCTCCTCTAGGTAATATGTAATTTCATGTTGTCTCAAAGATCTAGTGAAAGAGTTTATTACCAACTACAATGCAACTCTATCATAGCTAAACATACGTACAATTTAATGTAATATATGAAACAAGGAGCATTCTAGCATCTTTAGTTCTACCAATGGTCAATTTAAAAGCCTGCATAAATTCCAGCTAAGGCTAGGATTCAAACCAAGGGCATACCATACTCAATGCATGTGATTTATGCAACTGAGCCATTAAACAGCTCACCACACAATATTAAATTGGTTTGTAATTAAATGGACACACAAATATTTCAAACTTTATGGTTATTCCCTCTGTATCATAGGGAAGTATGTTCTAGTCAGGATAAAAAGTATCCTATACCTTAACCAATGAGATAAGTTATTATTATGTAGACCTAATGTTTTTTTGAAATCTATTCATTCATTTACTTTAAAAAAGTATGTATATATGGAATTGGATTCTGTGTCATGTTGAAAAGTCCTATAATCTGACCAATCAAATAAGCTATCACTATGAGCATTGTAAGCACCTCAGAATTTTGGCAAATTCTAGTTTTGCTTAGGCGGGACTTAGAAATTTCAAGAAGTGTAGTTTTCAACTTTAAGTAATTTCCCTGTAATCTTGCTCACAGTTATAATTTGTCATAAAAATCATTTTAAAGTGTATTTATCATATCGGGAAACGTTTAGTTTAGGAGATATTCCCGTTTGTTAATGTTTTGAAACACGCGATCGGAAAGTAGAAATTCTAAGATTCGCAATATCTTTAAATCCAGTAAAGCAACAACCGAACTTTTATCACCAGCTGTAGTCAGCACCATCCCCGATATTTTAGTAGTAAAATTAAGTAGTTTGGTAAATTTAAATTAGCAATTTTAATTAAGAAAAATAAGCTTTTTATCTAAAAGAGATATTAATTTAAAAATTACACCAGTAGATATCCCTAATTAAGACGATTTCGTACATATATTAGTTGCCATAAAAAGTTTTAGTATTTGTCTGGTAATCAAGTTTTTTAAAATTGATTGTGGGGTGAGAGTTTCGGGAAAGTCCACAAAGTCCGCCAAGATTGGTCACGTGATGAATTCAGTGTTAAGACGATAGAAACCTTTTGGAATAGTAAATTAAATTAAAATAGATAGAACAGGATGATAGAAAGTCCCTGTAATAATCTCAGATTAAACTATCATTTACTTTTGAAGATATTAATTAAAGAAAGATTTGCCAAGGACATAGGCGCGCGCCGGGCTATAATAGTTCGTGCGGTATGCACATGTTGTCTCATTCTTACGCTGGGAAGTGATCGAGCAACTCCGCGCATGACTTTATCAGTGTAAAATAGGAACTTAGCAAAATGTAGTCTGTCTGTTCCTGCCTGTGGTCTGTTCCTGTCTGGCGTCTGTTTCGGTCTGTCTTTCGTCGCGCTGGTTGGCTAGTTCAACCATGTTGGATCGTGTCGGGTTATATAGCAACTCAAATTCTTAATATGAACTTTTAAATTTACTAAAGGGGTTCGGTCGGATCAAATTTCTCTCCACAACCTGCAACTTTTGGTAAAGAGTGTTCGATTTGCCAGCTCAACTGTAAAAATGCATATTTAAAATTCTGACTTTGAAAAATAAAACTTTGGATTTTCTAGAAGTGAACTTGTGTGCTTCAGTAGTTAGCTGACTACCTTTTCTCTATTTGTGGGTTAACAAATATTGTGGCGACCTCATGCATTTAAATTGAGTTATCCGGCTACATGGTCAAGTTCAAGTCAAAATCATTTCGTAAATTTTCCATAGAACTTTGAATCAACATCAAGAGTAAGTTGAGGCACTAAGGCTATACTTCAGCCCGGTATCAGCCTTGGGTCTTACCACAGTTTAGTTAAAATCCATCCATTAGTACCCTGTGATGTGTAAACTTGCAGACAGGCGAAAATTCTAAATTATATTGATTTTGCATCTCTATCATCAACAGTGTATATTGTAGTAACAAAATTTAATATACAGACACAATTTTCTACTTTTTTGTTATATTGATTAGGCCTTGGACTCCATCCTGCACTATTTCCAATGCCATATCATGTAGCAACTTGTACAATTAGAAAAAGGTTCCCTATATGTTATAAGATGACATATGCTATCACTGTGACAAATTTTGTTAAAACCCATTCATTAGTTTTCGCATGAAAGAAAAAGAATCAAATGTATGGTTTGGGACTCTATATTAAGAGGAATTTCATAACTAATTGGAGTAAAGGTATGCTATATTCTTGCTGACAATGCAAGCTGTCACTATATGCAGTTTCATTGAAATCTGTCAATTAATTCCTGCATGATGGTTGAATATACATACATAGACAGACAAGAAGTCTCAATTTTACAGCTTTTGGTATTTCTATAATCAGTATTTTATATTGCAATTACTTTTTTGGATTAAATTTGATGAATAAAAACACTACTTTTCTACAATTTTATTATACAGTTTCTCAATATTTTTCAACCTGTGGAGCTGCAAAATGTCAAAATAATTAATGTACAACTAGCTTATATCACTCTAATTTTCAACCTCTATGTATATGAGGCTATTAACAAAATCTACCAATTGCTATTGACATACACAAAAGTCCCTTAAGACCTATAGATACAATGAATCACTCATAAAACAGCCATTTACTTAATTCTTATTGCAACGCTGTTCTCTGGAAATGTAATTTAATTTAATTTAGTTTAATTGCAATGGAGCACAGGCTCCAGTGGCAATTTCCCTACACACCCAACTTCCCCCTATCCTACACTCACCTACATTTGTATTTAGTGAACGGACTATTATGGTAACAATGCAGTCATGTCCTCATATTGTAGAAATACCAGCTTTTGCTGGCTGTTAAAATTGGGCTTATAGCTTATCAGGGGCGGATCCAGGGGGGGCTTGAGTATCTACGTCCAACTTCGACATTGTAATTTTGGAGACCTTTTTTTTTTAGCTCTATGGATTCGAGGCCCAAGGGGGACTATACATACTACCTTTTTCCCGACCCAAGCTCCCCCCGCCCCCGCCCCCGCAAAGCCAAAATCCACTGAAGGCAAGCCCCCCCAACCAAAATGCACTCTAGCCAAGACCCCGCCAAACCAAAGTCTGCTCAAGCCCCTCCCCAAAAGCAAAATCCTGGGTCCGCCCCTGTAGCTTATAGACTTATACACTACAGTTAGGTGAGCAAATTTTACTCATTCATTTTTATTAAACATCTTTAACTCAGTCAGAATCAATTTTTAAAAATTCTGCTTGCAAACCATCTGTCCTGCCTTCATAGACCACAGGTGGTCTGTGAACCACAGGTTGAGAAACACTGGTATAGATTATTGCAGCGATTACTAAACTTTTTATGCTGTGGAATACTCAACACATTCCTGTTGTTTTAGAAATAGCATACGAAAATATAACAAATGAAATACAGTGAAATTTAAAATAAAGGTAAAAAAAAAACATTAGAAATATTTGAAACAAAGTTACTGTGGAGAATGAAACTGCTTCTCTGTTTTATTACTTAATATTTTTAAAGTTCAGTTACCTACCTGGCAATTGTATGTGCATATCTGGTACAGCATCCAATCTTGGAAATTTGTTTTTTCTTTGCATAGATTTATAAGCTGTTTCACAATTATACATTGCGACAAAACAAGGCACTGTTAAGATAGCATTTTTTGGTGACTTCACGTCATTCACTCCTAATACCAATCCAAAACTCATACAGTGACTCAAATATGTATTTTA
>CM061920.1:142921328-142945364 GCA_031002005.1 Vandiemenella viatica | reverse complement strand
TTCTTACACTCAATGCAATCCACGCCATTTTTTAATTTAACTGATATTGTAGTCATATAAAAATTCAGTATGCACTTAATTGATTTTTTTTCTGTTGCCTATTTAATATTAGATCAAAGCTTTACTCCTCAGTAGTAACAAGATAATTTACAAAAAAAATGAAAAGCCAATAAATATATCTTACACTTACGAGTCTTGAAGATAATTCTGCAGTGAAATTTAAAAAAATTGGTACTTTGAAGTCCCAATATGATATCAATAATTAGTTATTTATGAACATTTTTGTTTGTTTATTTGTTCTTAGCAAGTTGTTATGTTAATTCTTTCAGAAATAACAAATTAACAGACTTATGTTTCTCAACAGATCAGGCCTATTCTTTCTGAAGCTACCAATTTTATTTTGCACAAAAACAAATCTTTTGACCTATCTTCACTCAGAAACACCCATGCCTATAAATGGCAAATAGACCCACATTTATTACCCACTTCTCTTCTAGTATCTAGTTCATCAACTAAAGCTGTTGTGAAGAAAATTTAATACGTTGTTTCCTAAAAATGCACAATTTTACCGCCAAATTCCTGCCCACTACCCCGTGAATATTTTTGAGCATGTCACCCAATCTCAAGAACATCCTATACCACAAATACTCTTATTCTTATTCAAAAAAATATCTGCTAAGCTGGTAAATATATTAGTGTAGATATTTTTAAAAACAATCTGAATTTTAAAGCAGAAGAACACATTCATATTGCTTGGTACAACTGACAATGGTTTGTATTCCACTTGCATATTGCAAATGTTTGACCATATATATATATCAAAGACAGGTGTTGAATTTTCAAATTGTCAGACGCATAAAACCAGAATAAGTAATATATTCCGCATAAGAATGGTAAGTACAACAAAATTCTTAAATATATTTCTGCAGAGGTAATTAATTATGAGATGGTTTTTCAATTTAAATATTTTTCTAGACTAGTAATTATTTGTTTCAAGATTTCATAAGAATTCAGAGAGTAATATTGTTTAGTGAGAGACATGTAATATTTAATAATTAAAAGAACGAGAATATAATGTTTGAAAAGACCTAATTATATGACCTTTGCACCAGGTATTTATCTTAATCTAATTAAAATAAATTATATCTCTGGCAAAATACAGCATATAATATAAAAGAGATGATTGTGCATTTTTGGTAATAAGAACTCTACCTCGATAGTATCATTTAAATTATAAGACCGTATTTATTGATGTTTACAGAAGAGACACAATAATTAGGTTCTAGTATTTATTTTATTTTCAAATGGAAATTTTCAAAATATTGTATTGGTTAATTGGAATACAATAATTTTCATTATTTATTTTCCCATCATGTAGGATTCTAAAGATACTGGTATTGATATCTTTTATTTCTGAGTTTTTGTGATAATCAGTATTGAGTGCTCATTTATTAATGCAAAATGACCTACTGATTCATTCAAGACATGATTTAAATTCATTTAATACATGATTTAAATTCATTCAGAAAGTTATATGCATATTGTTTTGTACCCCAGTGTGCAAAACTTAAAGATGGTATAGATAAAGTAACATTAACTACTCGGTGGAAATAAATAAAAGTGTGGTAGCATGCTGTCTGAGGTCTCCCACACATACACAGAAGGCTGGACATCACATAGCTTATGGTTTGTGTGATTATAGAGCCAAATGTGTCTGGACCCACAACAGGAGGCATTTGTAGGAATGGGACAAGATAGTGTGGGTCAATCACCAAGCTGTTACAGCACTATGTGTTGGTCTTCTTCATTACAACATGTCCTCGAGACAACATTTAGATGACTTCAAAAATGAAAGAATAATCGGCAAAACAGGAGAAGGATGAAGTGTGACAGCATGGTAAACTACAGCTGCAGATGGCCGCTGAATTGTGCAACAGGCATGAAATGATTCAAGTCAAACAGCGGGTGCCATTGTTATTACTTTTAGCAGGACTGCAAGGCACCCTGCTCCACAGTGGCACAGCAACTGTATGGGTTGATCTATTTGCCCAAAGATCACTACTTTGTATTCCGTTCACAACCACACATTGGCGATACCATTTGTGATGGTGCCAAAAGCATCAGGACTGGATCGATATGGAGTAGGGTCATATGCTCTTCTCAAATGACAGCGGATTCAGACTTAGTAGTGATTTTGGACATATTCAGATCTGGCAGGAGGTGGGAACTAGTGTTGCAAACTAAAAAAAAAAAAACCTAGCACCCTGTTTTTTTTTCTATTTTTTTTTTTTATAAAACAATATAATTGATAAATTATAATTTTATTTACGGAACTTACATTTTACATGTGTGTTTTTAATCTTACTGAATCATATAATGTCTTACATAATGATTCATAAACGTATCTGTGTAGGTAACATAATTTTATTCATCCTCTATGCCAGTACCCCATTCACAAGTATCTGCACTACCAACACTAGTTTGTTCAGTGTCAGAATTTTCTGTTTCTTCTTCTGTCTCCTCTAGATCCATAACTTCAGAAATAGTTACATTTTCTTTTACTGGTTGTTCTTGTATTGTACGCAAAATATTATGAGATTGCAATTTTAAATTGTGAGCATAGTACACACTGTGCATATTGACTGTGCCAATAATTCTGTATTATGGTCTTTTAAGTTTGAATTTAAATCTATTATCGTACAAAATAGGAGCTTTATTTCTTTTTCAATTGTTGGTTTACACCAACGGCTGCAAGGAAATGATTCATAATTACTGACAATTTAATGACTCAGTATCACTAACTGAGAGTTTTAGAAGTATACGAATATAAGGAAAGCACAACAAATAATCAAAAGAGGCAAAAGATTGTAGCTAATTTAAAATTCCTTATTTTTTAAAGATCCGTAGGTCTACAAATAAATTTGTAAGGCTGGCAGCACTATTTCAAATAGCGAGTATCAATCCAAACAACGGGGAACGGGGATTCCTTCTCACGCAACCTAGCCTCTTTGGGAAATCCCCGTTCGTAAAAGAAAACTTCAGTCAATGTTGCCAATATTTTAGTAATTTTCTTTTCTACTGAACCAGAAAAATATAGTAGACTTAAAAATTAAGATAAGTACTTAGTATAAACTCTAAAACAATCATATTAAATGATAAATTTCTTACAAATTTGAGATTTAGTAGTTATGAAAAAAAACATGTTTTTTTTCAAAGTTTTTTTCATGTTTTTTTTTTTCAAGTAAAAAAATCGTTTTTTTGTTGTTTTTTTACAATACTAGTGGGAACACACAGAGCAGCCATGAAAATCCCATTGAGCACATGTCAGATGCGTTGGATAGATGCATTGTAGCACGTCAACATGCACCAATGACCTTACAGCAGTTACCAACCACACTGTGGGAAGCATGGAATGTCCTTACCACAAGAACTCCTTACCAACTTTGTGACCAGAATGGGAGCACATCACAGAGCATGCATCACTGTTTGTGATGATCACACAGCCTTTTAAGGACCATGTTCCTGGGGACTATCATGAGTTGTGATGACTGCAGTGTAACTTGTTGTCTATGTATAAAAATGTCATTTCTATTCATCCCATGCCATACGTCTTTCAGTTCCCAACTGTACCATACTGCAGCAGGTTCTTTCTATGCTTGCTCAAATTTTATTCAGCTGCTTTACTTGACAGTGACAGATTCATGTGCAATTGTAATGTCATTTCTCTCTAAAGTTCAGGGAGGGGGGAATAAAACTTTCTCTCTGTTTTTTTTTAGATTCCAATAATGAAAAAGTTGAATCCTACATAAAGGGGCACAATTTAAAGACATATACTTTTACAGTTATTTTGCGGGAAAAACTTGTTTGAATTGAAACATCAACAGAAAGATGTTAGGAAAAGAAACATTTGATTAGCATTTGTTTTATGACTGTACCTAAGTTTCAGGAAAATCCACTGAAATGCTAAACGACATCTGACATAATAGAAGTGGAAAGAAAAGTCGATATCCAGAAGAGTGATATATGGGGGAAAGAACCAAAAATAGGAATGGCTATAATGTTAAATGTTTAAATTACATTCAGATGTGCAAACATCAGCTAATGGTTTTTGTATTTTGGTTAAGATGTCTGTTTTTTTGTCATCAATTAATTTTCAAAGAAATTTATGTGAATGTATTATAGATTTACTTTAATCTTACATGTTAATGGCTTGAAGTATCAAAGTTACATCCATTTAATTGCTATGATTAAATTTAAAAGAATTACCTGTTGTATACAAGAAGAATTGTATTTTTAAAGAGATTACGATTAGTGAAGATACTTTTGATGCCCATTTTTGTACTTCTCTGGTTGGACAAGAACTTAAGATTTTCAAATGTGTCCCATGGTAAGGTTTTACCATTATCTGATGCCATACCCTGAAGAACAGAAAGAGCTTCTTGGGGGTGACCTTTACCGACAAGCCAACGAGGAGATTCAGGCAAGTACCTTGAACACACCAAACAATTTATCAACATTTCTTAAATAATGGCAATTTTTTTTTTTTTTTTACTTCTGCAAAAACCAAACATGTCATAAAATGATATTTTTGGTATTATATTAGTAACAAAACTAACAGCATCAGTGACTATGGCATGCAGGATTTGTGATTTGTGCTGATAATTCACAGGTAAACTATCAAAGAAATATTGGATGGGTAGATAAGCAGAATAGTCCTGTTTTTCCCCATTTTCTTGGAACTGAATTTACTTTGTGAATAATACTTTCATCATATATGCATGAAAATAATTTGTGATATAAATGCCATAAAATAATTGTAAATTTGAACACATCATCACTGCATACACGTAGTGACAACACTGAACTTTTTGACAGTTTACTTATCTTCATTGTTGAAGTGAAAGGTGCATGGAAGAACAGCCCAGAGTTGGCTAAAAATCAACTTAAAAATCTGCAACGTGTGAAAGTGTCATTACCTGCATGTCCTGCTGGATTAAATAAATGATTCTGATATTAACCAATGATAAATGCTTTAAGATTGAGTAAACAAACAATGACTGATTAGGGAGCATCCATAAACTATGTGGCTCTGTCAAAAGGGGGGGGGGGAGATTGGCTGAAAAGCTATGCTGAGCTACGTGGAGGTGGGGTTCTGAGCCAGGCCACTTAGCTTTCCATTCATAGTTTGACAAGAGAAAACAGCACAAAATGTCTTCCGAAATCAACAGGGAAAAAAGCTATGTGCTATGTGTGGGGGTTGGGGGGAGGGGAGGTTAAAGGAAAAAGCCACATAAAGTCAAGTGGGAGGGGGAGGGGGGGTGTTCACAGGAGGCCAAAATGGAGCTATGTGCTTTTATGGATGTTCCCTTAATGAAAAACTGAATAGTTGACCTACAGGAAATACTGGATTACGCAATAGGAATGACTAAGCAGTAGCCTCCAGCATCCAATTTTTGAAGGCCCCCTGTGAGTTGAATTTTTTTATTAAATAAAAATATTAAAAAATAAATACAAGCATCCAAAATAAACAATCAAAGTAATATGAAAAGCATTTAAATTAAATTTTATGATGTCATTGTAATGTACAATATTAATAAAAATAATTTTCATAATATCATAAATTTCAAAATTATGATATTTGGACGAAAAATATAATCAATTCAGTTAGTCATCTATGAAACCTTTTCTTTGTACTTATAAAACTCTGATAACTTTTTCAAAAACTGTGGGACCCAAAAAATTTGAGTGCCTAGTGATCCATAGTCCTTACTTTCTTAAATGGGCACAGCCTTTGATGACCACGATGACAGTGGCACACCTTTCCCGACAGTGGAACATTTGTGTCGCTTGCGAGTTGTTTTCTGTTACATGCGTTAATAAACTTGAGTAATTCTTCTTCACAGGAACTAAGGCATAGAAATAATATAGCCTCCTTGCATTAATAAAGCTTCTAGGCTAGTGTTTTTCAATCTTTTTTGATCCGAGTACTAGTAACTTGTCAAAAATAATGCTGCAGGCCATAAACTTATATCGTCATAATTTTTTTGTCTATGTGTGTATTACGTATATAGACAATTTTTATAGTAACAATATAACATAATTAATCTTAAACCATGTTTTGAATTCCTACGAAAACACAGTTATGGAACTGGAAGTGAACTATTAAAAGTTAATTACTTGTTGGCCACATTCTTAATATTTAATTTATTTGCAATGGAGCACATGCTCCGGTGGCAATTTCCCTACACACCCATCTTCCCCCTATCCTGCACCCACCTACATTTGCCCTCTACAAATTTTAACTTAGCAAACCATATAAACGATAATGTTACTACAGACTGGACACTACATTACACCACCTTTCTACATGAACAAAAATGAATAAATAAAATAAAGTAAAAGATGCTAGACCATGCACCTTTCACATTTGTTTATTTCACCACTCCTATGTTGAGAACCCTACAACATACTACAGTTCCTCAAACCTATTACAAGACACTCAGAAAACAGTCATTTATTTATTCCCTATATTAACAGCACTCTTTTTGATGAAATCTGGAAATGAATAGATTATTGTAGAAACTATGCTGTTCTATCCTATTCCTGGAAATGCCAGATTTTTGCCTGGCCATTGAAATATTCAAGGCTTTTTTTTCTTAATTTTTTTATGTGCTTTACCTTGTAAAGTAGGAATACTGTATCAAAATTTACAGTGTTCTGCCTGCAGACCAGTTGAATCATCTTTGCAGACCACAGGTTGAGAAACTGTTTTAGGAGCAGATGTATCTGAATTTGACAAAAAATGGCAGCTGCTGCTGTGCTCTTCTGACACTGTTACTAACTTTTTTGAGCTCTATAATGTTCCAGCGACCGCACGTCTGCCTGCTTCCTGGGGCAGCATGAGGCAGAACAAATTTATCACCAGCTGCCACTAGCAAAGTGGCCCCCACCATTGGATATTACTGTGAAAACGCCAGAGTGCATGCACGATTTGTGAGAATTCAAAGCTGTCTCCACAACAGTGAAATAGTTCACTGTGTTCAATAGTACCCTTGCTTTCATAAGTAATAGTATGTTAAATAATATAGCATTTATAAATATTTATTTTTCTTTCACTACATTTATTTTTTAATTTATTTATTCTTGATTTGTAGGTGGTGACATGTCTCAGTGTCACTACATCTAGAGATGTAACTGAATGCATATATAGCACTTATCATGGCAGGTATTTTAACTGTTAGAATGAGCCTCCAGATGATACATATAGATTGCTTTATTTGCATGTAAATAAACTGTGACATACACTCCCTAACAGAATTGTTAACATGAGCACATCATCACTGCTCATAAAGCACTTAATGTAGTAGGCATTTCGACTGTGAGAATGCTCCTCTAGGTAATATGTAATTTCATGTTGTCTCAAAGATCTAGTGAAAGAGTTTATTACCAACTACAATGCAACTCTATCATAGCTAAACATACGTACAATTTAATGTAATATATGAAACAACGAGCATTCTAGCATCTTCAGTTCTACCAATGGTCAATTTAAAAGCCTGCATAAATTCCAGCTAAGGCTAGGATTCAAACCAAGGGCATACCATACTCAATGCATGTGATTTATGCAACTGAGCCATTAAACAGCTCACCACACAATATTAAATTGGTTTGTAATTAAATGGACACACAAATATTTCAAACTTTATGGTTATTCCCTCTGTATCATAGGGAAGTATGTTCTAGTCAGGATAAAAAGTATCCTATACCTTAACCAATGAGATAAGTTATTATTATGTAGACCTAATGTTTTTTTGAAATCTATTCATTCATTTACTTTAAAAAAGTATGTATATATGGAATTGGATTCTGTGTCATGTTGAAAAGTCCTATAATCTGACCAATCAAATAAGCTATCACTATGAGCATTGTAAGCACCTCAGAATTTTGGCAAATTCTAGTTTTGCTTAGGCGGGACTTAGAAATTTCAAGAAGTGTAGTTTTCAACTTTAAGTAATTTCCCTGTAATCTTGCTCACAGTTATAATTTGTCATAAAAATCATCGGAAAAGTAGAAATTCTAAGATTCGCAATATCTTTAAATCCAGTAAAGCGACAACCGAACTTTTATCACCAGCTGTAGTCAGCACCATCCCCGATATTTTAGTAGTAAAATTAAGTAATTTGGTAAATTTTAATTAGCAATTTTAATTAAGAGAAAAAATAAGCTTTTTTATTAAAAGAGATATTAATTTAAAAATTACACCAGTAGATATCCCTAATTAAGACGATTTTGTACATATATTAGTTGCCATAAAAAGTTTTAGTATTTGTCTGGTAATCAAGTTTTTGAAAATTGATTGTCGTTGATTGTCGGGTGAGAGTTTCGGGAAAGTCCACAAAGTCCGCCAAGATTGGTCACGTGATGAATTCAGTGTTAAGACGATAGAAACCTTTTGGAATAGTAAATTAAATTAAAATAGATAGAACAGGATGATAGAAAGTCCCTGTAATAATCTCAGATTAAACTATCATTTACTTTTGAAGATATTAATTAAAGAAAGATTTGCCAAGGTCATAGGCGCGCCGGGCTATAATAGTTCGTGCGGTAAGCACATGTTGTCTCATTCTTACGCCGGGAAGTGATCGAGCAACTCCGCGCATGACTTTATCAGTGTAAAATAGGAACTTAGCAAAATGTAGTCTGTCTGTTCCTGCCTGTGGTCTGTTCCTGTCTGGCGTCTGTTTCAGTCTGTCTTTCGTCGCGCTGGTTGGCTAGTTCAACCATGTTGGATCGTGTCGGGTTATATAGCAACTCAAATTTTTAATATGAACTTTTAAATTTACTAAAGGGGTTCGGTCGGTTCAAATTTCTCTCCACAACCTGCAACTTTTGGTAAAGAGTGTTCGATTTGCCAGCTCAACTGTAAAATGCATATTTAAAATTGTGACTTTGAAAAATAAAACTTTGGATTTTCTAGAAGTGAACTTGTGTGCTTCAGTAGTTAGCTGACTACCTTTTCTCTATTTGTGGGTTAACAAATATTGTGGCGACCTCATGCATTTAAATTGAGTTATCCGGCTACATGGTCAAGTTCAAGTCAAAATCATTTCGTAAATTTTCCATACAACTTTGAATCAACATCAAGAGTAAGTTGAGGCACTAAGGCTATACTTCAGCCCCAGTATCAGCCTTGGGTCTTACACAGTTTAGTTAAAATCCATCCATTAGTACCCTGTGATGTGTAAACTTGCAGACAGGTGAAAATTCTAAATTATATTGATTTTGCATCTCTATCATCAACAGTGTATATTGTAGTAACAAAATTTAATATACAGACACAATTTTCTACTTTTTTGTTATATTGATTAGGCCTTGGACTCCATCCTGCACTATTTCCAATGCCATATCATGTAGCAACTTGTACAATTAGAAAAAGGTTCCCTATATGTTATAAGATGACATATGCTATCACTGTGACAAATTTTGTTAAAACCCATTCATTAGTTTTCGCATGAAAGAAAAAGAATCAAAATGTATGGTTTGGGACTCTATATTAAGAGGAATTTCATAACTAATTGGAGTAAAAGGTATGCTATATTCTTGCTGACAATGCAAGCTGTCACTATATGCAGTTTCATTGAAATCTGTCAATTAATTCCTGCATGATGGTTGAATATACATACATAGACAGACAAGAAGTCTCAATTTTACAGCTTTTGGTATTTCTATAATCAGTATTTTATATTGCAATTACTTTTTTGGATTAAATTTGATCAATAAAAACACTACTTTTCTACAATTTTATTATACACTTTCTGAATATTTTTCAACCTGTGGAGCTGCAAAATGTCAAAATAATTCATGTACAACTAGCCTATATCACTCTAATTTTCAACCTCTATGTATATGAGGCTATTAACAAAATCTACCAATTGCTATTGACATACACAAAAGTCCCTTAAGACCTATAGATACAATTAATCACTCATAAAACAGTCATTTACTTAATTCTTATTGCAACGCTGTTCTCTGGAAATGTAATTTAATTTAATTTAGTTTAATTGCAATGGAGCACAGGCTCTGGTGGCAATTTCCCTACACACCCAACTTCCCCCTATCCTACACTCACCTACATTTGTATTTAGTGAACGGACTATTATGGTAACAATGCAGTCATGTCCTCATATTGTAGAAATACCAGCTTTTGCTGGCTGTTAAAATATTCTTGGCTACTAGAAAATTGGGCTTATAGCTTATCAGGGGCGGATCCAGGGGGGGGCTTGAGTATCTACGTCCAACTTCGACATTGTAATTTTGGAGACCTTTTTTTTTTTTAGCTCTATGGATTCGAGGCCCAAGGGCGACTATACATACTACCTTTTTCCCGACCCAAGCTCCCCTCCCCCCCCCCCCCCCCCCCGCCCCCGCAAAGCCAAAATCCACTGAAGGCAAGCCCCCCCCAACCAAAATGCACTCTAGCCAAGACCCCGCCAAACCAAAGTCTGCTCAAGCCCCTCCCCAAAAGCAAAATCCTGGATCCGCCCCTGTAGCTTATAGACTTATACACTACAGTTAGGTGAGCAAATTTTACTCATTCATTTTTATTAAACATCTTTAACTCAGTCAGAATCAATTTTTTAAAATTCTGCTTGCATACCATCTGTCCTGCCTTCAGAGACCACAGGTGGTCTGTGAACCACAGGTTGAGAAACACTGGTAGATTATTGCAGCGATTACTAAACTTTTTATGCTGTGGAATACTCAACACATTCCTGTTGTTTTAGAAATAGCATACGAAAAGATAACAAATGAAATACAGTGAAATTTAAAATAAAGGTTAAAAAAAAAATCATTAGAAATATTTAAAACAAAGTTACTGTGGAGAATGAAACTGCTTCTCTGTTTTATTACTTAATATTTTTAAAGTTCAGTTACCTACCTGGCAATTGTATGTGCATACGAGGTTTGTTAGAAAAGTAATGAGATTGGCAACACTGCGGGAGATCTGGCATTGTTGTGTCTACTGGCTGATGCTAAATCTGATTGTTGATCCCTTCCACTTCCTCAGTCTGAGTTACAACTCCATACAGTTAACACATTAGTTTTGACAGCGCCATTAATAAAGTTGTGTTTTCATTGTGCGTCACAGAAATGGAGCATCGGAATTTAGAGCAACGTTGTGCGATAAAGTTTTGTGTTAAACTTGGTGAATCCGCGAGTGTGACTTTTGTAAAGTTGAAACAGGCCTATGGGGAACAGTGCTTATCGAGAGCACAAGTTTTCCGCTGGCACAAATCATTTTTGGAAGGCCGAGAACACGTTGAAGATGAACCTCGCTCAGGGAGACCTTCAACTTCAAAAACTGACGAAAACATTAATCGTGTGAGGGCTCTTGTGAGATCAGACCGTCGTTTAACAATAAGGATGATCAGTGAACAGCTTAATTTAAACACTTTCACTGTGTATCAAATTGTGACAGATGATTTAAACATGCGAAAGGTTTGTGCCAAATTGGTGCCGAAAAATCTCACAACTGAACAGAAGGACATTCGAAAAAACGTGTGCGTTGATCTTCTTGAGAGGATTGCTAATGACCAAGAATTTTTCAATTGTGTGATCACTGGTGATGAATCCTGGATATTTGAGTACGATCCTGAAACAAAGCGACAAAGTCTCGAATGGCACACTCCATCATCTCATCGGCCGAAGAAATGTCGAATGAGCAAATCAAAGATCAAGACCATGCTGATTTGTTTTTTTGACAGGAAGGGTATCGTGCACAAAGAATTTGTTCCACCAGGACAAACTGTCAACCAAGTGTTTTATAAAAGTGTCCTTGAAAAGTTGAGGAAAAGAGTGATCCGTGTGAGACCAGAAATTGCAGACAAGTGGATGCTTCATCATGACAATGCTCCGTGTCACACGGCCATTTTCATCCGTGAATTTTTGACCTCAAAATGCATTACTGTTGTTCCTCAACCCCCCTATTCACCTGATTTAAGTCCTTGTGACTTTTTCCTCTTCCCGAAATTGAAACATGTCCTAAAAGGACGTCATTTTGGAACTCTAGAGGACATTCAAAAGACTGTGACCGACCAGTCAAAAGCCATACCAATTGAAGACTTCCAGCGCTGCTACCAAGAGTGGGAATCACGACTCCGCCGATGTATAGCTGCCCAAGGGAACTACTTTGAAGGGGATAACATTGTTGTTTGAAAATAATAAAAACTTTGGTTAGTATGAAATCAGTCTCATTACTTTTCTAACACACCTCGTATCTGGTACAGCATCCAATCTTGGAAATTTGTTTTTTCTTTGCATAGATTTATAAGCTGTTTCACAATTATACATTGCGACAAAACAAGGCACTGTTAAGATAGCATTTTTTGGTGACTTCACGTCATTCACTCCTAATACCAATCCAAAACTCATACAGTGACTCAAATATGTATTTTAAAGTGGAAGAACTTTGAAGATCTATGAGTGATTCATATTCCAGGATGCAGGGCCACATTTGAGCATAGCCCACAAAGGCTGTAGCCTAGGGGCCCACACCATAAAGGGAGGCCCAAACCTCATAGGGGGCCTGTAACCGCACTGCCTGTACTACAAATAGGGGGCCTCCACCACAAATAGGGGGTCCGCACCACAAGCTGTAGAGCTAAAAAAAGTAGCCACATGTATAGCCTAGGGATCCACAATCCCTAAATGCGGCCCCGCCAGCATGGTTAGTATCACAGGCTGACTTCTAATGATAAATGGAATTTGTACCCACTCTATGTCAGTATCAGTATTCCCAAAGTACTGTGACAAAGGTTTTAGCAGGGATAACAAATGTTGAGTGATGATATCTGCAACACATTTTCTAGCAGAAAATTATATAAAAGTCGAAACATATAATATTGTCCTTTTCTGAGCACATAATACAAAAATTTAATATTTTTAAAAGAGATTAATAATTTGTCTCTCATGATAAATTGTATTTTTGATTTCCCTGCAAAAGTGTGTTAACATTTAATGAAACCAATAAACATTTAATACATCTGATGGTATATACATAAACAAGTTATACAACTTATATGTCTAAAACAAATGACTTTAGTAAATAGAATTGCTGCTTACTTGAGAAAGAATAGAGGTAAGAAACAAAGTGATGATGAAACGAGCATAAAAACAATCCAATTCCTTAACACCCATGCTACTAGAGCTGCTGATATTGTGCCAAAACAGTAGAAGAGTTGCCATCTAAAATTGATGGCAGAGCGATGATTTACACCACACAGTTCAAGACCTAAAATAGAAAATAGGGTACTAATTATAAGTAACAAAAACTCACGTACTTGTAATGTGATATTACTTTTATTTTAATTTTGGTGGAACTCTACATTTCACTTGAAGCTTGTTAAATGTTTTTCTTTTTAATTGTAGAACACAGTTATTTCTGTGAATTTTTACTGTATGTATCTTCCTTCCAGCATCTTCTAAACTCATTTGTCATTTCTTGTACTGCGTTCTTGCTTACCCATCAACTATATAGCAATGTAGTTAGATGAGCTAAAATTCCTTGCTTTAAGGCTGCTTGTGAGACTAAATGTGCACTGGGGTTCGTGCATAAACTTCAGTTTCAGTTATAACCGTGGTTAACCTTGGAAAATGTTCAGCTATGGCTTTTCTAGATTGAATAGTTCACCACTTAGCTTGTTACCTCAAACTAAGGAAAGGTGGTAAAATTAATGTTCACAAGTCTATTGCTGTTTAAAATCATTATATTCTTGAAAGATTATGCAAATTCATTAACCAAACCGGCATCAGACAAATTCTCAGAAGATATATTTGCACCTTTGACCAACACAACCGAGCCAGACCAACCTCACGGCCCCTTAGCTAACTTTTAGCTACATGAAGTGTTGAACTTTTCAGCACATGCAGTCAATCATGTCGGCACAAAGTTATTATTGGCCACGCCACATGCCCATCTAGCAAAAATGACCTACATAGTGCTGCTCTCACTGCTTCTGAAAGAGTGGGGCGAGGGAAGGTTCTAGGGGGCAATTTATGTTTTCTACTCATGTGAAAGTTGATTGCATCCTTGTCTCATGGGAAGCTTCAGATAACTGGTCAGTTTCATATAATTTTTCATCATCTATTTTGACCTTGAACCTTAAAAATGTTCCTATTGTTTTGAAACTTTGGGAATCGCTAGATATTGTGAAAAATATCAAATAATATCATTACGAAAAATTCTGTAACTTTATTAGTCTTACCAGAAAAAATTCATTTAGATGTATTTACCATAACTTTCATAATATTACCTCTACTGAACTGAAACATATTTCATTTAATTCTCGATCTGCTACACTTTCATCTGATACCCAACAAAGTATGTTTACTATTTTCAAAAGTAGGATAAAACTCATGAACAAAATCTGACTACTTAAATTATTACATATACCAGCTTGAAAGTGACTTTAAACAAATTTTCATATTCAAAAATGGTTATTGTGAAAATTTGAACTCTCTAAGTGTTTTCTACAATTTACTATGAATTTTTTTCAATATTCCTCCAGGCAAACGTTGTATGTCCTAGCCAAGCGATATTAACAAAGCGTCATTGGCACCAAAAACATATTTCAATCTATCACAATTAAATGCCTTCATATATTTAAATGAAACTTACTAAGAAACTTTTGTATTTAATTAAGCTTTACATGAACACAATTTCTTTTCATTAATTACTGAATATAACTGAACTATTTGACTTTTCCTTTAAGAACATGTCTTGCTATACCATATAATATTGAAAAACGATCCTTAAACTGCATGAAACTTCCCAAAATTTTAAGTATATTGTTTCAACAAAAATTAAGCTACTTTCTTTCTACAAACTGATTTCCTAGGTGCTTTCTTCGATTTTTGGAGTGGAAAATTTTGTGACAAAAATTTTATGCCAGCATATTACTTTTTAATATATATATATAAACTCTAATTAAGATTTTATAACAACAAACTTTGTCATATTTTGGCTATTTATTCACCTAAATATCTTTTAAAACTAAGAAAAATACTGATTTAGTGAAGTTATATGAAAGCCAAATATTACACATCCAAATTTTCTATATCTGTTTAAATGATTTTATCACCTGAATTTACTATTTAAACTTGAACTATTGCTTATATCAGCTATATTGCTTTGAATTACTACTTAAATTAACTATTTAAATGGCTTTTACAATTGCCGTATCATATACTTCAACTGATCTCGCTATCCTGGAAACTGATTTTGCTATGCGAAATTCTAAGATATGTTACATCCTCCTACTCATTTGCAATACTTATGATGGATCCCCATCAACTTTAGTTAGTGGTAATAACTTAATGTCTCATTGCCATCGACATCATTAGAGGTGGGAAATGACTGGTAGTAAGGATTGGGAAGGAATTTGGCCATGACATTTTTGAAGAAACAATCCCAGTATTTGCCTGGAGTGGAAGGGGAAACCACGGAAAATATAAATCTGGATAGTTGGATGGCGATTCAAACCTGTTTACTCACAAATGAGCAGCCAGAGTGTTATTGCTTACCCACCACACTTGGTTAAGAAAGCAAAGAAAGTATAAAGAGGCTGGTATATTAATGACAGGGGGATATAACATTCTATCTGACCTAATAATATGATTTAGATTTCATCTAAAGACTTGTTGCTTACCAGAAGATTGGAAAAGTGTGATAGTAGCACACGTGCATGAAGTACTATTTGTTTTCACATGGATTTTTTTTTTGCATCAGTGATAGGTATACTGTGCTGTGTGAAGATGATGTTTGTGAAGAAACAAACTGGTTTGCAAAATGGTAGCATGCCTTCAGGCTTGGATATTCATGTGAATTTCATATACTCAGCTGAATGCAAGATATTGAATTAAATCTAATTTAATTTAATTTTGCGTGCTCCAGTGGCAATTTTCTTAGTCATCTAATAACCTGCTTCTTAATATTATTATTTTTATTATCATTTATATTTTGAGTGTAGAATTCCTTCACCTAACTACTTTTGACATTTAGAAATTTTGATTTTAATTTCCTTCAACATTTTTGGCAAATTATTTATTACTTGGTGATTTATAACAATCCCAGACACCATTACCCATAAAAGAATATTTTCCAACTCCATTATATATGAAATCGAATGCCAGCTTGTACCCATTGTCATCTTTTCCCTTTCATGCTCTACTCCTAATTATTCAAGCAACATGTTTGTTACATATATTATGCTACTATATTTACACTTCAAGCCTTCAACAAGTAACTCTGCTCCACTATATAAACATTATCAATCATTAATTTTTTTATCTGTAAACTTCATTAGCTGAATCTTCTTGGAAATTATATCCATTGGATGTTGACTTACCCAGTTAGATATTAATTTAATTTAATTTAATTGCAATGGAGCACAGGCTCCGGTGGCAATTTCCCTACACACCCATCTTCCCCCTATCCTGCACCTACCTACATTTGCCCTCTACAAATTTTATCTTTAAATTCTTTCAAAGTTTTCGGTAAATTATTCATCATTTCTCTTGGTAACTCATTCCAATCCCTGACACCCTTACCTAAAAAAGAGAATCTTCCTACACCCTTGTGCCTGAAATCGAGTGCCAGCTTGTGGTCATGGTCATCTACCCAGTCACCTTACAGCTATTCACAGTTTTTTCCTATATTGATCCTATCATATACCAATAAATATGTCAACTGCAAACAACCTAAATTATAGCAATGGTCCTAATACACTATCCTGTGGCACTCCCATATTCACTTCCACCTCTTTTGATATTGCCTTTTCTGCTCTAATACTTTTCTTTCTGCCTTTCAATAATTCCTCTATCCAGAAGTTACTTTTTCATCCATTCCAATAGTTTACATGGTATTTAATACCATTTTATGGATCTATAAAAATGGCTTAGAAAGATCTAATGCTATGCTATGATCAAGTCTCCATTGTCCAGTTCATCTTAAATATCTTGCATATAGCCCAAAATCCAAGATTCACATGAATAAGCTCATGTAAAGCCATGTTGTCAATTTGTAAGTCAGTGAATTTCCTCACAGACATTTCTGATGTAGTTGCATACTAGATCTATTGTTCTCTCCATTTTGCCTATCATTGATGTTAAACTAATTTTCCTGTAATTTTCAATAATATTGTCACCCCTCCTTTATGAACTATTGCTCTTTTCCAGCCCTCCGATAAGCAGCAATACTCCAGACTCATTTCAAATAATATTTCAAGGTAAGAAACAGTATAATATCCCACTATCTTTAATACATCTGCGGTAATATTGTCTACAACAGCCCCTTTGCATATTTTTAGCTTTCTTAGTTATTTTATATTTTCCTGAAGATCTATTTCAATTGTTGTGGTTTCATCATTTTTACATACATAAAGATGCTGTTCTAAATTATCTACTCCCATTCTTGAATCATAGTCCCCAATGATCTCATTAAACCAGTCACTTAAGATCTTTGTCATTTTCAAATCCTCAGTAACTTCTTTTCATCTACAATTGACAGAATACCTTCCCTTCCCCTCAGTTTTCTATAATAGCCATAAAAATTTCTAGTTTATTTTTTCTAGATGAAATGAAAAATGTTAACTCAGGTTGATACTGAACTTGATACTAAATCTCTCCAAGGCAGTTGTTCGAATGAGACATAATATAGTGTTAAATAAGGTAAAAGCCATTATAGTAGATGAAATAGTGACTTGCTGGATAGAGGAATTTTTAAAAGACAGAAAGCAAAGTGTTAGGGTAGTAAATGCACTATCAAAAGAGGTGGAAGTGTAGATGGGAATGCCACAGGGTAGTGTTTTGGGATCATTGCTATTAATTGTTCTATTGAATAATTCTGTTTATGGTTAGTCAGAAGTTAGGTGGTTTACACATTATTCAGTAGGGTCAAAATAAGAGAATACTGCAGATAGCAGCAGCCTGATCTGGAGACAATTGTCAGTGGGACACAGCTTCTTTGGTACCTCAAAAAAAAAAAAATTAAAAATAAATGAATAAAAAAAAAGAAGAAGAAGAAGAGAGGGAGAGATAAATGGAAATCGTTTAGGACTATAGAGTGGGAAAATAATTGCTTGTTGAAGACCTGATGCTGTAAATTCCTCAGAATAACAGTTTATAATAGACTTAAATGTGCAAAACACACTGGACAGGTGGTTTCAAATTTCAAAACCTCTCATTTATCGGAGAGATTGATGAGGGTATTAGAACCATACTAACATTTATTCAGACCATTGCTTGAATATGGCGGGGTAGTATGGTCAGTGCCTGATCTAGGGAAGGGGTTAGGGGAGGGCAAACTGGGGCATCTGTCCTGGGTGGTAACTTCAGGAGAGGTGGCAAAATAGTGTTTGGAGGGCTCCAAATTTATGACCTGATGACCTTTTTTACTCCACTACTGCCTAAGGTGATAACTATGGGCAATAATTAGGAAGGCTGGTGACAATGGGGGCAGCAAAGTAATGATCCAAGGGGTGGTAATCTCACAGTTTATGCACCAGCTCAGAAAACTCTGAGATGCACTACTGAGTATGGTACCTCATTTTAGTTATTAAATACAGGAGTTGGAAGGTTAGTATAGTACCACATTTTAGTCATCAAATTAAGGTGTTTGAAGGTGTACAAATGAGGGCAGCAAGATTTATCTATGGAAATAACTGCACAACACAATTAATAACTCATTTGAAAAAGGAGCTAGATTGGGATTCATTGGAAGACAGGATGAAGAGACTGTTGGAAAGTGTGTAGATTCATGATAAGGTGTGAAAAAATATTGTTTTTTTATTTTTTTTTCTAAGAGAAGTAACAAATTAGTATAGTGAAATGAGCCACCACATACCTTTAGATGATGAATGAACACACAAACAAGACTAAAACATATATATATATATATATATATATATATACTTAAAATTAAAATTTTTAAACAGAAAATTAAGTGGATGGGAAAATTACATCTGGAGGGGGGGGGGGGGAAACAAGGAAGGATGGAAAATAGATATGTAGGGAAATTTTCACTAAATTATATGCTCCATTGAAATGAAATGAAATGTGTTGAAGTAAAATAAATGCAATTAGAAAGTTTTGAAAAAACATAATAAGATAAAAGATGAATTAATCATAAATAATATAAAATATTATTACACTATGCAAACCATCAATAAAGTTGGGGTGCGGAGTTAGTAATGATGAGAATAAAAAAAACATAGGGAAGCTTATAATAGTAAAAATAAAAATATTCGAGGTACAGGGGACATTCCAAAAATAATGCAATTGAAATTCCCGCGACGCCGCTATTGATCCGATTGGGATTGAACCACTTGGAGTAGGTGGGAGGGATGCTAAGCTTTGGCACGACACTAATTTCAGTGCTCTCAAAGCTATGGAGGTTATTTTGAACCTCTGCGCGCCAACCCTGTCACGAAAAAAATGGAATCGACGATCGAGTAACATTAAATTTTGCACCAAACTGAAAAAAGCTCTTGAGGAGACGAACAAAATGATTTATGAGGCTTATGAAGACTCTGCTCTGTCCTACTCACATGTTTTGAGGTGGTTAAAGGCCTTTAAGGAGGGCTGGGAAGAGGTTCAAGACAATCAATGTTCTGGGCGGCCGTCAACCAGCAAAATCAACAACAATGTGGCTCGTGTTAGACAATTGTCCGTCGATTGAGTATCAAGATGGTTGCCAGTGAACTGAACTTGCTGGAAAGACTCCAAAATAGGGCAATCAGGACGAGGAAAGACATTTCCTATACCTGGCAACTCCATCACGACAATGCCCCTTGCCACAACTCGCTATGAGTTTGCGAGTTCCTGGCAAAACACCTGGTGCCAACGCTGCCCCACTCCCCTACAGACCTGATGTCACACTAGCAGACTTCTTTTTATTCCCTCAGATTAAGGCAGCCCTGAAACGAACCCGTTTTTCGTCCATAGAAGAGTTATAATCAGCTGTGACGATGACCTTACGAGAGGCCCCCGAAGACGCCTTCATAGACGCGTGCCAGTCATGGCAGACTCGCTGAAAAAAAATGTGTAGAGGCCTGAGGACAGTACTTTGAAGAATTTTAAGTGTTTGTGCAAATCTGTTCAATAAATTACATTTAATAAAAATAATTGCATTACTTTCGGAATGCTCCCTGTAAGATAGAACCTGAGTAAAGGTGTAAAGGGGTGCACTTGCACCCCCCCTCCCCCCCGCTATAAAAGAAAATACACAGAAAAAGATTAAGAAACAAAAATTTTAATATTAAATCCACTATTTTGATAATAACTTAAGACCCATAGGTTGTTGTCCAAATTTGTTCAACACCTTGTCAACATATTCAGTATCATTAGTTGATAAGTAATAATTGTTATATATATAATCTATAAAAAAAAATATACAGATATGCCTCTTTCAAAGTAATCCTGCTGGTACCCATGGTAGGTTTACACATATGAATATGGAGTACCTGCTTTGTAAACAATATTAATAGTGGAATGATGTGAAATTAATTTTCTTAATGGCAAGAGCTGACAAGAGGGATACAATATTAATATTTATGCTACTGAACTCTATTACACAAAATTACAAATTCAAATGAGCTCATATTTGAAAGATTGCTTTGCATAATGTATATGAAGGAAAGAGAGAAGTTGGAAAATTAAATAGAAAGAAGATGAAGGGAAAAATAGTTATTGATGAATATATAAAACATTAACATCTGAGTCCATATGTGATTTTTCCTGTGCCAGATAAAAGTGTTTTGCTTGAAGTAATCTTCATATTGAGGGGAAACAGTTATACATCTAGTTTATATATCAAGTTTTCTGTGTGTAGTGTGTGATAACTGTTTTTAGTGTGGGAATAAACTTCATCTAAAATTTATGTCTCATTATTTATTATCAGTTTATTTATATGTTTGATGTATTGATGCAAATAAACCTTTTTTTATGTATATAGTATGGTATTCTTGAACTTTTTGCTTACCAGTAGCGAGTGTTGACTCTGAACACGGTGAGCTTGCTGCAGAAACAAGTACAGAACAAGCAATAAAAAGAGGAAAAACAGAAGCTGAAACCACCATCAGTGACCGGAATAATATTATAATGGCAAGGCAAAATATAAACTGTTTCTTACGACCAAATCTGGAAAAGAAAGATTTAATGTCATTGAAATTATTAGTTTATAGAGTGCACATGCTGCTATTAACAAAATTAATAAAAAGTACCAAAGGGTTGGGAAACTTTGAATACTGGATACAACTTGAATGAGTGATGGGTTACTCCCCTATCCTTTGGTATTCACATTGCATAAAAGATTTTTACTTTTTTGTAATTTCTTAATTTAAAAGTTTGAGTTATAAACTAATTATGTAGCTAGTGCTAGTGATCATTTTACTTATATACAAATATTTAAATGACTATGACCTAATGCAAGAAAAATTTGTGGAGAATTGAGAGTTGGTTCTGATACATTATACTAAATTATGCTTAGACATTTTAGTTCTTGAGGTGTATATATATATATATTGTAGTTCTTGAAGTTTACGTGTTGTGGTTAAGTGTGATAATACTATGAAATAAAAGTATTTGGTATAGTTAATTCAGAAAGCTGCTGGCGGTGATTAATTTGGAAGTATGATTTAATTGAAGGTAATATCTACTAGCAAAGAAATGTGCTAAATAACCCTAGCACTGGCCATTAGGTGTCATAATTATGTATTTAAATTTTGTGTGGTAAAATTATGTAGGAAGGGCATTCAGGAAAACAGCACATATAAACAATAAAAATTTAGCAATTAGTTTCACTAGTGAATGAAACGACTGACAAGTTTAGGGTTTAAATAGTGATATTTATCTGATAATCAGAGGGAAGTGGATATTGTGCTAATTCATAAAAAAAAGAACAGGTATTAATGGTTTATTAGTACTGAAGTGTGTGTTAGTAGTTATTGGTTTTATTGTTTTATTGCAGAATAGGAATCTTAATGGTTTTATAAACAGCTCAGTACAGTAGTTCCTAGCATTTCGAGACAATTATTGATGTTTACAGTAAATTGTGAGTTTAGTGGTATAGCTTATTAAGCGTCAGTATCAAATCTCTACAGCAGAGGGTAGTATATCATTCACTAAGCTCTGATCTTGCAGAGTGTAGTGGATTCATAAGTAGTTCAGTGGTATTGTTTGTTGAGAATTGGTAATAATGGTTTGTATTAAAGGGTAGAAACTCTAATCTTGCAAAATGTAGTTTGTAGAACATGGTTTGGTTTACTAAACATGCAGACTACTAGTGTTGCCTACCTTTTAAGTAATAAAGAGGTGTTGTGTGTGAAGTTATAAAACCAGTAGCTAGTTTTGTTTAGTGATATCTTAATCTTTAACTGGGAAAACCCTGTTGCCGGGTTTGTGGCAAAAGATCTAATTTGCATTGAGTGTAAGAAGTTGTTACATTGAAGTAAATAGAGATGGTTTTATCCACTTTGTTTCAGGTATAGTAAGAGTGTAGAGCATGATAGTGTGACATTACATTAATTACAGCATTTATTAATTAGTAGGGTAATTTAATCCTGTATTTCACTGAAGGCATGGTAATTGATATTTAATGTCGCCTATTACTGGTGTTAACACTGCGTGGTGGGTTTATGAATTATTAAGTCCAAAATTTCATAAAAGTCACTAGAAATATTTCTATTCTGGTGATGCAAATTCATAAGATTTTATGCATCCAAAAATCACCCAATGCACCTAAAGAAATTTTCACTTCAAACACTAAAAATTCAACTTAGTGTTGTTTGAATCTTCTCAAAGGAGCTGTACCAAGCTATTGTGTTAGAGGCAAAAAGGCTAATTTCTTTCTTCAGGAACCTATAGTTTAACATGGAATCAGAACCACAGGACGTCTGACATAGCTCATATAATCAAATACATCTCCTAAATATTCCTACCCACCCCAACCAGATAGAGAACTTTCAGATGTAAGCACCTTAACTATTGAGCTACCAGTCCACCTTGTTTTGATATATATGCATGCTATGAATATCGGATAAAAAATATGGTTTTGTATAAACAATGGTGACAGAAATTAAGGTTAGGGTGGAAAGGAGGAAAAGGTTTAGGTTTCTGTAAATCAACCATAAACTGTGTTTCTATTCGTTTTAAAGTATTCATATACAAAGTTCCATCAAATTTGGATACAAAAATTCACAAAAAATTTATATTAGAAGATACAAGCATAATCTATACTTTCACTAGTGTCAAAGTGTAATACATCATACTTATAGCTACAGATATACAGCTATTACAGCATGTTGATGACACAAACTCCAAATATATTGCCCAGCCGAAAAGCGTTCAACCCACATATCACATGTGCAACAGGTGGCATTCATACATGCAACCGGTGGCGTTTCAGTGATGGAGAGTCATGAACTCATAGATTTACCCCCGTCCAAATGTTGCTAATAGAAGTTTTTACTTAAAAAATTGGAAAGCATTATTTTATTAAATAATTGTCTTTTACTAACTGTTATTATTTAAACAGATGCAATCTGTAAGTTGGAACTGTGGTTAACAGAAATTTTAATAATGAGAAATTGAGAGGTATGAAAATAATTAATATGAACAGAATGATATAATATTTTGTATGAGACATCCTATAATGACAAAGATTTTAGGTCATCACTTCTTTTTTTAAAAAAATACCTTATGGCACAACAGCACAAAATCTTCTTCCATGCTTAGTTCGTTGTATAAATCAAAGCTGATAATGCTTTAAATAAAACAAAAAGAGTTGCTTCATTTTGTAAATAAGCAGCATATTCCTTCGGAATATCCCAGTTTTTACAATTAATTATAAAATTTTGAAATTTTTAATGAGAAAATTTAAAAATTAGTCATGTCTATGAAAAAGAAAGATTTTATATTTTTTTCTTTTACATTACCACATTTCATCACAAGTAATATCAATCTGCAACTTGTTCAAAATTT
>CM061920.1:142894386-142920328 GCA_031002005.1 Vandiemenella viatica | reverse complement strand
TTTTATTATTTTTATTTAGTGAAAAAAGTGAATTTTCAGGGAGCCTTCAAAAATCAGGGGCTCCAGACTACTGCCTAGTCGTGCCTAGCCCTAGCTTTGGGTAATCCAACACTGCTTGTAGATCAACTTGTCGGTTTTTGGCTAATCACTAAATGTTTACTGTTTGGTCAATTTTAAAACATTTATCATTGATTAATTTCAAAATCATTTAATTAATCCACCTGTAATTGCAGGTAATAAGACTTTCACATATTACAAATCTTTATATAGCGAGATTCTTACTCTGAGCTGTTTTTTCACCTTTCACTTCAATGATGATCAGTAAGCCGCGGAAACATTCTGTGGCGGATCCAGGGAAGGAGACAGCTAGGGGCATAGGCGCCCCCCACCCCCAAAAGCACCAAGGTCACCCCCAATGAGACGGATTTTTGGAAACTTTTTTCTTTTTTGCTGTTCTTATAAGGGCGGCATTCTGGAGTAATGAGCCCCCCAAACCCAATCCTAGCCCCCCCCCCCAATCAAACCAGAATCCTGGATCCACCACTAGAAACATTTTGTTGTTGTCACTACCTGAGCAAATCACTTCAGCCGCCACTGCAACACATTTTTTTTCTTAGCCAATTTTGGTTGAAAAAACCGGACATTTTTTGTGGAACATTTTCAAACATCCCCAATTTGTCTCGTATAGTTTCATTGACTTCCAACGGGTGACAGTGCTATATGGAGCTGTTAAAGTGGTGTATGTAATGGATGTGTGTTCCAAACAACGGGCAGTGATTGAGTTTCTTTGGCAGAAAACCAGCACACCTCAGATATTCATAGGCGCTTGCATAATGTCTATGGTGATGTGGCAATGGACATAAGCACGGTGAGTTGTTGGGCAAAGCGTGTGTCATCATCGCTGCAAGGTCTAGCAGTACTGTCTGATCTCCCACGTGTTGGCCGGCTGTGCTGGCCAGCCGTGCACAGCTATGACCCCTACAGTGACGGAGCGTGCGAAGACTCTCATTCAAGATAATCGACAGATCACCATCAAACAACTCAGTGCTCAACTTGACATCTCTGTCGGTACTGCTGTCAAAATTGTTCACCAGTTGGGATATTCAAATGTTTGTTCCCGCTGGGTCCTTCAATGTCCAACCGAAGACCATAAAAAACAAAGGAGAACTATCTATGAGGAACTGTTTGCTCATCACAATTTCTTGTCAAACATTGTTACAAGTGATGAAACATTGGTTTATCACTATGAACCCAAAACAAAATGGCAATCAATGTAGTGTCGCCACACCCACTCCCCTAGCATGAAATAGTTTAAAGCCATACCCTCAGCTGGCAAAGTCATGGCTACAGTCTTCTTGGATGCTGAAAGGGTTATTCTGGTTGATGTCCTTCCCCATCGTCAAATGATCAACTCTTCGAAAATTGAAGAGACAGTTTCAGCGTGTTCATAGGCACAGAAAGCAGAACAAACTTCTCCTTTTTCATGAAAACACAAGATCTCACACAAGTCTTCGCACCCAAGAGGAGCTCATAAAACTTCAGTGGACTGTTCCTCCTCATCCACCCAACAGCCCCGATATTCCACCGCTGGACTTCCATATATTTGGCCCAATGAAGGATGCAGGGCCGCCGTAAGCGGGTGTGCAAGGCGTGCACCGCACGCAGGCGGCACGTCGCGGGAGGCGGCAAATGAAGTGATCGATATTTGCCGCCCCGCGATAGTTGCCACTCCATTGTCGCCGCAATGAAAGCATATTGTGTAGAGGGCAACCTTTTTTTTAGCTCAACTGCTGCTTCGGGAAACCGGCGACACTCGGGGTGACAACAATGGGGGCGGCAAATAATGTTTGAAGGGGCGGCAATCTCACAATCTTTTGACCTGATTCGGAAAATTCCTAGATATACCACTGGCTGTAGTTAGACAGGGGGTGGCATAATCGGTATTGCACAAGGGCACTCAAACAGCTAGTGGCGGGCCTGGAAGGACACAATATGTGGGAGGCACTATGCGGATGATGAAGAAGTTATTGATGCAGTATGACATTGGCTCCTGCATTGACCAGAGGAACGGTACCGTGCAGGCATACAGGCCCTTATTTCAAGGTGGTGTAAAGCCGTAGCATTAAATAGAGATTATGTTGAAAAATAGTGTTGTATAACTAAAAGATTGGGAAATAACATGGTGTATTTGAATGCTGAATAAAACAACCCCTGTTTCAGAAGAAAATGTGTTGCATTACTTATTGAAAAACTCTCATATTTAGCCAAGCTCTAGCCCACTCTCCACAGTTATATTATTCAGTAATTTTTTTTATTTACAATGATTCTCTGACTGCCTGGGGCCATTCTTGAGCCAAAATGCTAGTGTCATTTGATAAAATATCCCACCTACTATCAGCTGATTTGTTGATATCATAATTTTTAAAATGTCTCATGTGCTCATTCAACATTCCTTGATATCTCACTAATAGATATCTGACCACAGTTGCAGGGTATTCAATATACACCTCATTTCAGGAATTTCTTCCATTTGTCTTCACCTTAACAAATGCACATAAAATATTCTTGATGACACTATATACAGGTCATCTTCTGAAAAGTAAATATATTTTTTCTCGCAGAGAGGAAACCCAAAAAGTTTATGGATGTTCTTTTAAAGGTGTAATTACAAACACCAGATACGAGGGCTGTCCAGAAAATAACAGACGTTTTGACTTGGCGCAACAATGGGTGCTCCTAAGCGCCGCCATCTTGGCGTCAGACTGTTCATACATTCAGTACGCAACAAGCCGTGGTAGTTTGCACATCGTACCTATCGTACGTTGAATACAGTAGAGTGTTAAAATGAGCGCTGCAATTAAAAATCCCGCCATTTGTGAAGTGCGAGCTGTAATACGGTTTTTGTTGGCGAAAAATCACAAACCAATTGAAATTTATCGCCAGATTTGTGATGTGTACGGCCAAGGAATAATCAGTGAAAGCCGAGTGAGGCAATGGTGCATTGATTTTAAAAATGGTCTAACCAATGTTCACGATGAGGACCGCATGGGTAGGCCTAGTGTTGTGAGTGATGAACTGGTGGTGAAAATCAACGAAAAAAACCGTGAAAATCGTCGTTTCACGATTACGGAGCTTTCAGAACATTTCCCCCAAATTTCACGGAGTTTAGTTCATGAGATTGTGGTTGGTAAACTTGGTTACCACAAATTTTGTGCCAGGTGGATTCCGAAAATCTTAACAGAAGACCACAAAAAACAGAGACTTGCTGCAGCACTGACGTTTCTGGAAGACTACGCCAAAACTGGAAACCAAGTTATCGATCGTATCATAACTGGTGACGAGACTTGGGTAAAGCACGTCACCTGTGAAACAAAACGGCAGTCTATGGAATGGGGACACACGCATTCGCCCAAGAAACCGAGGAATTGTCTGCAAACGCTGTCAGCAGTAAAAATTATGGCTACTGTGTTTTGGGATGCTAAGGGTGTGATTCTCGTTGAATTTCTTGAACGTGGCCAAACAATCACTTCAGAAAGCTATTGCGAAACACTCAGAACATTAAGACGCGCGATACAAAACAAACGTCGGGGAAAACTCAGTGAGAAAGTTTTGTTTTTCCACGACATCGCTCGTCCACACACGGCCAATCGTACCCAAGAGCTCTTGGATGGTTTTAGATGGGAAGTTTTCAATCACCCGCCGTACAGCCCGGATTTGGCACCGAGCGACTACCACCTGTTCCCGGCGATTAAGACGTGGCTCGCAACACAACGGTTTGAAACACGCTCAACTGCATGCCGGTGTAAACTAGTGGTTGAAGTCTCAGGCGGCAAATTTCTACAGAGAGGGTATCGAAAAGCTTGTACCACGTTATGATAAGTGCCTTAATTTAAATGGCGATTATGTTGAAAAATAGCCTAAGAGTTTACCTCTAAAATGTAGATAGTAAAAATCGTTTTTTTTCAATTTGTTTATTTTTTATTACAAAACGTCTGTTACTTTCTGGACAGCCCTCGTATAAACCAAATACCTCCAGTTGTGGCCAGATATATACCAGTGAGACAGGACATACAAATATGTGAGAGAATTACTTTTGATACATTTAGCTGACAGCAAGCACAAATTATTATTATTTTTTTTCAATGAGACTAGTGTTTTTGTTTAAGAAATCAATTCAGACAATTTAATTTTAATTTAATTTAATTGCAATGGAGTACACACTCGAGTGGGAATTTCCCTACACACCCATCTTCCCCCTTTCCTGCACCCACCCACATTTGCCCTCTACAAAGTTAAACTTTAAACATTTTTGGTATATCATTCATCATTTCCCTTGGTAACTTATTCCAATCCCTGATACCCTTACCAAAGAAAGAGAATTTTCCCACTCCCTTGTGCCTGAAATCGAGTGCCAGCTTCTGGTTATGGTCATCTTTTCCCTTCCATACACTACTTTTCATACCTACACCAATATCTTTATATGCCTCATCGCCAGTACACGCCTTGTACTCTCCCATGACCCTCTTTACCCTCCTCCTATCTTGCAACGAATCCCATTCCAGCTCTTTTATCATATCTGTTACTAATCGCATTCTGCGATAATTTCCAGAAACAAATCTAACAGCCCTCCTTTTTTGCACTCTCTCCAACTCCTGTATTTGATACTCAAAAGGTGGGTCCCATACTACACTGCCATAGTCAATCAATGGTCTGACGAAAGTTTTGTAACTCAATTCCTTTACTGCCCTCGTACATCCCCTCATCACGCTTTCCAACAAGTGCAATATTTTGAAACCTTTTCCTACCACCTGTCCAATGTGTTCTGCCAATTTAAGCTTGTTATCAAATGTAATGCCAAGATATTTACATATTTTCAAGTCTTCAGCAAGCAATTCTTTCCCCACCTTATAATCATAAATCAACCTTTTGTTTTTTATTTGAGTATCTAATAAGCTGACTCTTGTTTGCATTTATCCACATCCCATGTTTACCAACCCAAGCAAATATCCTATGCAAATCACTCTGCCACTGTTTACAGTCCTCTACCGTTTTGATCCTTTTATATAGCATTATGTCATCTGCAAACAATCTAATTTCATACAGTAAACAATGAACATAATTATTCATTAGAATAATGAATAGCTATGGACCCAATATGCTACCCTGCGAGAACCTTCAGAAAAAAAAGAGAAATATGAATGAGGACAGTAGGCTGCAGCTTGACCAAAGATAATCATGTCTGCTCTGGAAAATGTGGAATGTGCTCTAATCAGATCAGCCATGCTATGGAAATAATGATGATATCAGCACAGACAGTGTATACTTCAGACAGGTATTAATAGGAGGCATGGCAGCATCATGTGTGGTGAGAAATCAACTACTATGTAAACATAAAGAGATGGTCAAAGGGCACAGATAAAATGCATTTGTATTATGTTTACATGAGAGAAGAATTTTGTGAATTTTTATACAAAATAGACCAAGATTCTTTTTCTATCTCAGCTGTACTATGATCACAAATTTTTTGAAACCACGACAATTATTTATTATAATCCTGTATATTTTCCCCACATGGTACAATATAAGAGATTTTCTGTACTATTTTACCATTAGTACTATTACCTACCTGTCTCCCATGTAGAAAAGTAAAATCGAAATGCCAACAGATAGTAGCATACTTGAGGACAATACAGTACTTGGATATAGTTCCTTATCACAGACCCAGTTTTCTTGTGTTGCAGCAGTTTCAGTTAACCAAGTTGTGTCATACTCCCAACCATGTTGGCAAGGAACTGTCTCACTTCCATTTCCAATTTCTTTGTACATGACACACTTGCTATAAGTATCCCCATTCCTGCAGTTTTAGAATGCATTAATTGTTATTAATGGATAAATGATAAATCTATAATTATTTTCAACAATTATCTATGGCTGTTATTCTTGAAATTATAAGCTTACTTATGAATACTTGTTGCTTGAGTTTTTAATATACAGTTTTCTAGAATACTTACACCAATATGTTAAACACTCCTGTAATGATTTGTGAACTACCACTGAAGTTGGATTTTTAAGTGAAGAATTAAGTTAAAATGCAAATTTACTTAAAGAAATATTTTTCTTTTCCTTTATAATGTCAGAAAATAATACAACCAATCTTACTGAAATTATTTAACGTGAACACATAATCAGATCTATTTTTAAAGCATTCATTTCTTTCCATTTATTTTTGTACTGGATACATGTTATTGCCAGTAATTTTGTGAAGTGACCACATTTTATGTTAATGTCTCCTGATTGTATTTTTCACTGATGTATACAATTCTTATAACCTTGACAAAAGATAACAATAGGTATTGGTTCATAAGCAGAAAATGATGAAAAGTTTGGAAAAAACTGAAGACTATTATAAATCAATTATTAACATACCTAATAATTCAAACCAAAAATTTGTGTGCCTTGAATGCACAATAAATTTATTAATAAAAGTGTGTAAAGGCATAATTAAATCTGTATAAAAACATTATAGAATGAGGGAATGTAAGATTTAATGGTGAATGAGATGAATAAAATTTTCTTGAGCTTTCCACCGGGGGAGCACTGCCATAAAAGGCAAAATTTCAGAGCCTGACGCTAGTTCTATCTTCTGGTGAATGCTACATCTGGCTCTGAAACATTTCCTCAAATGGACACGCTTTCCCGGTGGAAAGCTCAAGAAGATTTTATTCAGCATTATAGTGTTTTATGCACTGTGTGTCATAATAATTCTTCCACCAGATTGTATATTATTTACAGATGAATAAGAAGAATGAATTAATGACTGTAATAGTTATTGTTATTATTATTAATAACTGTGATGGATCTTATGCCCCATTAGTAATTCCCTACTCCTTTTTACTCATGTTTGCTCCATCATAATTTGTACTTAAATTTTTTGTTTGAGATAAATTGTTCAAAACCACCCTTGATTACTTATACCAATGTTTGCATTAAAAATAACCATCTCTCTCTTTATCTGGCTACCATCTTCCAATTTCTCCCAAACTAGGTTCTTTATTGTTACTTGTGATCAATCTTATTTTGCTGACAATCATTATTTCACACATTTGCACATCTGTTTTGAATATATATTAGGTGGGCTTTCCAACAACACCATAGTAAAGCAAGGACCTGACTAAGGTTTTGCATACATAGACCCTCATTTTGCTTCTAAATCATATAATGCTCTCAAATATACGCTGGCCTCCAATTTCCCTCATTTCCTCCTGGCAAATGAACCAAATAATAATCCAAGATAATTTTTTTTTTTGCCTTAAAAAAAAAAAAAAAAAAAATCTACATCCACAATGTTATGAAATAACTTCATTTTTTTACGGATATAATAGGTTCTAAGTAGCGAAAAGGAATTACAAAACTATATAGTGAAATGAACCACCACATATCTTAGATGATGGTTGCATGGCGTGAACACATAAAAACAACAAGAACACAAACAACATTTTATATTTTGGGTTTTGGCTCTTCGCCAACAGGAGAACATTATGGAGGATTGTAGAAGAATGTCTCACAGAGTGACTGTTAATCAGGAATGTGGTCTGAGTAATTTCAAAAAGAATACAGGGACAGGGGGATAGTGGATTGGAGTTAGTACCCAAGCAATGCAAAATGTTGCAAAACAGCAGAACAGTACAGTAAAATCTTCACAACATAAATTTATATGTATACTTAATAAGTTGGATTATATGCCATTTAGTATCAAAATACTATCCCACCTAATATCTTGTTGAGATCAATAAGTAGTTTTTCAAAATTCTCCATTATATCACCTGAAAACAAGCCAACTTTTATCTATAAGCTAATAACAAAATGATTCATTACAAAGATTTACAACAATGGTCCAAATACATTATCATGTGTACCTGCCACTCTCACTTCCAGCACTTTTGATACAATATTTCCTACCCTTCCTTTCTGCATTCTGCATTTTAAGAACTTTGCTACTCAATGCGAGGAGCAAAAACCCGATATAACGGGGTTACAATATCAGCTTGTCACCTTAACTCTAACCTTGTAGTCTGTAGCCACTGGATAATCAACTGTAAAAACTTAAAATGGCTGCCACTTGTCTTGATTTAAACCACAAGCAAGGAAAGGTTAGGTTGACATCCAGAAATGCTATAGGTTCAAATTCAAAATTCACTATATTGTTGGAAATAAATACACGTACATTACAGTTGATGACTATTGAGAAACTTCTTCACCAAATTAAATGATTGTAGAAAATGAAATGCAACCAACCCAGACCGAATTCCATATCAAAAATTGAAAGTCACATTGTTGGTTACTAAGGCTCACTACGCAGCCAAAATCTAAGATGGCTGCGGCAAAGCATGGTCTTCTGGCAATCACTTCCTGCCAAGCGCACCACACTCTACACAATCTACCACATCTGGTGCTCACTGACAACTGATCAAGAAGCGTAAATGGCTGCTAGGTCATTGTATATATAGACTCGGAGGGCCTTGACGTAGTGGTACAGTAATTGGAGTTCTACCTTGCAACATAGTTTTACGATCTCAGCTAATATGGCTTCTAGTGTTCTGAAAATTGATCAGTAGATACATTTTTGTGTACCTAACAATTTATGTCCTTATAAAATTTTCTGTGGGTTTAACAGATTTTCCGTAAAAAGTAAATTTAAGTGATTTTAAATAATATAATACAATTCTTAATAACTTGGTCAGTTTTGGAAATAGAGAGTTCAAACCAGGTTCAGATGGTTTCTAATAAAATTAGCTTTTGTTTAATACCCAATATGGCCAATTTATTCATCGGTATCAGAAATGTTTAAAAATGCTGTCTGTGACGTAGTAACAAATTTTTTGAGTGTGGAAATATTATTCTGTTGGCTTTAAAACATATTTTAAATGATTCTACTGGTTTTCAACTACTCAAAAAGCATTTAATCTCTCCTGTAGCTGCTGTATTTAATTTATAATTAATTTATGAAAATATCTTATTTCCTCTCATCCTAACATAGCTGCCATATTCAAAATATAATTATTTTGGATTATTATATTTACCAGACTTAAGTTTACTCAAATTTTTTTATGGAATTAGGTTTACAGGTTACTATTTTATCATCTGAAGATAATTTCTTCCGCTGATTTTATGTGGCGGGCTTACAATTTTTAAAAGTTTCTATGAACATGCAGGGACTTCAATGCACATTATTTGAAAAACAATTTTTAAATTGTCTAACAGTATAGATCTTTCTAAAATTTAAGTACGTTGAACTGGAAGAAATTACGTTTATCTCACGCTATCAGCTGATTTCTAATATTACTTCTAACATCTGGTTTCATGAACTTTATAGTACATATTTACGTGACCCATTATAATACAGGCTTAGTAAACTTTAAATGACTTTAAAATTTTTATGATGGTTTCTTTAGAACAGGATTTATTAAGTTTAGGCTATTTATTATTATTAAAAACTTTTAAAGTGCCGAAAAATGTTGTGTTTTGGTGACATTACATCGGAACAAAATATTGCACTTACTATCATGGATTATACTCTACTATGGCTGTTTAGGTACGTTTAAAGCTTGATTTTTACTATTTAAAGTTGATTTAGTATCTGTATTGACTGTTTAGTTAACTTTGTGGCTTTTGTTATCACTGTAATTGGCTGTCAGGTTGCGGTATCAGGTACTCCACCTATGCCCATTCAACTGTAAACAAACTTTGTTATTATAAAATCTTGAGCATAGCTGTGTGTCACAAATGGTACTTTTTTATATATACAGTACATATATATATATTAGCATAAAGCCACGAAAATGCCACCAGTTGCTTAAAAGTTTTTTATTCTTTAAAACTTTACTTCAGTTTCGACAAATACAGGTTTGTCTTCTTCAGAAGTATGACACGTTAAAATTACATAGGCGGAAGCATTATCACAATTCAGTCACTTTCATGCGAAAGTTGCACATCGTCACGATTCTTCCTTCCGTCTACTAGACATCATCTGTACGGCGCGGGTGACTTGTTATTATAATTATCAAAATTCTAAAGTAGCTTACATCAGTAAGTCTGATTTATCTACAATGGCTCAACCTGTCTATGAGTCATAGCTGTTGTTACTTAGTTGTTCCAGGTCTTAGGACTTTACTCCCATAACTACTTGTGATTTGTGCATGTCTGCTAGTTGTCAGCTTGTGTTACTAAGTTCAATATGCACCTTCAGTGCACTAGTAGTGATCTGGTAACTCTAATGGCAAATTCTCATATTACTTTTGACTTTATTACTGCAATAACCCCTTACTCTGCAAATTTGTTTACATATATGTTATTATGACTTCTCTCACCCTGCATCTCTTATCAGTATTCATATCATCATGTATTCTGAAATAGGTGTGGTCCTAGGATAATCATAACTGGAAGGAAGTTCCATCTCAGTCTTGTTTACCAGGTAAGATGGAATAAGCTACCATTCATCCTTTCATTTAGGTATAGGAAATGTCTAATTAATTATGTCTACAACTGATATCTACAGGCCATGCCTCTTTGACAGATTATAAGTTTATTCCATATAAGTATTCATCTTTATGTGCATCTCAGTTGGTGTAATATAGAAGTTAGCTTTACGGAATCCAAAGTAGGAGGTAACTCAAAACTATTAGCATTGAAAATAAATGAAACAGGCATAAACTTTACATTAAAGGTGCTTCAAGTTAAAATCAAACTGGTATCAGGGAAGAAAGTAAAAAGTGAAGTCACAAAATGTCACTAACATTTTCACAGGTAGTACATATAAAGACAAGAATTTTGTAGTAGTATTTGTATGGTCAGAAAACTTTTCTTAAAGATAAATGAATTTGAAAGTTTGCTCCCCATGTGCCTTGAGGAAATCGGTGATGTAAGCAAGTAGCCAACAACAATTGCAATACCTCAAACACAATAAAAATTCTTTCAGTTAAATAGATAAACAGAAATTACTAATGTTAATGTATCATCAGCATCTATAAAACTCCTTGAAAAAAATTAGAGCTTGTAAATAAATCCTAAATAACTCTTTTAAAGGCAACAAATAAATACGACTCTGTTAATAAAATAAATAGGACCAACTAATAACTAAAATTAAATAAAGCCATGATGCAGTAATTGTTTGTAATAAAAAAATATTATTAAAAAAATTGAATCAAAATGGGATTTCGGTGTTAAACCCTGATGGTGATGTAATTGACACGTGGGAAAATAAAATATATAAATAGGAATTTGTTGAATACAAGATAAATAGCAGAAAATAAGGCATTAAATTGTAAGAAGAATTGTATACATTTCATCTAAACTATAATTCAGTAAGAGAGTAGTCATTAATAGAAAAAATTTAGTAAAACTGGTGTGAGACACCATAAGTATAGTCTACTACAACAGCTAAATAAAACTAGCCTCAGAATAAATCCTTATGCCAAACTAAGTAAGAAAGAAAATCAAAACTGTTCAGACATATAATGGGAGGAACTAAAAATCATTAAAGTTATACAGAAATAACTATAATAGTCATTATTCACACTTCAGAAATTTATAAATGCTATAAAAAAGAGATTTATGATTAAATGTGTTATTAATATAAATTATAAAAATAAACAATTTTACAAAATAGCAAAGTTTCAGAAAGTTTTGAATTAAATAAGGATCGGCGATTAGGAATGTTTTACACTCTTGCCAAGAAAAAAGTACATAAGCCGGCCATTTTTCCTATTCTTCATTGGGCGATCAAGAAAGCCTGTAGGTCTCACTTTTATTTGTGATGAGGAGACAGGCAGAACTTCGAAAAATTCTTATTGCATAGTTTTTGAACTAAGAAGAACATAATTTTTTTCCAGTAGTCAACATACAGTGATGCGCTTAGTACATTTTTAAGGCAATTGGAACTTTACTAAAATTTGGAAAGGTTTTTGGGGACTCGTGAATTGGTTCAAGAATTAAAATGTGTGGATGGGGACTTTGTTGTGATTACCTACAAATTTTCAAATATGGATTATTGGCAGTGCTTTTGTGATCAGTTCAAATTCAACAGTTTTGAAGACTTTAATAGTGACTTTTATCAGGAATTCTTCACGGGTCTTCTGCCGGATTAGATCTTCTAGACACGACGTTTCGGCAGTCACCTCCGCTGCCTTCATCTGGTGAGCTGTCATCGCGAAGTAGCTGCCCGCGACGGTTCGGCACCGAATGTGTGCGCTTCGTGGTACTGGCTCCTTATATACCCTGCGGCCGGTGGCCCGCTGGCGGGAGCGGCTGCCTGCCTACTTCGCGATGACAGCTCACCAGATGAAGGCAGCGGAGGTGACTGCCGAAACGTCGTGTCTAGAAGATCTAATCCGGCAGAAGACCCGTGAAGAATTCCTGTCTACCATACGCCGGGAAAAACTTAATTGTCACATCAGTGACTTTTATCTTTTATTGATCACTTTATAACCATTATTTCTTGCAGTTTAATAATACAGTTGGAATGATGACCAGATTATGAACTATACACAAACAGAAATAGGTATCAGCTTAACAAATTGCTTTCACAGTTACTGCTAATGCTAATGCATAGCACTAAAAATAAAAAATAAAATTAAAAAAAAATATATATATATATATATATATATATATACATATATATACATATAGGAATCAAATTAGGATAGGGAAATGAGCCACCACTTACCTTTAGATGATGGATGTGGGGCGCGAACACACAGAAAAGACACAAACACAAATAAAGAAATTTTCGGGAAAAACCCTTCTTCAACAAGAGAACATTATTAGAGGTGGGTGCACCCGGAGACTGCCTCACGGAAAGACCGCCAGTCGAGAAAATGGTGGGGGAAAATTCAAACATAGGAAAAGTAGAGGGGCAGTGAATCAGAGCTCATACCCAAGCAAAAATTTTTTTAATATCCAAACTAATTTCTGGTTGGTGGGAAGATCAAAAAATAATATATATTGAAAAAAAAAAAAATTTAAAATAGTATACAAATAAAAAAATATATAATAATAATAATAATATTATGAAGTAAACATCACCTCAGGTAGTGGTGGTTCAATATAGGTAGTGAAAAGGAGAGGGAGAGAATTAAAAAAAAAAAAAAAAAAAATAAAAAAAAAAAAGGTGACCGGGTATTATCTTAAGTTGAGACCAGGTGGTTGCCTTATGCCAAGTTTGTACTGGTAGGCAAGTTCCCACCTTCTGAGTTCAGAGAAACTGCTGCTATTAGGGAGAACTCTGATAGCACGGACTGTGTAACAAGAGTTGAAATTATTCAAGTCGTGGGTTATGGCATGGGCAGCAACTGGGTGCTTTGGGTTCTGTGTGAAACACCGTCTGACGGTGGCCATCATTCTTATGGAGAGTGCATTTGTGGTCAAACCTATATATGAAGCCAGGCAGTGGTTGCATGTTAACTGGTATATTACATGCGTGGTTTCACAGGTGGCGTGTCCTATGATAGGGAAGCTTTCCCCTGTGACCGGGTTGATGAAAGTGGTGGAAGCATGGTGTATGTCACACATCTTGCAGCGTGGTCTATTACATGGGAAAGAGCCTTGGGGTTGACTGTTAGGAGGAGGAAGACTGTGTTTGTGGACTAGAAGTTCACTGAGGTTAGGAGGCCTGCTGAAACAAGTTCTAGGAGGGGCAGGAGGATTTTAGGAAGAATGGATCTCATTTCAGGGCATGTTTGTAAGTAATCATAGCCCTGCTGGAGGACTCTGTTGATGGATTCGAGGCCTGGGTAGTACTGTGTGACCAAGACTGGATTGTGGTTGGTTTTTGCGGGTCTGGGATGATTGATTGGCTGATTCAGTAGTGATGTAGCACGTGAAAGCTGTTTGTTAACCAAAGCTGGAGGGTAGTTGCGAGATATTAATGCTTCTGAAATACTGTTTGAATAATCCATGAGAGACTGTTGGTTAGAGCATATGCGACTACCTCGAATGCCGAGACTGTAGGGGAAGTGAACGTTTGGTGTGGTATGGGTGGCAACTGTCGAAATGGAGATACTGTTGAAGATTGGTTGGTTTGATGTGAACTGAAGAGTTGAGATAGTCATTGGATAGGGACAAATCGACATCCAAGAATGTGGCCTGGGTGTGGGAGTAGGACCAAGTGAATTTCAGCATGCTACAGTTATTGAGATGGTTCAGGAAATTTAGCAGTTCATTTTCTCCATGCGTCCAAATCATAAATATGACATCAATGAAACGAAGCCAAATGAGGGGTTTGAGAGGGAATTCCTCCAGAAATGTCTGTTCCAGCCGGCCCATGAACAGATTAGCATAAGAGGGGGCCATGCGGGTACCCATGGCAGTTCCGCAGGTTTGGTGATAGATGTTGCCTTCGAAGGAGAAGTAGTTATTATTGGATAAGGTGGGCTAATTTGATGAGGAAGGATGTCATGGGAAGGCTATTGGGAGGGCGCTGGTCCAGAAAGTGTTCCATGGCCCTGAGGCCATGCCAGTGTGGAATGTTTGTATACAAGGACGTGACGTCAATGGTAACCAGTATTGAGTCGGAAGGAAGAGGTGTGGGTAAGGTAGAAAGCCGGAAGAGAAAGTGCTGGGTGTCCTTTATATGAGAAGGGAGCTGATTAACAATGGGCTGTAGGTACTGGTCAACCAAGGCAGAGATGCGCTCAGTTGGCGATCCGTAGGCTGCAACGATAGGGCGTCCTGGATTGCCAGGTTTATGGATTTTGGGCAATAGATAAAGGTGGGTGTACGTGGATTTTGAAGAGTGAGAAGCGAAATGGATTGTGGGGTGAGACCTTGGAGAGGTCCACTAAACTGTACATATTCTTGTATTTTTTGTTGACAGCAGGAGTTGGATCTTCCGATAGGCAGCAGTAGGTTTTGGTGTCTGATAGCTGACGAAGAGCTTCAGCCACATAGTCATTCCTGTTCATGACTACAGTGGTTGAACCCTTGTCAGCTGGAAGGATAATGAGTTCTGAATTGCTGGAGAGTTGTTTTCTGGCACGGGTTTCAGCTGGGCTAAGATTATTGGTGTTTGCTAAAGATTTAAGAAAAGTGGGAGAGGCCAAACTGGTGGAAAGGAAATCTTCAAAAATTTGGAGGGGATGGTTCTGGGGAAGAGGTGGAGGGTCAAGTGTAGATGATGGTTTGAATTTCTCTAGACTTGGTTCTAGGTTGTCCTGATATCCCTGTTCACTGCTAGTAGTGGCAAAGTGATACCGCCAGCGGAGTGTACGGCAGAACGATAGAGAGTCACGGACTAGTTTGGCATGGTCAAACGTGGGGGTGGGTGAGAAGGTGAGTCCTTTGGAGAGTACAGAGAGCTGGGATTCAGATAATGGTGATGAGGATAGGTTTATAACTGACAGTTTAGGCTTGGGAGTAGGACTTCGGTGTAGAGAGCGAGGTGCAGGTTTTAAAGGGGGAGGTTGAGGTATGTTGAGGAGCTGGGCAATGGACGGTTTTGAGGAAATCAGAGGAGGCTGTGATTTTGATTGGTAGACCATTGGTTGGTGTGGAAGAAACTGCCCTAGTGCAAGATGGGACTTCAGCAATTTGGATAACTTCTGTAAATGTTTCTGGGCATGCATACTGCTGGAGTTAACTGCTTGCTGTAAAATATGCTGCAAAACTGTAATGACTTGTGGGAATGATAACATGAGTATTTTGTGTAGGGATATGAGGTTTCCAGAATGTTGGTTAGCCAGAATGGTATATTGTTGCAGAACAAGGTGAGTAAGGGCCAAAGACTGTTGGTAGCGAAAGGCATGTAGGGCAGGGTGAGTTTGTGGGGGACAACCAAATATTGGCAGTTTGATTGTAAGACCATTTGGAGGTATGTTAAAGAACAGACATGCTTTTAAAAAAAGGATATGTGATTGAAATTTGGCGAGCTGAAAAGCGTGGTATCTGTAGCTATGTATGTATTTATCAAAAAGTGGCCTATATAGTGATGTCAGTGGAGGCATGTTGAAAGCCAGAAATGTTTATATAGGAGAATGCAAATAGGGTTCGTTGTGGGAAATGAGGTTTGAATTGTAGTAAGATGATCAACAAACACGGGAAAAAAAAAAAATTAAAATGACTTCAAATGTGGGTTCATAGTTAACAATGAGCTTTAAGATGCACGCCGATAAAAGCGAGAGCGGTAAAAACTGGTAGGGACAGTAATAAGATATTCAAAGGACGCTCAAAATGTATGTAACAATTCAGGTATTTGCGTGCGCGACGTGGAAAATTCCGTTGCTCAAGTGGAAATGGGACGCTAATATAAAAACATATATATGTAAAATTTCAATGAATGTAATGATTATCAGCAGAAGTTACGCAGTAATAAGATGGAAACACTGTCGGAACGGTAGGTATCGGTGCGTGGAGAGTACAATATGCCGTCGACGGTAACAATGGTTTGATATACGATGTGAGGTTATGTAGTCGGATTCGTAATTTACTATGAAACGGCGAAAAATAAAACGGAAAACAAACAAAAAGGAAGAGAAAGAAAAGGAGGAAGTAAAGAAAAAAGAACACAAATATAGTTACACATAAAGGACAAAACAGAAGAGAGCCAGGGCGGCAATATGATAACAATGAAAAAAAGACGCTAAGTAGCGGAAAGGAATCAAATTAGGATAGGGAAATGAGCCACCACTTACCTTTAGATGATGGATGTGGGGCGCGAACACACAGAAAAGACACAAACACAAATAATAAAGTAATTTTCGGGAAAAAACCCTTCTTCAACAAGAGAACATTATGAGAGGTGGGTGCACCCGGAGACTGCCTCACGGAAAGACCGCCGGTCGACAAAATGGTGGGGGTAAATTCAAACATCGGAAAAGTAGAGGGGCAGTGAATCAGAGCTCATACCCGAGCAAAAATTAATATCCAAACTAATATCTGGTTGGTAGGAAGATCAAAATATAATATATATTGAAAAAATTAAAATATTATACAAATAAAAAATATATATATAATTGTAATTATGAATTAAACATCACCTCAGGTTAGTGTTGGTTCAATATAGGTAGTGGAAAGGAGAAAAAAGAAAAAAAAAAGGTGACCGGGTATTATCTTAGGTTGAGACCAGGTGGTTGCCTAGTGCCAAGTTTGTACTGGTAGGCAAGTTCCCACCTTCTGAGTTCAGAGAAATGCTGCTATTAGGGAGAACTCTGATAGCACGGACTGTGTAACAAGAGTTGAAATTTTCAAGTCGTGGGTTATGCATGGGCAGCAACTGGGTGCTTTGGGTTCTGTGTGAATACCGTCTGACGGTGGCCATTCATTCTTATGGAGAGTGCATTAGTGGTCTTGGCCCTTACTCACCTTGTTCTGCAACAATATACCATTCTGGCTAACCAACATTCTGGAAACCTCATATCCCTACACAAATACTCATGTTATCATTCCCACAAGTCATTACAGTTTTGCAGCATATTTTACAGCAAGCAGTTAACTCCAGCATATGCATGCCCAGAAACATTTACAGAAGTTATCCAAATTGCTGAAGTCCCATCTTGCACTAGGGCAGTTTCTTCCACACCAACCAATGGTCTACCAATAAATCAAATCACAGCCTCCTCTGATTTCCTCAAAACCGTCCATTGCCCAGCTCCTCAACATACCTCAACCTCCCCCTTTAAACCTGCACCTCGCTCTCTACACCGAAGTCCTACTCCCAAGCCTAAACTGTCAGTTATAAACCTATCCTCATCACCATTATCTGAATCCCAGCTCTCTGTACTCTCCAAAGGACTCACCTTCTCACCCACCCCCACGTTTGACCATGCCAAACTAGTCCGTGACTCTCTATCGTTCTGCCGTACACTCCGCTGGCGGTATCACTTTGCCACTACTAGCAGTGAACAGGGATATCAGGACAACCTAGAACCAAGTCTAGAGAAATTCAAACCATCATCTACACTTGACCCTCCACCTCTTCCCCAGAACCATCCCCTCCAAATTTTTGAAGATTTCCTTTCCACCAGTTTGGCCTCTCCCTTTTCTTAAATCTTTAGCAAACACCAATAATCTTAGCCCAGCTGAAACCCGTGCCAGAAAACAACTCTCCAGCAATTCAGAACTCATTATCCTTCCAGCTGACAAGGGTTCAACCACTGTAGTCATGAACAGGAATGACTATGTGGCTGAAGCTCTTCGTCAGCTATCAGACACCAAAACCTACTGCTGCCTATCGGAAGATCCAACTCCTGCTGTCAACAAAAAAATACAAGAATATGTACAGTTTAGTGGACCTCTCCAAGGTCTCACCCCACAATCCATTTCGCTTCTCACTCTTCAAAATCCACGTACACCCACCCTTTATCTATTGCCCAAAATCCATAAACCTGGCAATCCAGGACGCCCTATCGTTGCAGCCTACGGATCGCCAACTGAGCGCATCTCTGCCTTGGTTGACCAGTACCTACAGCCCATTGTTAATCAGCTCCCTTCTCATATAAAGGACACCCAGCACTTTCTCTTCCGGCTTTCTACCTTACCCACACCTCTTCCTTCCGACTCAATACTGGTTACCATTGACGTCACGTCCTTGTATACAAACATTCCACACTGGCATGGCCTCAGGGCCATGGAACACTTTCTGGACCAGCGCCCCCCAATAGCCTTCCCATGACATCCTTCCTCATCAAATTAGCCCACCTTATCCTCAATAATAACTACTTCTCCTTCGAAGGCAACATCTATCACCAAACCTGCGGAACTGCCATGGGTACCCGCATGGCCCCCTCTTATGCTAATCTGTTCATGGGCCGGCTGGAACAGACATTTCTGGAGGAATTCCTCTCAAACCCCTCATTTGGCTTCGTTTCATTGATGACATATTTATGATTTGGACGCATGGAGAAAATGAACTGCTAAATTTCCTGAACCATCTCAATAACTTTAGCATGCTGAAATTCACTTGGTCCTACTCCCACACCCAGGCCACATTCTTGGATGTTGATTTGTCCCTATCCAATGGCTATCTCAACTCTTCAGTTCACATCAAACCAACCAATCTTCAACAGTATCTCCATTTCGACAGTTGCCACCCATACCACACCAAACGTTCACTCCCCTACAGTCTTGGCATTCGAGGTAGTCGCATATGCTCTAACCAACAGTCTCTCATGGATTATTCAAACAGTATTTCAGAAGCATTAATATCTCGGAACTACCCTCCAGCTTTGGTTAACAAACAGCTTTCACGTGCCACATCACAACTGAATCAGCCAATCAATCATCCCAGACCCGCAAAAACCAACCACAATCCAGTCTTGGTCACACAGTACTACCCAGGCCTCGAATCCATCAACAGAGTCCTCCGGCAGGGCTATGATTTCTTACAAACATGCCCTGAATGAGATCCATTCTTCCTAAAATCCTCCCTGCCCCTCCTAGAACTTGTTTCAGCAGACCTCCTAACCTCAGCGAACTTCTAGTCCACAAACACAGTCTTCCTCTTCCTAACAGTCAACCCCAAGGCTCTTTCCCATGTAATAGACCACGCTGCAAGATGTGTGACATACACCATGCTTCCACCACTTTCATCAACCCGGTCACAGGGGAAAGCTTCCCTATCATAGGACACGCCACCTGTGAAACCACGCATGTAATATACCAGTTAACATGCAACCACTGCCTGGCTTCATATATAGGTTTGACCACTAATGCACTCTCCATAAGAATGAATGGCCACCGTCAGACGGTATTCACACAGAACCCAAAGCACCCAGTTGCTGCCCATGCCATAACCCACGACTTGAATAATTTCAACTCTTGTTACACAGTCCGTGCTATCAGAGTTCTCCCTAATAGCAGCAGTTTCTCTGAACTCAGAAGGTGGGAACTTGCCTACCAGTACAAACTTGGCACTAGGCAACCACCTGGTCTCAACCTAAGATAATACCCGGTCACCTTTTTTTTTTTTTTTTTTTTTTCTTTTTTTTTTTTTTTTTTCTCTCCTTTCCACTACCTATATTGAACCACACTAACCTGAGGTGATGTTTAATTCATAATTATTATTATATATTTTTTTATTTGTATAATATTTTAATTTTTTCAATATATATTATATTTTGATCTTCCTACCAACCAGATATTAGTTTGGATATTAATTTTTTGCTCGGGTATGAGCTCTGATTCACTGCCCCTCTACTTTTCCGATGTTTGAATTTACCCCCACCATTTTGTCGACCGCGGTCTTTCCGTGAGGCAGTCTCCGGGTGCACCCACCTCTCATAATGTTCTCTTGTTGAAGAAGGGTTTTTTCCCGAAAATTACTTTATATTTGTGTTTGTGTCTTTTCTGTGTGTTCGCGCCCCACATCCATCATCTAAAGGTAAGTGGTGGCTCATTTCCCTATCCTAATTTGATTCCTTTCCGCTACTTAGCGTCTTTTTTTCATTGTTCTTATATATATATATATATATATATAGTTATATTTTCTGTTGGCTCTTTCTTTACCCAATATGTTTTTATGAATTACTACGGGTGCCCACGAATTTGTCTGTTTCCTTAAGAACTTTGAAGGTATATATATTTTTGAAAAAAAAAAAAAAAAAACCCTTAATGTTTACAGTAGACTATGTTTTACTACCAATCAGCAATGCACCAGTGGAAGACCTGTCTAAGTTGTTTAGCAAACCAAGTATGTAGCATATAGTTACCTTATATATTATTTCTATAAGGTATTTTTTGTCACAAGCCTGTAAACAGTGGTCGTTAGTAGCGTTTGAACAGTCAGCGAGTGCAGTAGCGTATTTTGTTGTTGTTTTTATATCTGTAGTGGTGTGGGTATTTGAATAGTGTAATCTCTGAGTGTTTACATTTTGTAAACAGTGGTCGTTAGTAGCGTTTGAACAGTCAGCGAGTGCAGTAGCGTATTTCGTTGTTCGTTTTTATATCTGTATGTGGTGGGTATTTGAATAGTGTAATCTCTGAGTGTTTTTCATTTTGTAGACAGAACAAGTTAGTAGCGTTTGAAGTTGCCGAGAGCAGTAGCGTATTTTATTGTTATATTTTATCTGTAGTGGTGTGGTGATTTGATTAGTGCAATCTCCGAGTGTATATATTTTGTAGGAAGTACAGGTAATTTCGAGTTTCTGTTCCCTTTTTTCTGTACTTTTTTTGTTTCCTTTCTTTTTGCGTTTTTCAAAAGCAGTATGTCTAGGGACTGTGATTGCTGTGTGCAGACGCGAGCTGAGGTGGCTGATCTGCGCGCTCAGCTTGCAGCTGTGTTAGCGAAAGTTACGCAGCTGGAAGCTGCCGTAAAAGGCTGCAGCAGATGTGATGTTGGGGAAACTGATATGCCAGCCTATAACAATTCTCCCATATCGACTGTCGTACCTGCAACCCAGGCTGAAGTGTTTGGATGCTGTGCCGCAGTCGCCTGTTGGTGACTGGCGTATGGCTTCTAGACTCGAAGCCGCACACTGGGCAGTCGAACAGGCTTAAAGGCCGACGCTAAACTTGTTCGTCTGTCCAACCGGTTTGATGTATTGTCGGAGGCTGACTCAGTCCACACAATTGTCCATCCTGCGAGTTGATGGCCCCCCAGCCCGCCATGTCTGAGCAAACGCAGAAGGGCATTCTGGTAGTTGGGAGCTCTAATGTTAGGCGGTTATTAGAGCCCCTTAGGGAATGGCGGATTCCTCAGAGAAGAAATCCAACGTCCATTCAGTGTGTATTCCGGGTGGCCTGATCCGAGATGTGGAACAGGCCATCCCGGATGCCATAGGGGACGGGGTGTAGCCAACTACAGATTGGTGGGTCCTGTCGGCACCAATGATGCCTGTCGCCTTGGTCGAGGTTATCCTCTCTTCTTCCGGCGGCTGGCTGAAAGGGTGAACTCTGTGGCCAGTGACCACAAGATATCGGCAGAGCTAACCATCTGTAGCATCGTAGACAGAGTTGATTGTGGACCTCTGGTTCAGAGCCGTATTGAGGGGCTGAACCAGAGACTACGACGTTTCTGTGATGACATTGGCTGCAGATTTCTCGATCTTCGCCATAGGGTCAAGTCTTGTAGGGTTCGGTTATTTTATAGCTGTGAGTAATTTCTCCCATGTAATGAAATAGACGTCGATACGAACTGTGAAATCATATGGATTAAACTCAACGTTGCTGGGTCAAAACTCATCATAGGTGCCTTCTACCGTCCACCTGATTCGGATATAGCTATCGTCGAGGAGTTAAGAAATAATGTAAATAGTATAGCTAGCCGTTTTAAAGATCATGCTATGATTCTAGGAGGCGACTTCAATCTGCCTTATATTGACTGGCGTAATTACGTTCACATCACAGGTAGCAGGGATAAGGCAGCTTCTGAAGTAATTCTCGATTTGTTGTCAGATAATCATCTCGAGCAGCTAGTTAATGAACCTACGCGGTGTCATAACGGTAGCGAAAACATTTTAGACTTGCTGGTTACCAACAGGCCAGAATTATTCACCGACATTTCAACGACCACAGGAATAAGCGATCACAAAGCGGTAATTGCGACTATCAAATTAATGACCGAGCGAAAAAGGAAAAAAGGGCGGATTGTATACAGATTCAGTAAGGCCTCAAAGGAGTGTTTTAGAACCTACCTGAGGAATAAACCATACTTTCAAGTCAACAAAGGACACCGTTGAAGAGATGTGGCATCGTTTTTACATATAGTCAGGGAAGGCATGGAAATACATATACCAAAGCGGACAATAAAGGGAGGGATGATCCACCGTGGTACACATGCGAAGTCAAAAGATTACTCAAAAAACAAAGGAAAATACACGCACGCTCAAGAAGGAAGGGGTGTCGCAGCGATTTAGAAACCTTAGCTGATTTAAGAGGACGTATTAAGAATGTAATGCGCGAGGCCTTTAACGATTTTCACTCCAACTCTCTCTCTAAGAGTCTCACAGAAAACCCAAAGAAATTTTGGTCGTATGTACGAAAAGTTAATTGTACCAACAGCAATATTCCAGCACTAATTCGTGAAGGTTCCGAGGTTAATGAAAGCCGCGATAAAGCTAACGTACTAAATACTGTATTCAAAAATTCATTTACAAATGAACATAAGGATAGTATTCCCGTTTTCCCACGCCGTGGCGAGTCGGTGATGGAATCATTACGAATAGATACTGCAGGTATCGTTAAGCAATTAGAGCTCCTGAAGTGGGGGAAAGCACCGGGCCCGGATGGAATTCCAGTAAGAGTATTTTCAGAGTATGCTGCAGAAATCGGGCCATTTCTGTCTGATATATTCAGTAAATCATTAGAAGAGCGAAAAGTACCTTCAGACTGGAAAATCGCGCAAGTAACTCCGATTTTCAAAAAAGGTGATCGAAGTGATCCTGGGAACTATCGTCCCATATCTATAACATCTGTTTGTAGTAGAGTTATGGAGCATATTATATGCTCGAACATTATGAATTTTCTAGATTATAATAATTTGCTTACAACAAATCAACATGGATTTCGGAAGAAAAGATCATGTGAAACACAGCTGGCCCTATTTACACACGACGTAATGAAAGTTATCGATACAGGTTCACAAGTAGATGCAATTTTTTTAGATTTCCAGAAAGCCTTTGACTCTGTGCCACACAACCGCCTTTTAGCGAAGCTTCGAGCGTACGGTATATCGGATCAGCTTTGTGAATGGATAAAGGATTTTCTAACTGGTCGGTCGCAGTATGTTGTCGTTGAAGGAGAAAGTTCTTCTAATCTAGATGTTACATCGGGTGTACCTCAAGGAAGTGTAATAGGACCACTTCTTTTCTTAATTTTTATAAACGATCTCGGAGACAAAGTGAAAAGCCTTTTTAGATTGTTTGCTGATGATGCGGTTATTTATAGGGAAGTAAGAACTTTGGCCGATTGCTTAGAAATTCAGCGCGATCTGGATGTTATTTTGGCTTGGTGCGCTGAGTGGCAACTTACTCTAAATTGTAAAAAGTGCAAGACAATGAGCATAACTAACAAAAAGAATCCGATTGTTCAGAAATACGAGTTAAACAATACAGTTATTGATATGGTCGATTCTATTAAATATTTGGGAGTAACAGTACAAAGGAACATGAAATGGGACATACACATTAATTCTTTAGTAGGTAGAGCAAATTCTAGGCTGCGATTCATAGGTAGAATCTTGAAAAATTGTAATGAACAAACAAAGGAGATAGCGTACAAATCTCTTGTGCGTCCACATTTGGATTATTGTTGTGCCATTTGGGACCCGTTTCGTAAGGGATTGATCGAAAGTATAGAGAAAGTACAGAGAAGAGCCGCTCGATTCGTGACCGCTTGCTACAGTCCTTATGAAAGCGTCACAGAACTGATTAGTAGATTAGGTTGGGAGTCTCTGGTAGATAGACGACACACGTTTCGTTTAAACTTATTGGAAAACATGCGTACTCCAACTTTCACTCATGAGTGTAGTGAAATACTTCTTCCACCAACCTATTTGAGTCGGAAGGACAGGAAAGATAAAATTAGAGAAATAAGGTGCCGGACTGATTCTTATATGAATTCTTTTTTCCCTCGTACCATTAGGGATTGGAATGCACAGCAAAGAGATTAGCTTTGGTGCTGAGCACCCTCTGCCACCCACAATTTTGTGAATTGCAGAGTATATTGTAGATGTATCTTCCTTCATACTTAACCGAAATCAATGAATGAGGTGTCATTTTAAGCTTATGGTCTCCACTTTGGTCACATAGTATTTTAAGAAATAAAGTTTTCGGAATTCGACCTTTAAAAGGCAAAAATGCTAATAGTCTAAAATGCTGTTTTCTGTGTTATGAGTAATTTATCTCCCTGGATACCTATCTGAAATCGTTTAATGAAGTATCATTTTAAAGATTAAGATCACCGCTTTAGTGACGTCATATACTAAGACAAAAATATTTTCGGATTCGACCCTTAAAGGGCAAAGTATCAATATTTTTGCAATGCGTTTTTGTGTCACAAGCCATTTATCTCCCTTGATATCTAACCGATACAGGTAAATGAGGTATCATATTAAAGACTAAGGTCTCCGCCATGGTAACAGAATATTTTAAGAAAGTAATTTTTCATAATTCGCCCTTAAGGGCAAAAATATCAATTTTTCTAATACGCGTTTTTTGTGCCTCAACCGTTTATCTCCCTGGATATATTACCAAAATCGATAAATCAAGTAAGATTATGAGAGTAACGTCTCAGCTTTGGTGCCATCATATTTTAAGAAAGAATGTTTTTGAATTCAACCCTTAAAGGAAAAGTATTAATTTTTCTAAAACTCATTTTTGTGTCCACAAGCCATTTTTTTCTCCCTTGATATCTAACCGATATAGATAAATGAAATATCATATTAAAGACTAAGGTCTCCGCTGTGGTAACATTATATTTTAAGAAAGGAATTTTTCGTAATTCGACCCTTAAAGAGCAAAATGTCAGAATTTCTAAAATGCGTTTTTTGTGTTTCGAGCTATTTATCTCCCTGTATATATCTAACCAAAATCGATAAATGAAGTAGGAGTATGAAGAGTAATGACTCAGCTTCGTTGACATCATATATTAAGGAATAATTTTTTTGGAATATAACCCTTAATGGGAAAAGTATAATGTTCTACAACGTATTTTTGTGTCACGCATTTATTTCCATTAATATCTAACCGAAATAGATAAATGTGGTTCATTCTAAAATTAAGGTTTCCGCTGTGATAACATCATTTTTAAGAAATAAATTTTTCTGAATTGAACTCTTAAAGGGCATTAAATCAGTATTTTTAAAATGCATTCTTTGTGTCTCGAGTCATTTATATCCATTGATAATTCAACAAAATTGATAAACGAGGTATCATTTTAAATACTGAGGTCTTCGCAAGGTCTTAGGTTTCCGTTACACCACATTTTAAGAAAGAAATTTTCCAATTCTATCCTTAGA
>CM061920.1:142865662-142893386 GCA_031002005.1 Vandiemenella viatica | reverse complement strand
TAATCAATCAGCACTAATTCTTTCCTATTAATTTAATATAATTACATTTAAGAAATTCCTCCAGTGGCACTTTCCTTTTCATCTGCTTTCACATTTCATAAATCTTTATCTTAAACTCTTTCTTGTAAAATTTTCAGCTTGTTAATATATTCCAATTCATGACTCCTTTCCTAATAAAAGATTTTACCATTGTCTTATGTGGAAAACAAGAGTTAATGTGATGCCACAAAACATATACATACGGGAATATTAATATTTAATTAAATTGTTATGGATCGCATGCCCTGGTGGCAATTTCCCTACACACTCATCTTCACCCTTTCCTGCACCCACTTACATTTGCCCTCTGCAAATTTTAGCTTTAAATTCTTTCAACATTTTTGTTAAATTATTCATCATTTCTCTTGGTAAGTAATTCCAATGCCTGACACCCTTACTCAAAAAGAGAATCTTCCTGCAACCTTGTGCCTGAAATCGAGTGCCAGCTTGTGGTCATGGTCATCTTTTCCCTTCCATGCATTACTTTTAATTCTTACACCAATATCTTTCCACGCCACAACACCAATATATGATTTGTACACTCCCATGACCCTCTTCACCCTCCACCTGTCATCCAATGAATCCCATTCCAGCTCTTCTATCATATCTGTTACTGATTGAATTATAGGATACTAACTGGAAAAATAGACAAAACACCTGGGAAATGACTCGGTAAATGCTTTGTATGGAGCGTGGCTCATTATGGGTCGGAGACATGGATACTGAGACGAGAGGATGAAAAGCGGTTAGAAGCATTTGAGATGTGGATGTGGAGGAGGATGGAGAAGATAAGCTGGGTGGATAAAATAAGTAATGTTGAAGTGCTGGACAGGGTCAGTGAAAGCAGAAAAATGCTCCAAATAAAACAAAAAAGAAAGAAAACTGGTTGGGACACTTGTTGAGAGGGGAGTCCCTGATAAAAGATGCCTTGGAAGGTCTAGTCTGTGGGAGGAGAATAAGAGGAAGAAGGAGGTTCAAAATTATAGACAACATCAAGGAAGATGGCAACTACATGGCCCTTAAGACAAAGGCAGAAGATAGAAGAGCATGGATATCAGCCAAGTGAAAACCTGCCCGAGGGCAGAAAACTGATGATGATTACATTCTGCGGTAATTTCCAGAAACAAATCTAGCAGCCCTTTTTTGTACTCTCACCAACTCCTGTATTTGATACTCAAAATATGGGTTCCATACTCTGCTACCATGTTGGAGCAATGGTCTGACCAAAGTTTTGTAACCCAATTCCTTTACTTCTTTCATACATCCCGTCATAACCCTCTCCAACAAGTGCAGAATTTTGAAACCTTTTCCTACCACCTGACCAATGTGTCCTGCCCAGTTAAGATTCTTATCAAAAGTAATGCCAAAATATTTACATTTCAAGTCTTCAACAAGCAATTCTTTCCCCAGCTTATAATCATAATCAACCTTTAGTTTCTGATTTGTGTATCTAATAAGCTGACTCTTCTTTGCATTTATCCTCATCCCATGTTTACCAATCTAACTAGATATCCTGTCCATATCATCCTGCAGCTGTTTACAGACCTCTACCATTTTGATCCTTTTATATACATAATATCATCTGCAAACAATCAAATATCTGATAGTGAACAATCATCACAAAGTGTTAATAACTGTAAGTAGGAACTCTATGATGTAGGGTTAAATAGTCAATAAGGAATAGAATTAAGAACATCAAATGAGAGTGATGCAGGTAGTATTTGATTTAGGAATTTCATGATGCTGTGGTGGCAGCCATTATGACACACAAGCCATCCTTAAAGGTTGGTCATCCTGTTCCTGCCATGAGTTTTGGCATGCCGATCAGCACGAACATCTAAACTCACCGCCTGAGAAGGGTATTATCTGTGGGTTTGTCTATAAGGTAGAGGGGATGGAACAAGAGAAAGAAGTTTGAGAAGGCAGGGTTGCTGACAAAAATGTGGAAAAGACATCAGACAATCACAATTACAGTTACCCAAAGGGTATTTAAGGCCTTCGGAGCACAATAGAGCCCTCAGTTGCTCTGTTCTACTCAATGTGACTTATTGCTGTATCTGCCTCTCTCTCTCTCTGTGTGTGTGTATGTGTGTGTGTGTCCCTGCCAAGATACTCACTCTCGCAACAGTTATGAAATGAAGCAAACTAAGAACATTAAGGTGATGTGTGCGACTGTTGCTTAATAGGCAATTTTATGAACTTTTTTGATGGAATACGAGTTTCTGTTTCGAGTGTATACCTTTATATCAATGTGATTAAGTTGGAAAGAATGTGATTTGATTTTGTGTGGTTCATTATGTATTCCCATATTTTATTTTTTGTAATTGTTCCCATTCCCTACTACTGTGTCTTTGCTAAAAGTGAATGCAGCCATTCTCCGGCAAAGAGAAGTCGGATAATAAATAAATTACACAAGGATGGAAGGTTACATTGATTTGTGGTCAATGTAATCTCTTCCATTCCATATAGTTTCTAATTCTTTCACCATTAATCACGTCACCATTATATGCATTTTGTCATCCACGTCTTGTCTTCTGACTGATTTTGTTCAGCAGTAGTCTGTACAAACAGATGAAGCTTCCATTTTTTGCACTGCCACCAATACCTATGCTTGATACCCACAACAATGGGAAAAAATACAAGCAGTGTTCTGATGAAACTTTTCTGTCCCAGGTACATCACTTTATCATTATTGTAAATTTAAACTGTGATGGAGCTCATACCATTGTGACAATTTTCCTATATACCTATTACAATTCCTACATATTTTTACTTTAAATTCCTTCACAGTCTGACATTTATTGTTCATTACCTCCTTAGATAGTTTTTTCCAGTCCCATACTTTCTTACCTTCTTAAGCATAAAATAAATTGCTATTATATAATCATGATCCTGTCTTTCATTCCATGTGGTGCTTTTAAACTTTCCACCTCTTCAAACAGTTTTAACCTTTCTTCTATCCTGCAATGACTTCTACCTCAAATCCTTTATCATATACATTGTTTCATTATTTACACAATCAAACCTAGTTGCCTTCCAACTAAGGATGTAACGGATATCTGCATACACATCCGCAGTGCAACATTTTCGCGTGATATCTCACATCCGCTTTCCTATCTGCAATTTTTAATGAGGATGTATAGTGGATGTTTTGTTTAGATTGCAATATACATTATTCTATTCTCTTTATACGAGATACTGCCCATCATTGCTTACCTAACAACACAGTGGTTGTTTTTTCTGACGTTCTTGCAATAAAAGTAACAATGAACTGCAAGGTTTAATTACCAAAGAGACAAATTTACAAGTTTGAAATTGCATGTAAAGTAAAGTGACCTATTCATGGTCCAATTTATAGGACATCCGTGTAGAACTACCATAGAATGCGGTCACCCATTCACGCTAACAGAAGGGGTCCAATGTTCCAGGCAATCCTTTCCACTCATACTTTCTCGTGACACACTGTGACACACCATGCATGATGTTTCCTCCAATAGATTCCTCCAATATCCATAGCTTGTTGGACAGCAAGGACCTGTTTTGATTCTCTGGGAGTCCAACAACATCCAACACATCCTACATGTTGTCCTGTAAACACTTTCATGGCCCATTAAGAGTTCTTAATCGAAAGTGGGATCATCAACGATCCTACAAATTATACTGTGAATGCGCCACTAGAGCGGTGGGTGGAAAGCATGGAACTGAGCGTAGTGGGTTGTAATACTCCTCAAGGTAGCCAAGTGTAATCTATCACTGCTATCTTCACTATCCTGGCAGTGCTAAGCCAAGTGTAATACTCCTCACAATTATTATTTCGTATTACCAATTAAAGTCCACAGGTTTGTTGACGGTTCGGCCCTTATACCGTCATTTCACCCAAGCACGCGGACTGAGGAGCTACTTATCTTCATTTGAAAGGTTCTTATTATACAAATAATAAGAAGACGTTTAACTTCGTACAATCAATAAGTTTCTGTTTTATTGATCAAAGTCCATTTGCTATTCTGAACAACTTATAAAACCACAAATGAAAACACACTCTTTCGTATATTAAGAACAATCACGGACCCAGCAGGCTCAATACAAAATTGCTAGACCGCCGCCACAATCTTGGCGCGCAACAACTCGCGCCGCTCGCGGCCAGACACTCTCTCACACACACCAAAAACCAAAGATATTAATGTCACTTATATTACCCCTGTTTACAAACTTGGTACCGTCTGTGGTCTCCGTGAGCAAATACACTTGCTTACAATTCATATTATACATTCATTTCAATACTACAAAATATACTTATAAATACATATATATTTTCGGGGCTAGTGGATATGCTACACCTGCCCCCACTACGAGGCAAATTAAATTTAATGCTTGGCATGTATTTCACTTTGCCGAGAAGTCATTACTATCTGTCCATATCAACTTGTCAGTTAAAATTGTTAGCATTAGTTTCTGACACATTGATTGAACAACCTTTTCACACCACCAAATGTTATTATGTACACCAATTGAATGTTTCCTTATTAATATTACTTTGTTTTACCATTCACACTTTACACCTTCTTCCTTTTCATGAACTGTACACGGTCCGTTACAATTAAAGCTACCAACAGCTGACTGAGGTCAACAACCAACTCTTTGCGGTGAGCACACACTCTATTGTCAGATTGGCCGAAGCAGGTAGTCTACCTGGCGCTCGGTTAGGGGCGTAACCGCACAGCTGATTTTCTTTTAGCGTCAAAGTTAATTGTGCTCTAAATCACTTACACAACAAGCACATTTTAAAGTCCACATATTCTAACATTTACTTTAATGTCTTCATTGTTCTTTGTACACTCTTGGCAAGTTAAAATCTTACTTACATCTATTCAGATCACTTATATTTTAATGCAACCTTTCTTCCCGCGATAGTTTTTTTATATTATCGAGACAACAACCAGGACTACCAATCCCTGAATATAAACAAAAAAAGAACTTCCAAACTTAATTCCCACATTTGAATCGAATTTACTTCCAACTAAAGGACTACTTACTTGCTCTATCAGTTAGTACATCACTCTATATCAACTACATACAACAATTTTTACAAACTATCTTTAGTTTTGTACAGTTTCAAGTCTACTATGTTTCGCAAACCCAGTTTTTTATTTGATTTAGGATATGCAAGTAAATATACACTAGAATGAGGCTTAGAAATTATACGGAAAGGTCCAAAATAAACTTTGAAAAATTTCTTAATCTCCGAATTGATATTACTGGACTTACATTTTGTTTTCACCAAAACTAAACCATTCAAACTGAACTCGGTAGGTTGTTTTTTTTTTTTCATATCTTCTCTTAATTTGGTATCTCCTCAGTACTAACAAGTCTCGACAATGCATCGGCCACAGTGTTGTCGCTACTCTTGATGTATCGTATCTCAAATGTTATGCCCCCATAGCGTTGATTTTTTCTTTCTTTCTTTTCTTCCAATCCTTTAAAATTTCTGCTTGTAATAAATCATTTTCAACTTCCCCGCGAGACCATTCTATTTCTTCCTGGTGGTTCATTTTAGATAGATAACTCTTTTTTAAATCATCCGAGCTCGCTTGGCACTGACTGTCCTCGACTGTACAAGATAATAAAGCTTTTTGTTCTTTACTTTGCTCTTCTCCGTCGGCGGTAGAATACAAAGCTACGTTGGTACGTGTTCGTAAAGGGGCTATATTCACATTTTCACAGCCACCTGATGCTTCAACTGTTTTCGCTCTTACCCGTGATATACCTTTAATCCCCGATTCATCATATTTCCTTATAAAAAATATTCTGACTTCATTCTCTTCATTTTCATTTTCTTCTTCACTGCTTCCAGATTCCCTTTCCTCTTCGTTATCACTGCTAGGAACAATTTCCCCAGTTTCGTCAATGCTAAATGCTAGCTCATTATCTTCATTCTCACAATTTCCTTCGTCGAACAATTCCATTGCAGCTTTACATTGCACCTCCGCACTATTCACTCCTCCTCCGGTATTCTCCTCATATTCTTCTTCATCTTGTACATCGATGTTAGCCAGATCTATGACTTCGCGACAATTCCAACCACCCCCTTGCTTTAATGTTGCAACACCGCATTTCTCATTCTCCATCTCGTTGAAACATTTCCACCATTGTAGATATTCATCTTTGCTGTATGATTTGCGGTACTCAAATAAATGCTCTTCTTCATTCTCTTTTATTTTAACATTATTTGGTCCATAAGTTCCGATATTCGCTTCCGTGCGGACCTTCACAGTCGCGGTTTGGAGTTTTCCGCCTCTTCTTCTTTCTCATCCTGTACTTTTTCTGTTTTTCTCATATACATCATTTGTTTAGGCTGCTGTCTGTAATCATGGCGTTCACCTGATGCATAGTTACTACTATAGTTCTGATTACCGTATTTATTATTATTATTGGCCACATTCTTGTCAAAATGCCGATTTCCTCTTTCTTGCTCGTACATTTGCCTCCCACTTCTGCCGTATGTGTCACGTCCTCTTTGTGAACCGTTATCCCACCTATCGTTGTGTCGATAATCTTTCGTCTTATCCGCGCTCCGGTCGAACATTTTGTTTCGTTCTGTGTTGTTTTCATAAGCTTCTTGGTATCTGTCTATCCTCTCTAGTATGTCTAAAAAGTCTTCCATCTTGTCCCACTGAGTTGCAATTAATTTTTCCTGGACTTGTCTGGGCAACTTTTGTAATAGCAGTTCCATTCGTTCAATTTCTCCGATAGGCTGATCTAGATGCCGTAATTCTGTCTGCATTTTCTCACAAAAATTTCTCATACTCCCATCTGTCCTGTGGTAACGCTTGCAGTTCTAAAAATCACTTTTTACTTTTCGTTGTCGTCTCTGAGACCAGTACTTATCTCGGAACATTTGGAGAAACTCATTAAAATTATGACAGCTCTCTAAAATTTCACACCCCCAAGAAAAAGCTTCGCTCTTCATTTTTCTGTGTACGTATTGCATTTTATCAACCTCTGACCATTCTATGGGCAAAGTTCTAGCATTAATTTTAACAAAGTTAGCGGGATGAACATTTCCGCCCGGTTCAAATATAGTTTCGGGTAACGATAATTGACAAGCATTCGATCCGCCGCTCACAATAATATTAGGCTGTTTTTTGACCTCTTCTAGATTTCCTTTTATGCTGATCATATCTTCGCGTATTTGCGCGACCCCGTCCGACAATTCTTCAAACTGTTGCTCTATACATACTGTTCTACTGGAATGTTCAACGACCTGCCGTTCTACTCCTTGTATCTTCTTATCACATTGTTTCTGACCTTCCCGAATCTTCCCCATCTCATTTTCAACATTCTCTTGATTTTTGTTTACATTTTCTAATTTTTCTTTAAATAACCTTTCGCTTTCGGCCACACTTCGAGTTACCATAGGAATTACGTTATCATTTATCTCTTCCACAATTTTTTGTCGCATATTATTTTCAATTTTCAACATTTTGCTTTCAATTTTTTCGAATTTTACGTTCATCTGCTCTGTTACATTTTCAATTCTTTCATGGACCTGTACTACCATCTGATTGAAGTTTCCAGTAATTCTTTCTTCCAAATCTTGCATGGCGGTTTCTTGTTTTCGGCTAGCATTTAATATGGCGGTTTCTTGTTTTCGGCTAGCATCTACTATGGCGGTTTCTTGTTTTCGGCTAACTTCCAATAAGGCTTTTTCTTGTTTCCGGCTAACTTCCAATAAGGCTTTTTCTTGTTTCCGGCTAGCATCTAATAAGGCTTCTTGTTTTCGGCTAGCATCTAATATGGCGGTTAGCAGCATATTAAAATTTGCCGACCCTTCCCGAGTGTTTTCAGACTGATTCAATTCTGGTGAAATTATTCTTTCTACTGGGTTCTGCCCCCCCATTAAATACACTGGTTCCTTCAAATTGTACATTATCTTCACTACCGCTACTAATGTCATTAATTGCAAAACGACTGCCAAATTCACTGTCATCCCCATTAACAACCGGACTACTACTCAATTCGGCTTGCACAAACTTACTTTTTTCACGTATCCCCATACGATTTTCATATTTTCCATCAAAACCTACTGTTCCCGAACTTTCGATCAAAATTCCTGAATTATTACCATCTGACTCCACTAAATCCGTATTACCTTCCGTTCGGACTAATCTATCACAACCGTCTTCCATATTCAAAGACATTTGAAAATTCAAAATAGAAGAAACAAAATTATATTAACTCCAGTTAATAGGAAAAATTCCGTCAGACAACAATTCAAAACTCCAAGGGCACCAATCAACAATGAGTCAACGCCGCTTTCAACAACGCCGTTAAGCAACACACAACAAAGACAAACAATTCAGGATCCAAATCACTACCAAATCTCGTACTTCCTCGTGTCAGCTGAAAATTTACGGTTCACAGAAACAAAATAGTATTTAAATTCTGCTCTCCTCCGGCCTGAAATAAAATCAAACATATAAATACATTACAGATTTTAATTCTAATTACGAAGTGTTTTCCCCCCTTTTTTCTTTATAATTTCTTTATTATTACTTGCTTCTCATCGGAAACCACAGACGCTAACTACTCTAAACAAACTACTGCAATTTGTAACAAACTTTAGACTTTCAATGATAACTTTTTCTTTTACAATTCTTAATAGCAATTCTTTGTCTTTAGATATTCTTTAACCAAGCGATTATTACTTTTCTCGTTTCAATGTTCTTTTAAACAAACAAATTTTAGACTTAATTTCACTGATTTTAAATTTAACTTTTTACTGTTCAAAATTTTATAACTGCTCTTCTTTCTGCAATTTGATCGTCGATTGCTGCTGTTACCCCGTGAATTAAATCTGGAATTTTGTACTTGCCAATCTGCGAAACTGCTGTCGTCGGAAGTTGCTCACCACTGTTGACTGCAGCGACGTTATAGAAACCAGATTTCCAGGCGTCCCGGATGCTATGTTAATTAGCAATTAACATCCGTAATTGGTACCATCATACCACTGAATTATCCTCTGCAGGGTAGCCAAGTGTAATACTCCTCAAGGTAGCCAAGTGTAATCTATCACTGCTATCTTCACTATCCTGGCAGTGCTAAGCCAAGTGTAATACTCCTCACAATTATTATTTCGTATTACCAATTAAAGTCCACAGGTTTGTTGACGGTTCGGCCCTTATACCGTCATTTCACCCAAGCACGCGGACTGAGGAGCTACTTATCTTCATTTGAAAGGTTCTTATTATACAAATAATAAGAAGACGTTTAACTTCGTACAATCAATAAGTTTCTGTTTTATTGATCAAAGTCCATTTGCTATTCTGAACAACTTTATAAAACCACAAATGAAAACACACTCTTTCGTATATTAAGAACAATCACGGACCCAGCAGGCTCAATACAAAATTGCTAGACCGCCGCCACAATCTTGGCGCGCAACAACTCGCGCCGCTCGCGGCCAGACACTCTCTCACACACCAAAAAACCAAAGATATTAATGTCACTTATATTACCCCTGTTTACAAACTTGGTACCGTCTGTGGTCTCCGTGAGCAAATACACTTGCTTACAATTCATATTATACATTCATTTCAATACTACAAAATATACTTATAAATACATATATATTTTCGGGGCTAGTGGATATGCTACAGGGTGAGCGGTTAATGTTCTGGTCTCGTATTTGGAAGGACATTGGTTCGAATCCACGTCCTGGCATCCAAATTTGGGGTTTCCATGGTTTCCCTAAATCAATCCAGGTGAATGCTTCCTTCAAAAGGCCATAGCTGAATTCATTCCCATTCCTAGCTCTGATCCTTTCATGCCTCTAATGATATCAACAAGGCATATCATAAGGTAAAAAAAAGTGCATGGAGATGTGCTGTGGCGTGGCCTTGTGCTTGACGCTTGAATTAGTCGAGCCATGAACTCTGCATAGTTCATACGACAAAGATTGCTTTTTAGATGCGTACGTAGTTTTGTAAATAATTTAATTCATAATAATGTTTTTTGTTGTTGCAAGATGAGGGAACAATAAATCAATATGGCAGTATTATATAGTGGACTTTACTTCTGAAAAAAAGATAGAATTTGGCATTAAATATATACTTATTTTGATTTTAAATTTATTTTTGATAAAATATTATTATCTAAATAATTATAAATTTATTTTTTTACCTCCGTCTCCGCAAAACATCTGCAAAGATGACATCCGTTACAACCCTACTTCCAACAGCAGTAGTTGATATTCATATTGTGGGTCCAAAATCTTCCCACAATACTCTAGCACGGATCTGACCAAAGTGTAGTAATTTTCCTGCTACAACAATCCATCACCTTCTGAAGTATTCTGAAACCTCCCACTGCAACCTTCACAATGTGTTCTGCACAGTTTACTTTTAAAATTTATGACAAGATATTTGAACTTCATGTCATAAGCTATTCTCTCCCCCCCCCTCCCCCCATTTTATACTAATACACAATTATTTCTTTCCTCTGTAACTAAAAAACTAACTCTTTGTGGAAAAGTTTTATTTATCTTTATTCCATATTCTTCCCAGCTAGATATTCTTCTATCCATAGCCCTTCTTCACTTCTTCACTATATTCTAATATTCTGAATATACCCATCAAAATAATAATAATGGCAATTTTTATTCTGTTAAAGAAGTTTTTTTATTACACACTAAACCTGTAGTTAAAAAACATATACACAAAATACAATTTCTGTTTGTAGAATATTGTATAGTCTTTGAACAATAATATTTAAAAGCAAATCTTTAAACACTTGCCCAAAAACGAGGCAGTCTGTTAACTACTTATTTCCACAAATCAAGAAATTTAATTGCATTATGTGGAATTTATTCTGTTCACCTTCATTCAAACTGTGAATCCCCTTTATGTATGTTTCACTTTCTAGAAGTTAAAAGATTCTGTAAAAACAAAATTCTGGAACGTTTCATTAGCAACAAAGGAGAAACCTTTTATAAACAAGCTCATTGGTATGATGATGATGCACAGTTATTCAAAGAGAATTTAAAAAAATACTTATTCACACAATCTGCTGCTAATGAGTTATGGAAAGGATGTTTATACAAATGTATGCAATGTGTTATGTTGTTTCATCTTCTTGGTTTTTAACATTCCAATTATAACTCAATATATATTAAATAAACATGACTACTGAAATTTTTTTAACATATAGCACTATAAATGATTGTCATTTAACAGTTTTAATCAGCTTCTTCACATCATACTTCCTTGCACTATCTTGTTAAAATGTGATTCTATTTATATGGATTATAAACACAAAAACTGCATCATTTAAACATTCCATAATATTTTACACATTATTCTAACAAACCTCACATAATTATTTCTATTAATTTGTTAATATTATAATTACATGTGATAGTGGTTATGCTTACTCACATGAAAATTTTATAAGAACAAAGACTTCCCTGATGTTGAGCATTGGTATAATTTTCAGATAACAAGTATTATCAAATGATATTCTGGTGGTCATATTTTATATGGTTACCTCTTCCCTTCCATTTACTATCCTACTTAAATTTATGATTTTTAAACACTCCACATTCTGAGAATCCTCCTCCTTAAGGAAAACTTCAGATCTTTGAAACAAAATATGGTGTGAAGAAGCAGAAGTGAAAATAGGAGTTCTACAGAGTGGTGTAATTATTGTTCCTTATCTGTTACTGTTATGCAGTCAAAAGATAGGTTATATAATAGCATTAAAATTAAGATTGTGAACAGATACAGAAGTATCTTAATGGGATAAGTATTTCAGTAGATCAACATGGAATAAAAATAAATCCCAAAAAGAGATGCTCAGCTGGGCATGTCTCATTATGGCAAGAGCATAAAGAGGTTTCAAAGTCCTGCATTTATTTGGAAGGGCGGTGAGGATTTACAAGAGAATTTGTGGAAGGATTAAAAAAAAAATGTGTGGTCCATTCTCAAGTATGATGTGACAGCACAGGGCCTATGTTAAAGGTATCAAAAATAGTAGTTGGCAAGGGTGTCAGAGAGTGCAGTTAATTTTTGTTTCCTGAAATTGCTGGATCTTATTAGTTATGAAGAAACTTGATTGTGAAATTTTTGAAGATGGAAAGTGAAGAGAGCATTAGGTATTTTTTAAAAAAAAAAGTCAAACATGGTGCACAGCTTCACAATAGTTAAAAAATAAGGATTAGTGTGTGATAGGAAAATGACTATGAAAATAACAGTTGATTTCACAGAAAGGACCTTTATTTAAAGCATGTGTAACAAATTATTAGGATGGTACTGAGAAATTTGCCTATTTTAATTTACATTAAAATTTTGCTTACTGCTATAGTACAAGTGTAGGGAAATTTCCACCAGGACTTCACAATTAACTAATAATAGAAATAATGATACCTTGTATTGATATATTTTTATAGCAGTTTAGAGAATATTAGCAATACATCAATTATGCATAAGATTTAAACATAGCATGATCAACTGTACAAAAGGAACACAGAAAATACTACATTATTTTACTAATCCTATAATCACTATCGTAATACTGAATATGGTAATTGTCTGTGAAGTCAACAGATGGAGGATTTTTTCCCCCAGTCTGATTGGTACTATTTAAATCACATAATATATATAAATATATAGTAGGCAGTGGTTCCTAACAGGGGGTGTTGAAAAGATCATCATGGACATTTCTGGTCCAAGGCAAATTTAGGTGGCATTGAGAAACAACCACCATCCCCTGCTTTAAATCATTATGTCTGACTTTAAAGACTTTATCAAAGAAAATTTTAATTCCATTACCTTGATAATGTGTAGCCAAAAGAGTTTTTAGCATAGTCAGAAATTTATTGCATAAGGAAAGAAACGGATTTTTAGTAGTGGAATGTGGCAATTTAAGATTGCTGATGACAAATAAGGAACTAAATATATATATAAAAAAGTGTCATTACATTGAGCTCAGACCTCTAATTAATATTTTTGTCATAATATGTATTTTTTAATGAAGCTGTTAACAATATACCAGTATTGTGAATATGTTTTAATAATGTAATATAATTTGATTTTTTATATATGACATTGTACCCTTCACCAAAGATGGACACCACCAAATCACTGTTTTAAAAGTGGGTTACAATTCAAAGAAGTTGGTGTACTATGGGTTACATTATTTATTACAAGAAAGGGAACCAGTTCACTTTTTTTTTTGTGAAAAGGGGGTGTTGAGTAATTTTGCTTTCAAAAAACGGAAGATAGGTCAAAAAATTTACGGAATATTTGAAAAATGCATGATGGCACTACTTTACACAATGCATAGAATATTTGTATGTTTTTAAAATGAAAAAGTCAAATTGATGTGGGGATGGATATATTAAAACCTCTAAATTAAGGGTAAAGATAAAAAGAGCTTTGAACTGTATAAAATAATGAATGCAATCTTTATGTTATGTACAGTAAGCATTTTTTAAAGAAGGCTCCCAATATCTTCACTGTGATGTAAACAGTATGAATTTCTTAAAATATGAAAACATTAGCGGGTGGCACCGCAATGCGAACCACTTTAGAAGGAATTTTTCTATTGACATAAAAATTTGTACACACGTTCTTTGGGTGATATTATTTAAGAATAGTTGTACATTATAGCAACCGTATGCATATTTCTTGAGTAAAATCGTACGAAGTTATAATCCATGAAATACGTGTTATTATTTGTCGAAGTTCACCGCAGATATTTTATTAGGCATAATTCTTGGATAAAAATGAATTTCATGTAGAAAAGCGGTAACGGCCAGCGATAAATTCATAAACAAACGCAACTGAGTCATGGAGGAATGAATTCCTTCCTCCATGAACTGAGTGGCGACATGTAGTAACCAGAGGCATTCTTTCACTGGGATCGTAATGATTTAACATAGCAGCCAACCGCTTACGGAAAAAAATTCAAGACACCTTAAAGAGGAACGCATTGTTTACCTTGCTTGTATAACTATGTAGATCCTCTCTCGTTTTACTTTAGCTATTTGAATTGTGACTAGCGTGCTCTAAGGAAAAGCTGCATCGAATCTACCGAAGAAAGGGGACATATCTTCTAAAATCTGTAACTGGATTTTGAGGTTGCTGCAGAAGCAATGAAAAACTGCGAGTGACTAAGCAATATGCCATCCGGCGTTCGACACCCCCCCTACCCCAAGACATTAATATTCCCTCAGATCGCATCCTCGGGCTGTACGCAGCCACCTACAGCACGGCCTCGACCAAATAGAAAAATGGTGCCGTATAAACAAGGTCAAAATTAATCCGAACAAATGTGCAGCAATATATTTCACACGGAAACGACCAATAATTGACCGCAAACTAAACATCATGGGCCAAGACATCGAATGGTCGCCAGATACAAAATATTAGACAAAAAGCTTCTGTTCCGTAAACATATTTTAGACAGACGAAAACAGGGCACCGCAATATTAGCAAGCCTGTTCCCAATACTCCACAGCTTGGACCTAGCCACATCAACCAAACTACGAATTTATAAATCAATCATCCTCCCCTACTTACTCTACGGATGCCTCGTATGAGGAACAGCATCCAAAACTAACCTAGACCAACTCCAGATACTGCAGAACAGATGGCTGAGAGTAATACTAAGGGCCTCAAGGTACACGCCAACCGACGCCCTACACGAGCAAGCAGACGTAAGCCCCATTCACACGGAAATATTTAAACAAACTGAAAAATTCTATGATCGAATAGAGCAATTCAGAGAAACACACAAAAGGCTCCATACCTTGGCACAACAATGCCAAGGCACTGGCACGCCTATAAAGTACCATTAAACATTATACTGTATATCAGGCAGAATAAAACTGATATGAATATAAGAAAACTGTAGGGGTTTTTCACATAAGGTCGTCTTTGACGAACCATAGCCATGTTTTCCCCTCAAAGAGCAATAAAAAGAGTCCCCAAAACAAGCCCATCCTATAGAGAGACACGTAAAGTAGAGCTACCATGGTAGCGGGACTTTTCAGAAACACGCCGTTGAGGAAGCGACACACACACACACACACACACACACACACACACACAAAAGAAAAGCAGCGTGGTGGTGAACGGTTGAGTTTTCCATGGTTTTTCCAAATCAATCCAGGCGAATGATGGGAAGGTTCCTTCTACATCTACATATATCTACGTCCTTCCCGTTCCTTGTCCCCATTCCTTTCCGCTTCTAATGATCCTGACATCGACAAAGCGTAAAGGCACTGGCAAAAAATAAAATAAAATAATCCAGGCTAAAAAATAAACTTCGCGGGTTCGTTGCAGGATGATTTTGATGAAAGACGAGCTTTTGTTGCCGCGCATGTGTGAACGGCATGTTGCTAAAATATAGCTCGCGCCGCCGTAAGCTCGCCTATCATCAACATCATCCGTCAGTGAAACCGCGAAGATTAGCTGTATTTTAGCAACATGCCGTTCACACATGCGCGGCGACAAAAGCTCTTCTTTCATCAAAAACATCCTGCAACGAACCCGCGAAGATTATATTTTAGCGATGCTAGGCTTCGTTTACACACATGAGAGGTTGGCTGTCATGTTCGATTATTAGTATCACGGGCCGTGTTACAATGTCTTCTCTGCTCCAACTATGCTTCCTCCATGGCTCCAACCATGGAGGAAGGAAATATATGGAGGAGAAGTGACGGTAAATCTGTGAAGCAGGCTCTAAACTCTCGCGCATGCGCAGTGGCGGCAGCGGCGATATTGTGTACCCAAACAAATGCGATGTTCACATTGCGTTAGATGCTATAATTATTTCATTTTGTATTGTGTATAATTGTTTTATAATGCCATCTTGTGTTGCATACGGTTGCACAAATAGGCAAGAGAGGAAAGAACCTGGAATATCATTTCATAAGAAAGTTGAATTCTAAATATCGTTGTTGAAGTGGGCGGTAGGTTTTGCAAACTTCGGTGCCTGTCTATAAATATTTAGTCATAACTCTCAATGGGATGACTTTGTTCTCAAATTTTTGTTGGTGTAGTGTAGAAAATCAGCATACCTTGCTATTTTGCACATTATAGACTAGCATTACTTTATAACGAGTATTGAAAATGAGATTTAAAGGGGTGTGTTTTACATCGCGATTCAGTGAATTTAGTATTGCGCTTTCTTTCGTTACGTTGAAGTTTATACTGACAGTGTATGATAAAATTAAATGCGTTTTTTTTTTTTTTTTTTTTTTTTTTTTTTTTTTTTTTTTTTTTTAACTGCTTAAAGTCTTTATAACAACTAGGTCTTTAGAGACGGGAAAGGATGGGGGGCAAGGAATGGGAAGGAATTCGGCCATGGCCTTTTGAAGGAAGCATCCCGGCATTCACCTGGAGTGATTTGGGGAAACCATGGAAAACCCAAATCTGGATGCCCGAATGCGAGGCCAGAACGCTAGCTGTTACACCACCACGCTCGGTTTAAATGTGTTAAATTACGCTATGCAATCTAGGAATCTTGATGAATCAAACGATGTTGTTACTGCAAATACAGTTTGCGATTCAAATACGCGTGTGTGCGTATGTCTACATAGTTTGATTCTGTAGAGGCAATTTAATGGAGATTGTTGTTAGGTCTAAATTCAGTCTGTACCAGAATGGTTTTGTTGTTCCATAAGGGACAAAGAATTAATCTATTACTGTTATTAACTTCATGGGAATCAAGTTAGTGATAAAACGTGTATCGCGATGGAAACTACTTCCAGCTATTCCCAATTAAACTTACGATGTATGGTAAAAAGATAACTATTTTTATTCTGATCTAGGCCGCATTTCAACCTAACCACAAGTGGTAGTAAAAAAACTGAAATATCCATTCTGCATGTCCACCATTGTGGCTTTGGCAGAATTAATTTTTGATCCAGGCCGCATATCAACCCAATCCCAGTATATCCCGAAAAATAAGCAAGATATCGAAAAATTGTATTCTTTATTTTCGATTTGTCTCGTCGTGTTACATAAGAATCGACCATTAAAATTGAATTTTGCGAAATTATTCTTCTGCATTTCAACTCAAGACACCTCACTCGAGAACTAGGTGAGGTATCGAAAATTTTTATTCTTTATTTTTTATTTGTCTCATCTTTTTAAATAAGAATCCGTCATCAAATTTGACTTTGACCAATTTTTGCTTCTGAATTCCAACCAAAACCATTTCACGTTTGAGACAGAATATCTCGAAAACTAAGCATGATATCAAAAATTTGTATTCTTCATTTCGTATTTGTCTCATCGAATTACATAATAATCCATCACCAGATTGCGGCGTTACGTTTATCCTAGAGTCCCCTTGAGGTTTTTGTACATATACCCCGTGTCTGTATGGGTACGGCCTAGCCCCCCACTCCTCCTCCGCCCGGCTTCCCTTCAATGCGTGGTGAAGGTCTCTTGCATAGTCTCCATATACTTCCTTCCTCCATGGCTCCAACATGACACCGTGTGTCTCTGGCCAATAAGACGCGATCCAGTAGTGTTTGTTAATAAATGAATTGCATGTCGTTACCGCGTCTCTGCATGGCATTCAAATACGAAGTTATTATTTTCATTCAAGAATGAAGCCTAAAAAACATCTGCGGTAAATTTCAATTACTAATAACACATATTTCGTGGATTATAACTTGTAGGGAACTGCGCATATTTCGAACGATTTTACCAAATAAATATGTATATGGTGGGTGTAATTTAAAATTATTCTTTAATTGTATCACCTAAGGAACGTGTGTATAAATTTTCATGCCAATAGGACAATTCCTTCTAAGGTGGTTCGCATTGCGGTGGAGCCCATTATTAGTGAAATCATATTTTTAATAGAACTCAAGTGCTAGTAACTGTAATCTTTCAGTTCGCTAGATACTGATGTGTGTAGGGAAAATGCACTATCTTTGAGTCAATAGAAATAAATGAAACCTGAAAATAATTACATTGTAATACATTTCCTATCCGATGTTAATTGGTACTTTTTTAAAAAATCAGAGCAATTTTACTAGATATTGCTGGTATTCAACATTAGCTTTCTCCGACATATTCACAGATTCAGAGGCGGTCTTCATACTTGTAGGCGCCGAAGGGCTTGCTGTTGTGGACCGCGTTGGAAGCACTGTACCCATAGAGGCCATAAGCGCCAAGGCCGTAGGGCAAGTACCTCCCATATTGCTGTGCAAGAAGCACAGGTAACAGCCCTCCGTGCTGGTGATGGTAGGGTGTAGGTGCAACACCTAGCAGAGCGCTCAGCAGGATGGTTGACAGCAGCGGGTTGGTGGGTCCCAAGAGGCCCAGACTCCCTGCAGCGCTCAGAAGGCCGAGTGGCGTGGACACCGAGCCTGCAGTTGATTGGTCTACCACTTTGCCACTAGGTGGTAGCACTACGGACACTCGCGTCTCAGAGTCTGCCGTAACTGCGGTCAGCAGCGCTGCCACCTGCAGAGATATAAACTAATCTGTGAACAGTTCAGTCGGTTCCTATCAAGGTTCCAAAATTAACACATTTAGAACTACTACGAAAGTAGCTAAAAACTTGCTTTTTTTAGAAAACAAAAATTACGTCAATATTGTGTTCGGAGTTGAGATTAAACGGTATTGATCCTTCTACGTGTTGAAATCCGATCATCAGTTATAAATTTATTCATTCTGCATTAACAACAACTGAATGTGTTAACGCATTAAAAATAACATTTAATGAACAGGTAGTGAATAGTTAGTGGTTGATTGACTGTTGTGTGTTTCCCAGCGATCTGGATGTGCAAAAACTAGCCCAGGCTTTATCAAGAAGTTTGGTTTTCAATTCACGGTTAATATCACAAATTGATCTTGTAAATTCTTCCCTTTATGATTTTTGTAAGTATAGAAATTAAAGAAAATTGAAGAAATAACTAACACCCCTGCAGAAAGTAGCGCATTGAATCATATTTTTAAATTGCAACTAACTGATGTTACGATTTGCTAAAAATTCACAATTCTTATTTTTGCTTCATCTGCTGGTCTATGTTATTTTGCATTTTGAGTCCGACGAACTTGTTATAAGCGTTCCACCGGAAAAAAAGGAAATGGGAACTATATACTGTCTGGTTCGGGGTAATCTGGTTCGAGCCCCGTTTTTAATAGTCAAAAGGTTACTGGAAAGGTTATTTACCAGTTGCTGATCACCAGAATGTGCACCAAATTCTTGGGTTAACCCAAAATTGCTCCGCATTGTCTATAGCGTATGGAGTGAGGGCATACGACACTGTTGATTGTCTTTAGTGGCAGGATATTTAACTTGGCGGAAGAGTAGACCTGAATTGTTCAGCACTGGGTTTCACCCTCTCTAAAGTTAAATTTCCGAAGATACTACCTTGGACTAACTGCATCCATGGTCACAAGGTATAGAGATCATCATCAAACAAAACTCAAAAGTTTTTTGATTCCCATAAAAAGCTACATCATTTTGCAAATGACGACGAAAGTTCGCACAGTGGAGCTACTCATTCAGGTGTAACACTGTCCACTTGAAAGCGTGAATCTCGATACCATTCATCGGATTCCAGCCTCCTCCAATAATCGTTGTGCAGGTTGCCTATTACTAAAATTAACATGGAAATATCGGACTAGTATTATCTTCAGCGTCTCGAAGCCAAAGGAAAAAACTGGAAGTTTCCTTACGGGTATTTGAACCGGTTTTGAGATGTTGGTTCCATTGTTAAGGTACTCAATTGACAGCTCCTACTCCAAGTTGTGAATCCTACTTCTCACCGCGCGGCAAGTACCTCTATACTGCCCTGTATACGCTTATAATTCTGTCTGTATCATACGTTCACCTTCACTACTCTAATAGCAGATGTGCCGCCATTCCTCTTCCAGTGCCGTTCTCCCCTTTCCCCCCACTCCTCACCTCTCCAAATTATTCTTACATAAATGGTGATATCTGTTACTTAGGAAGTAAAATTAAAACTGATGGAAGAAACAGGAATATTGTTAAAATCAAAATATCACTATCGAAAAGAGCCTTCTTCAAAAAGAGAAAACTTTTAGTTTCAAATATTGCTCTAGGGCTAAGAAAAACTTTTTAAATCTCTATGTATGGAGCACAGCATTATATTGTAATTAAGTATGGACTTTAGGAATACCAGAAAGAAGGAAAATTGAAGGATTTGAATTTGGCACTATAAAAGTATGCTGAAAATTAGGAGGGCAGATAAAGTACGATATGAACATGTTTTATATATAATGGGCGAGGAAAAATGTTTATGGAAGAGTCTTTCAGAAAGAAGAGATAGCATGGTAGGTGATAATCTGAAACATGCGAGATTGGTTACTTTGTTAGTGGAGGGAACTGTCGAAGGTAAGAACTGTATAGGAATACAGAGATTATGATATATGAAGCAGATGATTGAAGATATGTGTTCTAAGGGATATGTTAAGTTAAAGAGGTAAGCGGAAAAAAAGTTACGATAAGAGTGATTAACACTTTCGTTTGTTCCTACTACTTACAGTAATTTTATAAATTCATAAACATTTTTTTTTATTTACGTAAAATTAGTTGCGTGGTGGTGTAACGGCTAGCGTTCTGGCTTCGCATTCGGGAAGACGGCGGTTCGAATCCCCTTCCGGGCATCCAGATTTGGGTTTTCCATGGTTTCCCAAATCACTCCAGGCAAATGCCGGGATGCTTCCTTCAAAAGGCAATGGCAGAATTCCTTCCCATTCCTTGGCCCCCATCCTTTCCCGTCTCTAAATACCTCGCTAACGAGAGACGTTAAGCAGATAAAAAAGAAAGGGTGAGTTTTGCATGTAGTGAAAATTGTGAAGATTAATAATTTCCATAACCTGAAGCAATATTTCTTAAAGTTAACTCTTAAAATTATTACTAACATTAGTGTACTGAATGAACCAGGATAGTTTTCCAAAATCTATTTAGGATAAGTTCAGCATTTCAATTCAGCTTAAATTTAATTTTTAATTGCAGTCCAGCAAATTTCCCGATGGTTATTTCTGTACAAATTGCTTTGCAATGGAACTTTATTTTTTTTATCGCATTCTTTGATTGCTTTTCGCTACCCTATTAGTAGTACCCTTTACGATTTTCAATTTTAGATTCCCTCAGTGTTTGTGGTAAACTGTTTATTTCAATCCCTGCCTCCATTATAGCCCATCCAAAAATTACGCCACCAATTTCATGTTATTTATTTTTATTTTACCCCCCCCCCCCCTTGTCATGCAGTGTAAACTTTATGGATCCCCTCTCCCCCCGTTGTGACATCAGTTGGCAACTTTAAATATAAAACTCGATTAAAACAGCACTTCCAGCCTGATTCCATGAGGCTTATGATCTTTCCCGTCCCCCTTTGTCACACGTCGTGGACTCTTGTCCCCCTTCCAATTAACCTGTGACGTGATTTATGAAGGCAACCTAACCGCAAAAGAAAGTTTTTCGCACCCCTTGACACAAGAAATCAAGCGCCAGCTGGTGGTGATGGTTATCGCTTCCATGTATTTATTACTAGTTCTACTACCAATATTTATCTCCAATATTCGCCTTATTCACTCCCACTACTCTGTTCACTAGCCTTCAATAACTTCCAACGCAGTTCCTTTAACATGTTAGTTACTGATTGCGTTTTGCAGTATTTACAAAAACAAATCTAGTTACTCTTCTGTGCACTATCTCAGACTCTTGTACTTGATATTCAAAATATGAGCCCTATACTGCACCACCATAATCAAGCAGTGATCTCACCAAGGTTATGTAGCCCATTTCCCTCATTTCCTTGGTAGTTTTCGCCATCGCCCTTCCAGTAGAAGAATGATTTTGAAAACTCTCCCTACCACATGCCCAGTTGAGTTTACTATCAAATGTATGCCAAAATATTTGTACTTAAGTTCTTTAACAATCACTTCTTCCAATCTTTAATCTCTCCTCCACCTTATAAAACCTTTGCTTTCTGGCTGTATACCCGATAAGAAGATTCTTTTTTGTGTTCCTTTAATGTTAACCTGCGGCATGATAAAACCTTTGCTTTCTGTCTGTATACCCGATAAGAAGACTCTTTTTTGTGTTCCTTTAATGTAAACATGCAGGGTTACAAGTCAAGATATCGGTGTGGCTGTTAGCAGTTTTCTCCTGCATTAACCTTATTATATAAATCTGTGACATCAGCAGACAACATAGCTTCTGATTGTAAAAGATCAAAACTATCATTCATTAGAATAATGAACAGCAATGATCTCAATAACTGCCCTGTCGCCGTTTCCACTTCCACCTCCTTTGATCGCGCATTTCTTGTCCTGTCGTTTTGGTTGCTAACTTTAAGAATTCTTCTAACCAGTATGTAATTATTTCACCACTTCGATAGTTTTAACTTATTTAACACAATTTTATTTATGGTTCACTCTGTCAAATGTTTCAGACAAGTAGTTGTACAATATTAGTTTAGCCTTCTTCGTCAATCACATCTAAAATATCCTGCATAATTTATGACTGAATTTTACATGAATATCGTTTCGTAAACCCATGTTGCTGTTCTACAAAACCATTCTGTTTCCTCACTTCTTTCTGATATGGTTGCATATCAATCTCTGTATCAATATCCCCACCACTGAAGTCAAACTAATTGGTCAGTAATTGTCAACTTTATTTCGCGTCCCACCTTATTGATCGGTACTACTACCACACTTTTCCGGTCCTCTGGTAAGTAGCAATCCTCCAGAGCCAATATAAATAATACTTCAGGATAAGGTATTAAGTCGTATTCTGCAATCTATAACACACTCGTAGTGAAATTATCCGCATCAGCTTCCTTACGATGTTTAAGCTCTCCTATTTCCGTTAAAATATATAGATTGTATGAACTCCAAGTTTTAACGGAAAAATGATAATAACAAAAGATGTTCGTTACGACAAATGCATATTGTAATCGTTGCATATAATCCCCATCTTTTTCGTAATACGAATGCTTTGGCTAACAGATATCTAACAAGACGGTCTGAAGTACAATTCAAAACTACAAGAACCGAATATTACAATAATCTTGTACTAAAAAGCAGTTTCCCGCGACACCATCCGTTTGAAAGTGTGTTATAGTACAAGAGTTTTTGTAACTGTTCAAAGTACGACCAGTAGAAAAATTTCACCTTTGGGGTTGAAAATGTGGTTAGCTACTTTCTTGGCTCAAAGAAAATTGTACCTCAAAGCCGGGAATAAGTAACAATGGTGTAACGTGCCCAAAGATAAGGTTTTATTTATTTATTTGACCTTAGGTCTTGAATAGAGCATACAGTCAGCCTGGTGGAATTACAAGTTAGCAACAAGTGCTTTTAAAATGTTTAAAATTATACAGATATATAGATGCATTAAGTACGTATGTCAGTGTCCTTAACATAGTCCTTAATGATGCAATAGATTTTTTTGCTATTTGTAGCGAGTATGATGGAAGTGGCTGCTGCGTTCGCACTTAAAGGCAATAGGCGTCTCCAGCCGATTGTGACGTCATTATAGCCAGAATTCGGCATGGACACTAACATATTCACTCAAAATCCACCATGGATCTTGGAATATTAGTACTCCTTTGCTAATACAGCTCCTTGAAAATCAGCATGTGTTTTTTTTTCACATATATTTTGCCACATATATGACAAGTGGAACTGAAGACATATCTTTGTGACTTTGTTAAGTATGAATCAGATTCTCAAAACCCGTTAAAGGATAGTGATTCATAGCATATAATATATAATACAGCAAGTAAATAATACTAACTAGATCTTAATAATAAATAAACTTCAACTCCAAAATAAACTGACGTCGTAAAGAAATATAAAAATCTAAGGGTAAATTTTTTTAAGTTGATGCCTTTTTTGCATTCATTTTCAGCTCTTAAAGAGAAGTATTTTGATGTACAGTTTGTATAAACTAAGAAATTACTAAGGGAGATATATCAATTTTAAAGTATGTTTCACCATGTGGTCGAATGTCGTGAACAAGGGGAAAACCGTCATATCGAAAAATCTGAGTTAACTTTAATCCAAATTTATGTTTTCAGCAATTTTAGACACATTCTGACCAAAATTTGAGTCTGTAAGTTAATCCTAAGTATTTTTTTTAATAAGATAAATAAAATTATTTTTTTAATAAAGTGGTTGGAAGGGAAAATTTAGCTTCAGAAAATAGAGAGCGAGAATATAATAACTATTTAACGAAAAGTTTAAAATTTATCGGTAAAAGTAAGAGTTTCGTTTTGTGAGTATTAATTTTTGTTTAAAATTCGCTCGTCCAAAGCTGATGTCATAGTGACGTCTTATTAAAATAAGAAGGAAGGATTTGTAAAACGTAAATGAGCCATCAGAAAACGGAGCTAGTTTTTTTTAAGGAAGATATGTAAATTTTATTTAAAAATAAAGAGGAGTTAGCGGAATATTGAATTTTTAACATCACGCGGGGAAAAAATGAAGGCGCAATTCCAGTTAACGAAAGATGACACAAAAATTACAAGAGTTAGGAAGCCAAAATGTATTCTACATAAAAGATAAAATTTTAAGAAAGCGGTAAACATAAAAATCTTTGTGGAGAATTTAGGTTTTTAATAGTTAAATGTAAATAAAGAAAATGAAACATTCAGAATTGAATAACGTCGAAATAAAGAGATTTTAGGGGAAAACTTATGATGATATAAAATGTTCAAAATAAAATGATCTATATTAAAATTTCAGGAAGATCGGATTAAAAATAAGTTAAAAAAGGTTGAGTAATCTTGGGGAAACTATAATTACCGTCCCTCCCCATTGTCTTCACCAGCAGTTGCTATCACACAGTCTCCGCGTCAGGTCTCGTCGCAAAAATGGGTAGGCTCAGTTAAACTTAGAAAATTTTCACCGTGTGGAACATAGAATCTGAACGAACAGTTAACAAGATGTAGGATGTGATCTCCGAGCTTGAAATTCAAACATAGAAGTGAACTCAAAAATTAATTTTATCACGGACTGAAAAATCGTACCTTCATCTTTGAAGGGACTTGTGAAAGACTTCCGGGAGTCAACTCAAACTTCCATTTTCTGATTACCAGCTGCCTTCATTAAAGGTTCCGAATTTTTCCGATGTCTACCTTAGGTTTGCATGCTAATACCAGTTTACCTCCAATACTAATTTTCAAAGAATATGTGATTTTTCAACCAAAGTGACTTTCTCATTTCTTTATATTGAACTAGAACCTGTTATGTATTGCGGGTTAAACAAGTACAATAGATTGGCGACCGACATATCGAATCGTTGCATTTTTTAGTGTAAGGTATCAGACAGGCTTTAACATGTAAAAACCTGTCAAGCACTTTATAAGTAACCGACACAGCTTACAATAAATGTGCAAACTTACCAACAGTGGGACTTAATTATAAGGTTATGTACAGATTTATATTTTCAGGTCCGAAACTATTACTACAGATCTTTTGATACAATTTCAGTACAACGCGATACATGACACGACAAAAATCGCGCTAATGGAGTTCCATTTGTCACCCTGGTTCAGGCTGGATTTCAACCTAGCCACAAACTGAGCTGATATTGCCGCAAAAAGTCAAAGCTTCTATCACTCGCGCATTAATACATTCGCTATATCGCATGTCATGGATTGCGATATAAATTTGACCCACAATTTCAGATCGCAATATCAGAGGAACAGCTAACAACCGTCTGACAAATGACGCTTGCAATATGGCGTTCGTAAAAATAAAGTAAATTACGTACTGAATATGTGTGGAATTACCTTCATCCACATGAACTGTGGCGTCCGCATCAACACAATTATTAAAGTAACGTAATTTAAAGATGTATACTAAAATGCTTGTAAATTACGCTGTACAACGGAAAGCTCAGAGTTAAATTACAACTCATGTTAATACGAGTGCTTCTTGAAATGAAAAGTTTCTACCTTAGGCCATTGAATACGTTGATTTTAAGTGAGGAATTCGATAAATTTTTGCAAAATATTGAACAGTAAGTAAAACACTGTTTTGTTAATGATATAAATTTTAAATTTAAGATTTAAATTTTGTTAAAAATAATTTTCATTGTTACAGAGAGTGTACAATAGCAAAAATGAAGACACACAGAGGAAAAAATTGACCCGGCGTGGAACCAAAATATACAAATAACGAATTTTCACGCGCGACAATTTTGGCACTTTTAGTGAATCGACTTTTTTACTGGTATACACTTTACAATTTTCTTTTTAAAACTTTGATTTTTCACATATATTACAAAGAATTACGGTACTATATCAGAGGTGTCATACTATTTCATGTCCGCAAATGAAGACTTCTCCTTGTGTACGGTACTTGCCGACAGTACAAGTTTAAAAAATTTTAGGCTTAAGTACCCTTTTATATTTCCTGCTCTGAAACTATTATTCATCATGTGAATCAGTTTTAGAATTTTAAACTGAACACACGTCTGCATATATCAGAAAATTCTTGCATTGGTATCTCTATTTGCGATATATGAAAAAATCAAAGATAAAGGTAGCAGTAGGACACTCTTTGATGTTGGCGAAACGCGAATTAATAATAAACATTTCCGAAGGACCATTCGTTTTTGCGGGGTAAAACTCTACTGTGTCACTAACCGGGCAATATACGAACTCTATGCCAAATTTCATTTGCCTGTAGCACGTGATTGAATTAAATAGTCCAAACATCCATCCAAACTTTCTAATTTATAATATTATTAAAATTAAGATACGTCGCACACTATGCCCCATAATGTTAGGGCATACCGGACTCATTTCGAAGTAATAATTCAACACCAGTTTCTGGATTCATTGTACTACTTACTATAAAGTTATTATTTTCACTGTATTTTGGAAAATATTGGGAAACTTTTTTCCGTTGTAACATGTAAATACTTAGATTTAATGAAAATTAAGACAAATGAATTCATCGACTTATTATTTCTAGTAAGCTGAAAAGGAAGGGGTAAGTATCCAAAGCAAGGGGCAGTGAAAGTATAAATTACCTAACTCACATTTCAGCATAAATTACTTGCTTTTCTACACAGTCGAGTCGCACTAGGAATACTTATGAACCCGAATTCACCATGTCTTCAACTCCAAAGGAGAAATATTTTTGCTGTTCGTAATTCGAACAGTAATAAAATCTCTTATTCCATAATACACTTTCAAGCGAACGAATACGCTGCTTCTTTAAATAATAGAAAATCGAGAAAAAAAGAAAAATGCATTATTTTAGAAAAAGTACGGAAGCACCAGAAAGAATTCCAACCAAACGATAACAAACTGGTAATCCTATAGATAATCCAATAATTTAGTAATTTTCTTGCAATAAACAATTTTTACTACCCGAAAATTAAGTGAAATATTATTTATTTTGTAAGTGTGCCTTTATAATTGATTTAAAGGTTTAAATATAATTAAAATAGACAAAAAATTAGATGTTAGATTATTAATAGGAGGAGTTTAGTTTTATTTTAACAACTCAATCCCAATAGATTCGAAAAATTAGTCCGCTTTTCAATAAAATTGGTACCTTCGCATGTACATACCAAATAGAAATCTAATAATTTCTGATTAGCTGCTTGATAGTTATTCGTTTTAAGATCGGAAGAGCTCATGTATAAGTGTCACTACCAGCCAACAAAATAA
>CM061920.1:142808007-142864662 GCA_031002005.1 Vandiemenella viatica | reverse complement strand
TCACAATGAACAGCGCCTCGATGAGCCCATTCCAACTGAGTGCGCGGCTTCATATTGGCTGTAATCCGTTGGAAACGATGTTGGCGAAAACTGAAGTATTACAAAATTTGTTCCAGGTGGATAATGCGGATGCTTAGACAGGACGTGTAAAATCATCGGATGGAAGTATGGCAGAACTGTTGCGCCTGTTGCTGAGGTTAAAGGTAACAATTTTCTGTTTCCAATCGTCGTCAAAAACGAGGTTTATCACTTCCAAATTGTGATCTCATAGGGCTTGTGAATATAGACTGTGTGGGAAACATTTGCAGATAATTATTCTGTCGTTACAGAAAGAACAAACTGACTAATCTCTGGAGGTTCAGATTGTTAAGAGGGCGACATACGAGCACTTGTTCATCGCTGAAAATATGTATAAACAACGATTCAGATAATGTGTAAAAATAACAAGCTAAAATAGTAATTTACTTAACTGTATTACTGTGCTCTTTGTTCATGTTATAGTTTAAATACTAAAATAAGATGCTTTATTTACGGAACAACCCTCGTACAGCATGCATTATACGCACCTTCCAATTTATTCAGCTGTGATAACAATCATTATAGTAATTTTCATTCATTTGTTTTCGGATCGCACGAAATGGAGAGTAAATATCAGAGCTGAAAGCAGATTAATTCTAGAAAAATAGTCAAAATCACTAAACCGTTGCTTGAAATTATTTTACAAGAAATTGTAATTACTCAGGAAAACTAATTATGAAACAGTAAAACCAAATATTGTTACAGCAAAATCATTATTTCTTGTTAATTTTAGTTATTGTGTCATATTAAGCATATTCAGAAAACATAACATGTTTTTTTTTTTAGCTTTCGATCGTTATTCCGTGAGTCCAGACATTATCCAGATGGGACGATACCATCTTAGCCGCATATGGGTGCAACAAGAGGACCATTGGGATGGGCACCGCCAGCGGAGAACTTGGTAATTTGCGTGACAAGCACGGACATTATCTTGTCAATAACGTCACGCGGTTCAAAGCATGATTGGCCTGCGTGTAGTGAAACAAATTTAACCACATCTCTAGAAAAAGACGCATGTTCCTTCTGTCATTACAGGTGAGAAAGAAGTTACTTTCGAGTCAACCGTTCGAGTGGACGCACCTACGATTCAGCTCCTGAAAGGAATTTAACCTCTGAATAAGACCTCAAAGTGGAAGGAAATTGTTCAAGTACAGCACTCGGTACAGACGCTATCTGCAAGTCCCACTCCAGAGCTTGTAATAGCCGAACTGACCCTGACGAGAGACGGCAGTTGCAGCATTGTCTACCGGTCTCATGGGCCAAATTCTACGGTGACTTTGGTTTAGTTCCCAGCGAAGAAGATTTAAGCGAACGTGTGTCTTTCACGGAGACGAGATCTGGGAACCGATTACGGTGGCAACGAATATAGCCATCAGACAACATTACGCCACAGTGGCAGTGAGCTACAGAGAATCAGAATAAGACAAGCCGAGCAATGAATAAACACTTCTACTCACATTTTACGCCACGTGCAATTTGGATTTATTTGAAATTCAAATAATTATTGTACTGTGATCAAACGAAGCAATTCATGAATATTGAAAGAACCGTCCTCCCCTTCATCACTAATTAATTTAAATAAATTAACAATTATTAATTAAAATTCACAGCAACAGTTGCAGCAGTTCAGTGGAGTAATTAGAACACTACTTTAAAACACAAACGATGTTTATAGATTGAAGTTAATTTCAGTTTAGTGTTTTCAAAGTCCTTTAAATCAACTTTGTTATTTCAGGAACAGCCGTAGAAAGTGTGTGAAAGAGTTTGCACAAAGTATTAAGTATTAATCGTGGTTGGCGTGAAGTTCCTAGAATTCAGTGAACACAGAGTTGGAAAAATTAACCTACCGGATTGTAACTATATCCGCTGGAAACAAATCTTGAGATCCACCACTGAAATTGGACTTGACCCATTTATACGCAATGCGAGAGAGAAAATAACAATTTAGAGAAGTAAATCGAATTTTTTCTCCAAATCTGTGTGGAGTCAGAAGTTTTTAGCAGCTGAAATGATAACACATATGAGGTGAATCTTTGCAAAATCGGGGGAAAATGTAGTCTTAGGGAAAAAAAAGCACTGAAATACATTTCATATCTCTTGCGTAAGCTTTCACATGAAACTTTCATCCGAACAAATACATTTGAATTTTCTATAACCTAATTATATCCTAGAAAACGTAAAGTAAGGCATAGTTAAACGAAGAAGAAGCTATCTAAAAAACATGATGTGGGGATTTCGGGAATACAAAAATAAGTCACTGAAACAGAAAAATGTTTAAAAATGGAAAGGTAAGGGTTGGAAAAATTCGTAAATACCATAAAGAATAAAAATGTTATGCGGTTTAAATATGGAATGTATATAGTGCCAAATACTATTCTGCAATGTGCAAACGAATAAAGCTAATGTAGAACTAACTACGTTAAGTTGTTATCTATGTCAGCATTTTTCAACCTTTTACAACTAGACGACCAATAAATTGACAAAAGTAATGCTACAGACCACTGTCTTACATGAGCCTAATTTTTGCTTATATGAATATTATTAACATCTGAGACATATTGCATTGTACCATTATCTAATACTATTATAAATCTGTAAGCAAGCTGCGTTTGTAGTGAGGCTTGATCTCTAATAACGCAAAAACTACCGCATCAATTTGCATGGTGTTTCCAAATTTTTAAAGCTAATGTTGCTGATCAACATCTGCAGAAGTAGCTAACGACTAATATGTACCATGGGAAGAAGAAAGTCAGTAAAAAACTTCAGAAATGTGAAACTGTAGACCACAGATAATATACACATTCAGACGGTCACTCCTTTCATAAAGAGACCTGACAAAATTTAGGATTTCCTTTTTTTTTTTTTTTACTTCTGCGATTCATTTTTCTGGACCGCAGTACTTCAAAATAAAAAGAATACGTGAATCAAGTATAATCAGCATTTACTTGAATCGTAACAGGTCTGTTGAATTACGAAAAAGTTGTATTACAGATACTGAAGACGTATTGTCTCTGGTAGGACTGTTATACAGTTTGTCTCTGGAACATAATTGCTACGTGAATTCTGTACAATACAGCCACAATAAGCCAATACTTAATACGAAATTCAGTTTTTTCTCGAAGAGCGATGTCTGAAAAACAGCTATTATAAATATCAGCAAGTAATAAAACATACTTCTTTCATAATGACTTGTGGGGGAATTGCACATATTTGGAAGTACTTTATTCGATTAATATGTCTCGTGGCTATAACGTGCAAATATAACTAGGCATCCGAAAATTCAGGTACATGCGACTCAAATAATTACATAGAAAATACGGATATATTGAAAGAAACTCAAATAAAAAACATTTCAGATCCTAATGCTACACCGCGTAAATTATAAAGCTAAAAGAATCGTCCCTTTGGCCTATAACAAAGCATATCAGCTGTCATCACTGTCCAGGTTTGCATTTCAATCGATTACAACTTGCGATAATTTTGCCACTCAGAAATAATTGCTTGAGTTACATGCACATTAGTACATATACTGTACCGTGATCCATTTTGACATTTTTGAATTAATTATATCTGACTGAAATAATGACAATAATGATACGACGGTTTGAAACCAAGATTAACTCCAATTCACGTAAATTTCTATTTTAAAGCAGGAATAACATAAAATAAAAACCAATATCCCAACAGCAAAAATAAAAATAAATCAGAAAAAATTGAGATGCTGTGATTATTGGTAACGAATTTTTATTTCAAATATAACTAGGCATCCTAAAATTCTATTCTACACCGCGTAAATTTTAAAACTAAACCCGTTATGCCTGATGCTAAACAAAACGAGTCAATTGTCATCTGGTCCAGGCGGTTGTTTCGCCAGGTACTTACATGCGACTGAAATAATTTACATAGAAAATACGGCTATATCTGAAAGGAAACTTAAATAAAAATTTTCATATCCTAATGCTACACCGCGTAGATTATAAAGCTGCAGGCATCGTCTCTTAGGCCTATAACAAAGCATCATATCAGCTGTCAGGTTGCATTTCAAGCGATTCACAACTTGCGATAATGTTGCCACTCAGAAATAATTGTTTCAGTTACATGCACGTTACTACATAAACTGTACCATGATCACATCTCGACATTTTTGGATTAATTATATCTGACTGAAATAATGACAGTAATGATACGACGATTTGAAATCAAGAGTAGCTCCAATTCACGTAAATTTCTATTTTAAAGCAGGAATAATTGATGGTGTATCAACATAAAATAAAACCAATATCCAAACAACAAAAAAATAAATCAGAAAAATTGAGATGCTGTGATTATTGGTAACGAATTTTTATATTTCAGCACACTTCCAAGAGGACTAAGTCGTAGATTACTGCTATATTTACATAAATTTATGGCACCGTGGTTATGTTGCAATCCTCGGTATCCACATTTAAAAATAAACTTTTTTTAGTTAAGTATCATGGAAAGAATATTTTTCATTAAATCCACAGATACATCCTTAACCAAAGCTTATACCTAGCTATATAATCCCAGGCAAAGTTTACACATAAAATCGCCAAAAAAAATTACACATAATGATTATAATATCAGCTTTCTTAACGTTACAACTGTTATATATCCATTTAATTTTCGGTACCACGGTTAACGTGGAATCCTCCATATCAGCATTTAAAAATATTATGTTTTAGCTGAGTTAAATATTGCTTTCAGAAATAATATTCGGCTAAATGAGAGTGAGATAGACCGACAACATCGTCTGCAACGTCAAAGAGAACTAGATGAAATAGCTAGAGCAAATGAAAGTAACCTGCACCGAGAAAAGCGATTGACCTATAACCGGGTTCTATACGCTAAATCCATAGCTTCTGAAAGCGCACAGAAGAAAGAACGTCGTTTGAACCGTGAAAGCCTTTCTAAACAATAAATGTTTATACTTCGCACAATAATTACAACCACGAATTACTACTGTTAATTTTTCAGGAACCTTTTCTACTATTGAATCAATTGCATCATGTTAAAATATGAATAAAACAACTCTCTGACATCAGTATGAAAACTGAACCTAACGTATTAACTGAAATTAAATGAAACTATTCAGAATACATTAACAGTTCATGCCTTTCCACGTTAATGTCTGATAAGAGAATAAAATCGGTAAATAATTTCTACATCTGCCAAGGCACGCGCGCGTGAAGCAGCGGGCAAATGCTAGTTACATAATAAATCTAAAAGCGTGTTTTGAATTCCTACGGCAACACAGTTATCAAATTGAATGTGAACTGCGAAAAGTGAATTACATACTGAGCAGACTCTTAGTATCCACTAAGGAGATGAATAACAATGTTACTGTATGCGGAATGCTACACTATACCATCGATCTACATACACAAAATAAAAGAAACAACGCGTGACACCTTTTATTGTTGTTTAGTTCATCACACTTATGTTACTAGCCTTGCCATCTAACACGGCTGCTCACACCTACTACAAGACCATCAGAAAACGGTCATTAATATAATCACTAAGTGAACGGCGCTCTCTATGATTTCTACTGGAAACGTAGTTAGTGAATAGAATATTGTAGGAACCATGATTTTCTATCCTCATATCCTGGAAAAGCCAGATTGTTGCCTGGTAATTGAAATATTCATGGCTTTTAAAAAGTTGTACTTAGTTTATACCCGTTTATCGCCTTACACAGTACAAGTACGGTATCTCAATATTTAATATTCTGCCTGTAACATTTTCGCGGACCACTACAGGTTGAGAAACAACCATATCTGTCATTCGTATATTAGTATATGAACTGAATATGTTATAAGCGTTCAAAAGATTCATTGCTAGAAACAAAAACCAAAAATAACATTAATCTTTTTTAAAAAAAATATAGAAGGTGAGGTTCGGATATTATAAATTTCTGTTTTTTGTTGTTGTTGTTGTTGCTGCTGTTTTTGTGTATCTTTATTTATGACTATCTCAACTGAAACACAGTTAGTTGGCGAGAAAATCTAGTTGTTAATATAAACTACGAACAGCAATGACGATTTCAAATAAGTATAGCGATCTTATCAGAGAATTAGTCAAACAATTGCGTCAAGTTAGACGAAAATAGACTTCTACTCTTCGGAACTTAATAAGCTGGAAATTTAGCAGCTGTTGATCCTAATATCTTACTTTTCTTTGTCGACTGTTTATGTCACTTAAATGTAGTCACCATTAACCAGATCGCAACTGCTGTACAGAAAACCAATGTAAGAATAGGGTTATTGCTGTGTGCTGCGATGGATGACTTTCCGTCTAACATTTTCAGCTACTCCACTTTGCAGCAGCAAACGTATCCCGGATGCGACAGGCATCTTCTCTTAAACATAGCTCTAACGAGAGTTTCATGTAAATATCTGCGGCCATCACAAAAGCTGGCGAGGGATCGACCTTAATGTGAGACCCGTGGCGAGGGCAGAGCACGTTAATAAGTAAGCAGGGTCTGCTGGATCCGGAACACTCTCCGCTGAAATATGAACCAACACTAGCGCTGCTCAGATATAGCACACCCACATCACCTCCATTCTTTCTTTTTACTTTGTTCTCGAAGTAACCAGAAGCATAGATCATGATTAGGCGTACTATCGAATGCCATTTATCTTTACTATATAGTACCTGGGTGACCGATCTTCGCTTGGCATCTTTCGATTTCTGTTCAATACGCAAGATTTTGCGTGAAATTTGATTACAGTTAAACTTTAGAAATTATCAGTGAAATGCACAGAGGTTAAATTATTCTTTGCATTGCTTGTAATCTCTCTGGTCTATGTTGTTGATGTACGTTGTATTGCGCATTGGCGTGTGAACGTGTAATAAAGAATTGCTGTTCGCAATAACGCGTTCTTTACAGTTTATTTTAGTGCAATACTGTTCTACGCGCATAACTGCTTATATTTAAGTAATAATAACATTGGTTATGGGCCCAGTTACAATGCAGATGTGTTATAAACTGTAAAATTCATTGCGCAATCGTTAAGTTGTAGCGTCGATACAAAAAAGTTGGCTCAGGATTTTTAGCGTGAAGGTTACGGCAGATAGAAGTAGTTTAAATCAATTCAACATGTCTGATCACCGATCTACGACTATAACCAAATTGAATGGTATAAATTACGCATCGTGGTGTTACCAAATGAAAATAGTAATGATGGAAAGTGATTTATGGGCAGTTGTTGATCCAGGTGAAGAAGAACCGACTGCCGACGCAGATACAATTGTAAAACGTAATTATAAAGATTATGCAAAGATCGCACTTGCTGTGTGCGACGAACAGCAAATGAATATTCAGCACTTAACGAATGATAAGGAAGCATGGAAGGAGCTGGAACGGTTGTATGCACCGCGTGACAGCAAATTTCGTATTGTGCAACTCAGGCGGAAATTGTATTAGTTGAAACTCGGTGATAATAATTCAATGGAATTATACTTGGGACAGATAAACAGAACTGTTGCAAATCTTGCTAGTGTTGGCAACGCCATAGAAGATGCAGACTTAGCTATGATGATTTTGTGCTTAGCATTTCCGACGAATATGATTCTGTTGCAACAGCTTTGTGTAACCTACCAGAAAGCGAGTTTACATGTGCTACGGTGAAAAGGAGTCTTCTTGCCGAAGCTTCAAGACCAAAAGAAAACGAAGGCACGAAACAGTCTGCATTATTCGTGAAGAAAGTGAACACGAAAATTATGGACGTTAAATCTAATTGCAAAGATGTGAAATCCAGCAACGAAGATGGAAAACACTGTAATAAAGGAATACGAAAAGGCAAAATTGGCAAAGGCAAGTGTTTTATCTGTAAAGACAACGGTCATTTTGCAAATGTATGTCCTAATAAATCATTTAGCAAACGTTCATCTAGTGTATTCACGAGTGTTTCATGTGGATCAGCTATATTAAATAGCGATGTTTGGGTCATAGACTCGGGTGCTACTGATCACATGTCTCCAGAGAAAAGGTTTTTTTTGGGATTAGTAAAAATCTTACTGCTGAAAATGTTGTGACAGCAAATTGCACAACGACACCTACAATTGGTAAAGGTACTGTAAATGCAAATATCATAGGTAATAACTCTTCAAATAGTGACATAAAAATTTTAAAAAAAACCTCTTTTAGTGCCTGGTATTAGCCATGAAACTTTGTCAGTTAAACAGTTAACTGAAAATAACAAGAAAGTTGTTTTTAATAAAAATTGATGTTGCATTTACGATGACAGTAGGAGTTTACTATTGAAAGCAGAGAATATGGGTCGCTTGTATGTGGTGAGAACAGAACCTAATTTAAAGAAGAGTGTAGTATGCTCATTATACTATGAAAATTGAAAGTTAAAAACATTAGGTCTGTAGAATCAAAGACTAATGCATGTTAGCAAGAATCAGATTATAAAATTGTCAAAACGCTGTCTGACAATGGTTTAAACTGCCAGTTGACAGCTCCTACACCATGCAATGACTGTTTAGCAGGAAAAACGAAACGGCTGCCATTTGTGACACAGCCATCAAGCAACTGGAAAAGTGATGGAATAATTTCGAATCTCGTTCATACAGATCTCATGGGACCAACAGATATGTTCTTAGCATAGTGGATGATGCTAGCAGATATGCTTTCATCAGACTTCTTAAAACAAAGGGAAGTGTACTGGCTGAGTTTAAAGCATGGAAGATCCAGGTTGAGAAACAAACTGGCAAATCTTTAAAGCGAGTTCGAACAGATAATGGACTTGAATTTTGCTCAAAGAATTGGGATATGTTCTGTGAGTTTAATGGCATTGTACAGTACATGAAAAGACAATGATTTACACACCACAGCAAAATGGAATCGCAGAGAGATTCAACAGAACTCTGATGGATTTAGTAAGAAGTGAAGTCAGCAGTAGCAGGTTGTCTAAGGCAGCTTGGGCAGAACTAATATATACTGCAGCATATATCAGGAACAGAGTATCAAACAGTCATAACGAAGTTAAAACTCCATATGAATTATGTGTTGACAGGAAGCCAAGTGTCGCTTATCTTCGGGCAATAGGATGAAAATTGTTTGTGCATATTCCTAAACAGAAACGCCACTCTAAACTCTCAGTAAGAGCCAAGAAAGGAGTTTTGGTTGGATACGCAATATATGGACGTGGTTATAGGATTTGGATGCCAAATACTCAACAAGTTGTGGAGGCACGTGACTGTGTATTTAAAGAGAACACAAGTGATGAAGCAAAACACATTAATAAACCCGAAAATTCTAGCTTCAAACAATTGGATAGGAATTGGTGCGTTTCCAAATGATAAGGAAACATTCCCAATAGAAGTAACCTTCGTTATGAACCTTAATGAAGCCCAAGGTCAGACGCTTCAAAAGGCAAGATTGTATTTATGATAACCTGTTTTTTCGTATGGACACTCGTACGTAGCTTTTTCACGTGATTGTAGATTCATTAGAATTTATTTTTGTGTTTATTATATTATAACTGCTAGTATTGTTTTAAAAAAAGTTTTGTAAGGGAAAGAAGATTGAAAAAAGGACATCTGACAAAGACAACATTCATTAAACATCTACTTTTTAAATATTTTACAGTTAAACACATAGCATTTAATGACAACGACTTTTTAAAGCAAAAGTTATATTTATTACTCCCCTTCAAAATAAAATTCCTTTAAATAATAAATACTTGCATTTACTTATTTCCACATTATTATATTACCATTCATTGACTGACCACGATACTGTTCTCATTGGTTAACTAGTGTACAAAAATTATTCGTTTAAAGATATAAAAATTTCTTGCTGGAACCAAAGAGAACTTACTGGTACTGGTACGAGATGGCGTTAGAGCCGTTGCCGAGATACCAGATACAAGAATTGCTGATTTTTTTTGTAAAATCGCGTTACCTATTTAGGTAAACTTAATAGAAAAATATAAGGATTACTCGTATAAAGATATAAGATATTTCTCAAAAGGTTCATAACATGCTTGTGAGTTTCTGTTACACATTGAAACAACCAGAAATAGGTAACCAAAAGAATGAAATAATCGCCAACAAATGAATATTGCAATTATCACACAACCGATTTAGGTATTGGATATAATCACCTCACACAAGTATGAATCTTGTTAATAATTGGTAGTTTCTCGGGTTCTCGTGATGTGTTCTTAAAGCGATCCATGTATAAGAGTATAACAGAGTCATTTAAAATTGTATTCCACCTTTAATACAATTAGCAAAAAGTTATCTCCAAATAACAAAAGACAAAAATAAAAAAAATTAAAGATATTATTTAAATTGAAAAGATCTGTTGATCTTAACGATGGAAAACCACTACAGTTAATTTTCCCAGACGTTTTCATGGAGGTGTAAACATATTCCATGGTAACCTCCTACACCATGACACTGGCAGAACATTCATAAAAGAAGAAATACTAACATGTTGTATGTATGTACAACTACGACCGCGTTAAGCCTTTGTTTGGCTTGAATCTGCTGTGGATGTATACACATCAGTGTTACAATTCGGGTCCTTAGCCAGAGTTTAACGTGGAATCCGAACCACGGAAGCGTTCTTGCGTACTTCACATTACACAGCAAGCATTGTCGGAGGTGAAAGTCAGGTTAAAGGCTAATGAAAATCCCCGCCGCGACAAGGATTCGAACCGCGGATCTTTCGATATATTGGTAGTATAATATTCCCTGACCAGTAGCATATTTTACTGACGTATAAACAGCAAATAAGCTTCAGGGATAATGTATATAAGGTCTTTTAAGAGCTACGCAAGCTTTATGTATGAGTGCAGGTTGACAACCTCTGGATCTGCATTAGGGTGAATTTGAACTAGCTTCCTGCCCTTTGTTTAATTTTCTTTTACGCAAGTGTACATTTTCAGTGGACTCTAGTTTCCACTGACATAACTACTGCAGTATAGGCGCTTCCACCGTAGACGACAGTTACGAATATTTGTTTTTTCTCGAGTGTTTCTTTGAGTTCGTAAGCGTGTTCAAATTTATTTCTGGTGTAACAGTAATAGCAGCGTAATTTACCCACAAATTTACTCTGAATTTGACACTCCTCATATTTCTTCATGTGGTGGTAAGTACATAGTCCCATAGTCCCATAGTCCCATAGTCCCAACACGACGTCGTTTGAGGTGACATGATCAGAATATTGACACTATGGTTTAAAATACAGTAAGACTAGATGACCCTTACGAAAATTACTTAACAGAAGTCGACGCCAGTGAAGCAGGTTATAAATTTGTCTGTGATATGTGCTACTGCTATCTAGCGGCTGGGTTGTGAACTGTCTCATAAGCGCGAATTTCACAGTTATTACTTTTACCCTTTAAGGCTCAAAATACGAAAAATTTCGTACTTAAGAAATTATGTGACCAAAGAAGAAGACCTCAATATTTAATGTGATAACTCATTTATCTATTTCGGTTACATATCAAGGGAGATAAATGGCTCATGATAAAAAAAAATACGTTGCGGAAATAATGATAATATTGCCGTTTAAGGGCCAAATTCCTTTCTTAAAATATGATTTGACCAAAGCGGAAATCTTTATCTCTAAAATAATAGCTCATTTCTCTATTTCGATTAGATATCACGGGAAATAAATAGATTGAAACAAAAAAAATAAACAAAAAAATAAAAAATAAAAACTCTAATAAATACGTTATGGAAATAATTATAATTTTGCCCCTTAAGAGTCGAATTCCAAAGGATCCCTTTCTTAAAATATGATGTGACCACGGCGGAGACCTTAAACTTTAAAATGATACATCATTTATCTATATCGGTTAGATATCAAGGGAGGTAAGTTGCTCGTGACACAAAAACACCTTGCAGAAATATTGATACTTTTGCCCTTTAAGGGTTGAATTCCAAAAAATTCCTTTCTTAAAATATGTTGTGTTCAAAGTAGAGACATTAAGCTTTAAAATGATACTTCATTCATACATTTCTGTTAGTTATCAAAGGAGATATGGGCTGGTGACAAGAAAAACACCTTATGGAAATAGTATATGATAATGATATGACAGAAAATAACCTATACTGAATATGTTAGGGATCTTCAAAATAAAGACATTACATTCTTGTAGTCCAATCCCACTCAACTTATCAGTCCTAGCGTTAATAGATACTTTTTTTAATTATGCCTGTATATATTCTCTGTAGTGTAAATAACTAAATCCAACTTTAATTTACAAAAGTAGGCTATATCTGTAGTTAACTATTTGAACACTGGGACAATTGATGGGTGATGGTACAGAAGTAGACAACCCGTGTCAAAGGGAGAGAGAATTCTGGATACAGATGTCAGCAAGAGAATCAAGGCAGTGGAGTAGTTTACGGTGTTTCCTCATAGAGCTATCCTCTAGGATTTTCATAATTGTGTGGTTCATGTTATATTTGTTTGTTAAATAGAGTAAGTGTGTATGGTATTATCGAACGGGAAATCCCAACGTGAAGTTAATTCACGTAAATGCAACCCACCTCTGTTGCAGAAAACCTAGCCTAACCCGTTAGTTATGGTGAACTTATTATCTTACGTCGAAACCAAACCAAGGCGCGTTCTAGCGCACATACTTCACTCGAACAAAACAAAATTCTGAAAAAGAGGAAGGTTAGTTTAAAGGATTTAGAACGAGGACTGTCAGATCCCAGTGAGCTGCTTAAGCAACTGCGCCACCAGGTCAGTTGCTAACTGCGAGCGTGGCGGGGTTTCGACACACTTCTTTGTACTGTGACTCCGGCGGTTAGGCGTCTTTAACAGTGTCTTGTTTCACGGTATAACAGTCCACCAAACGTCTTCGGAAGAATTATGGCTTGGAAACAACGCTCGAGCAAAGATTCGCACCCCTTGGTGCATGGAAAGGAGATTACTCCGCATTTTACACGAAGCTCGGTACTCCGTGTTGACATACGATAGTCTCTAAATTCCATTATAATCTAGGACTAGACGACCCGTGCGAAAATTTCGCCAATAAAATGCGATGAATAGTGAGGTTGAATATAATGTCACCAAGTTCAGTCATTACTCTTCATACTCCTACTTCATTTATCGATTTTGGTTAGAAATCCAGGGAGATAAATGGCTCGAAACACAAAAAACGTATTTTAGAAATATTGACATTTTTGCGCTTTATGGGTCGAATTACGAAAAATTCCTTTCTTAGAATATAATGTTACCACGGCGGAAACCTTAGTCTTTAATACGATATGTCATTCATCTATATCGATTAGATATCAAGGGAAATATAAGGCTCGTGACACAAAAATACGTTGTAGAACAATTTATACTTTTTCCCTTTAATAGTTGAATTCCAAACACTTCTTTCTTAAAATATGATGTCAGCAAAGCTAAGACATTATTCCTCACAATTGTACTTGATTTATCGATTTTGGATAGATATCAAGAGAGATAAGTGGCTCGAGGCACAAAAAACGCATTTTAGAAAAAGTGACATTTTTACCCTATAAGGGTCGAATAACTAAAAATTCCTTTCTTAAAATATAATTTTACCATGGCGGAGACCTTATTCTTTAATATGATACCTCATTTATCTATATCGGTTAGATATTAAGGGAGATAAATCGCTCGTGACACAAACATCCGTTGTAGAAAAATTTATACTTTTTCCCTTTAAGGGTTGAATTCCAAACATATTCTTTCTTAAAATATGATGTCACAAAGGTGAGACATTACTCCTCATAATTCTACCTCATTTATCGATTTTGGTTATATATCCAGGGAGATAAATGGCTCGAGATACAAAAAACGCATTTTAGAAAAAGTGACATTTTTGCCCTATAAGGGTCGAATTACTAAAAATTCCTTTCTTGAAATATAATTTTACCACGGCGGAGACCTTATTCTTTAATATGATACCTCATTTATCTATATCGGTTAGATATTAAGGGAGATAAATCGCTCGTGACACAAAAATCCGTTGTAGAAAAATTTATACTTTTTCCCTTTAAGGGTTGAATTCCAAACATATTCTTTCTTAAAATATGATGTCACAAATCTGAGACATTACTCCTCATAGTCCTACCTCATTTATCGATTTTGGTTATATATCCAGGGAGATAAATGGCTCGAGATACAAAAAACGCATTTTAGAAAAAGTGACATTTTTGCCCTATAAGGGTCGAATTACGAAAAATTCCTTTCTTAAAATATAATGTTACCATTGCGGAGGCCTTATTCTTTAATATGATACCTCATTTATCCATATAGGTTAGATATTAAGGGAGATAAATCGCTCGTGACACAAAAACGCATTGTAAAAATATTGATACTTTTGCCCTTTAAGGGTCGAATTCCGGAAACTTTCTGGCTTAATATAAGACGTCACTGAAGCGGAGATCTTAATCTTTAAAACGATACTTCATAAAACGGTTTCAGATAGGTATCGAGGGAGATAACTGACTCGTAACACAGAAAACAGCATTTTAGAAATATTGACATTTTTGCCCTTTAAGGGTCGAATTCCGAAAACTTTCTTCCTTAAAATACGATTTAACCAAAGTGGAGACCATAAGCTTTAAAATGACACCTCATTCATTGATTTCGGTTAAGTATGAAGGAAGATATAGGCTTGTGACAAAAAAATACCTTATAGAAATAATATATACGATTATGTAACATTTGTCCTTACGGAAAAACGAAAAATGTGATACCACTGCTCCAATGATAGCATCGTTTTAGGATAATCCTTTTATCCTACGACAAGAACATTTCACACTCAAATAGCCACGATTACCATTTATTTGTTTCTACAAGAAAACGAATACAGCACCTTGAGAAAAAGAATGTGAAAATGCTTCTTTTTTGTACACTTTGCTTGTTTTCCGAATGAAAGTGTCTCCTTCTGTTTATAAAATGGTATTCGGACTTTACATCCCATAATCCATCACAAAAGTTCTTGTTATGGGTTAATTACTTATTTTTAATTTGATGACTATACAACCCAACAACAACATCGCTAGAACACAGTACATTGGAATGCCCTTGCCCCTGGACTGACTCGAACTGGTGATTCTTCAAGATTAGGTAAGGACGCCAAACGGTAAGCTGCCTGACCCGATACTAACAGCTTTACCAGGGTATGGTGAAATAAGTCCAGTGCAATGTTTACATTTGTGTAAGGTTTTTCTTTTTTACTCTAGTGCTAATATTGATTGTCAAATAAGTGGCACTGATAATCTGATAATTATTCATTTGTCATGTTTTTGAACAGTCTAGCAACTGTAATCTAATTACAAACACCCCCTAATATCGTATACATTTTATCCTCTACATAGCATAAATACAGTCAAACATAGTCTATAACAGTACCACCAGTCGCTTTGCCATACACCGAAAGAACGCATCGATAAGTTTCCGAAATTAGAGCCCATCGAAATTTATAGCAGTACAGTACAGAATGGGTTCTACATGTTGCCTTCGATCCCATGAGAGAGCAGTTTTCGTACGCAAACCTACATTATCTAGCTGTTCCTATTTATTTACCAAATTTCAACAGAATTTCATTTATTTTTGCAATAAAACGACTTGTGAAGCAGAAACTTTATAGTTCTGGTCATAAAGTTATTAGTATAGTTTGTAGAGCTTCTTATGTCCTGTTAAATAGCTGTTTTACTTTGCAATTACTGCTCGTTGACGTAGCGGTCAGTAGAACTAGGATTTCAGTGCAGTGCTGCCAACGTACGGCGATCGTTAACTGATATCGAGCATACAACTATTGTCTCAAATGATTTCCAAAAATAAAGATAAATGTAACTGTGATAATTTGCCGCCACCAATGGCGGAACGCTTAAACGAATTGAGGGTATTGCCTTTGAAACATTAGAAAATAATGATAAAAGTAGACTGGAGAAGGGTACTATATTCTGCAAAATAATTTATCAGAAACATGTCACAACCAGAAGGCATTAACGCTGGAGTTCCATTAAATTCTTTGTAAAGTCACATGGATAGAAAATTGTAATTATTCACCCGCGATTGATTTTTTCCCATAACATCTACTTCATAATTACAATACTGATGTTAATGTGAGTACATACTTTACATTCACACACTACTATATCGACATTCTTCTGTCACTAATTTTATCGGTATAGCTACGTTGTCTAATAGTTTAAATAATGCAGAACTATTTCCAATTAGGCACAGACAAAACGTGATAGTTGCTGTAAACAGAAGATGATGCAGACAGAGACAAGTTTATGTGAAGTATCTGGAGAAAGAAACCACCAGACCGTAACGAAGAAGTACACGCCACGGAAAAAAGCCACGCAAAAAAAAGAAAAATAGTTTCTAGGTGCCTAAAAATCATTTTTACGTAAATTTGTTTAAAAAAATAACAGTTCCATTTATGTTCATTGTGCGACAAAGGAATTGTTAGGTGAAGAAATCATCGATAATAGAGAATTTCAAAAAAAAATATAATATCAATGGTTAACATTCTCTTTGTTCATTTTAAGAAATTACTCCATTATAAAACGTTGCATCGATGAGAAGATGGTGGAATTCATTAAAATTAAAACACATAGTTTTAAAAATATATAAGTATTAAAAATATATACATTGATTTTTATAACGCTGACAAACTCCCCTTCCTAAAAATTCTCATGCACTTTAGAAGTCTGGCGATACCTTGCCATCAATAGAGATACAAAGTGGGTTATACGTATTAAAAGATTCACGATTCCAGCCATACATGAGCAAGAAACACCGCGCGTTCAGGATTTGATGGCGGCTCTCTCTTCAAATTTTTTATCGCTCTTGCCGCTATCACAAATATTCTTGAGGCGTTCTTGTACTTCGGGACCTATATTACAAGTCCTGTAAGGCTACGCTTTAAAAATGTCTAAACTGTACTTTCATTACCACCGATTTCAAAAATTCATCAAAGACATAGAGAAACAAATACCGTGAAATCTTTCCCTACAAAATATTTTAATAGCTCTTGCTCAATTGTCTCGGCGATTCCCAGAAAGCTGACGATGCTCTCCGTCCTCTTCTGACCGTCTATTCAGAGTACCACAGGATCCATCAGCTGCCACAGATGCAGTTATAAGTCACGTAATTTAAGGAAGCTTAGTGCAAATTAGTTGATCAGAATGAACTAATTTTAAAAAAATTCAACAAAAATCGTGAAAAATTATCACCAGAAAACATTTATCGCAAAATATTCATCAAAGAATTTTTCAGCAATTCCACATGTAACATTTTCAAATGATGAGTGCTCAAGACACAAATTCTCCCGGGCAAAGAAGAACCAGGCAGTTTACAATCTAGTTGATAAAGAGAGTTACGTTTGGTTTCAGCTCCGGACTGATGGTTTCAGGAATTGTGGTAGGCAAATGTTAAATATGGTCACCACTTCCACCTTAATACTACGAACCATTCAAAAAAAAAAAAAAAAAAAAAAAAAAAAAAAATCTGGACCTTAACCTAAGTCAGTGTGGTGACGATAATATACTAAACGATAATTTTTTTCAAAATTTGATATCCATCATTCTGTACAGACAAATACAAGTTTCTAGAGACATTTTACAAATATTTTACAAATTTATCCTTAATTACGACTTAGAGAAACAATCCAAAGAACATAGGCCACGACAACACTTTAAAACATGATATAATCTTGATAGTTATAATCTCGACAGTGTCACGTAATCGAATAGTAGTTTTGTAACCATTTTCCCCCCTAGTAAGATAGCAAGGAATCACAAACAAGCTAATTCTATCCACCTGAGTTAATCTTGTAACAAAGTTCCCTGATGATCTTACCCTACGCTTGGCTGGAGTCTGGCTGTTACTTTATTAGAAAGTTCCTCGCCTTTAACGGAAATGGGAATTGGCTTAGCTGCGCATTTAATTTATGTTATCCTTGCCAGGATTACATGGAGCGTAAAGGAGGATCGTCGAACAGATCTCCGTTTATTCGAATCAGCGGTGCGGCAAAATCACTCAGAAGAATAACGTGAAAATTTGCAGACTTGCTCAGCATGAGACAGGCCCCCAATCACATTTCTTCAGCTTAAGATTTCAGACTTTTTCCCCCAATAAGTTTGCTCATTTTTAATAAAACTTATGGTCAGTTACGTGTCATTGACGACTTTGAATATCTATAACAATATTAATAATAATCTATATATTAATACGCTAAGCGAAAACTTTGGAAACATTTTTCAGAATATTGCGCGCACGGAGAAGTGTGAGATTTGGCATAGTTAAAGTTTATATGGGGAAGAAGTGCATAAAGCCAAAATGTACATATAATATGTGTTAAAAATACATTAAATAAAATAAAATAAATCATTCGTTGTATACATTCAATTGTTTTTAAGTGGCAACGACACTTAGCGATTCTGCCAATGTCTGTGATCTTTGGTCAACAGTAAAGAAAAAAAAAAATTATAAGCATAGTTAAAACATGTTACAGCTACATTATTAAATGAAAAATAAATTCTGGAACGTGTGTGTGAGTGAAATCGGATCGGAGCCAACTATGTGACGTGTATTTCCAGCATTGAGATACTCTGTGGTCTTTGGTGAAACCAAAGAGTCGAGCTTAATCTCTGAATTTACATACAAGCAACATTTCGAAACGGAGTATATTCGGAATTCATAAAATCGTGTTACAATGATGCAGTTCAAATTGATGTAGCTGTAATACAGGGGTCCCCAAAGTGGTCGGTATCGACCCCTGGGGGTCGATAAGAGTTCTCCGGGGGTCGATTAATACCCGGGGGTCGAAAGGGGGTCGATTGATAATAAAGAGGATCAATTAAATGGTCTAGGAAAAAAAATGGGAATATTCCAACAAAAATCCAAAATAACTGACTACCCTCGTTATAATTTGAGTTTTACCGAAGCCTGCGTCGCTTTAGGTATGTGTTACGGAGAAAACATACTGGAGCGGAGAGCATAGCAACGACGAGAGCGAAGAACAAAGCAGCGAAAACAAGTAAACCAATTGGATTGTTGCGGTGACTCATACTGGGGCGCAAAGCGTTGATGTAATAATGGAGCCAAGCTTAGTGTTCAAACTGTTTGATTTCGCCGCTTTACTGGCATTGCTGGTTTGTTAGTGGTTATTCCTGTGAGAAACGAATGTAAACCAATTTACGAATTGTGTCTCTTCTAAGGTCCGTCTTTGGGATAAGAAAGAAGTTCAACATCACAATTATTTTATTTTAGCTAAGCTACGTGATGAACTCAACAAGTATTAAAACTTTATTTTTTATTTACTTCGGGTATTTAAGCATTTTATATTCGGGAGGACGCTATTTCGAATCCCCGTCCGGGCATCCGGATTTTGGTTTTCCATGGTTTCCCCAAATCACTCAAGGCTAATGCCGGGATGGCCGAATTCCTTCCAGTTCCTTGTCCGCAGTTCCATCCCGCCTCTAATGACCGCGCTGTCGACGAGACGTAAAGCCACAGAGGGAGGGGGGGGGGGGGGAGAGAACGCTGCTGGTTCATCATACACAAGTTGCACTGTTAAACTCTTGTATGGTTTCTACTTTATGTATTGTATATCTAAATGTAGATTTTGTCCTTTACATAGAAAATATCGTAATATACCGAAAACCATTAAATTTAGATACTTCTTTTTTATCTTTTTACTATCTAATTCTATTGAATAGGTTACTTTTAGATGTAATTATTATTCCTTCCAAGTCTAGATATCTATTGTTAGCAAAAAGTAGCAACAATGCACTCTGACAAAGAACAGACAGTTCTTTATAGCTCGTGCGGGAATAAGTTGCGTCTCTTACTGCTGCCGTTTTGTTTGCTACCATCGTATCGTGTTGTTCATATTATAAATCTGAGTTTAATACCTACAATGTCGTCTACCAATGCTAAGAAGAAATGCAGACAATATACACACGAGTATTAGAAATATGGTTTTGTGCCATCTTCTGCTAATGAAATTATTCCTATGTGCTTGTTATGTGAAAAAACTTTCTGCAATGATGCTATGAAGCCGGCGAAAATGAAAGACCACTTGGATAGGATCCATTCCGATAAGAAAAACTAAGATATTGAGTATTTCAAAATGCTAAAAGAGAAATTGAGAGATCGGCCAAATTTAAGTACATATTCACTGTGTCCTACACAGGCAACGTCTTGTAGGAAAAAAATTGAGTGGCGAACTGCATGATATTCTAAAAGTGTGTATTAGGTCAATTAATAAAATTAAAGCTCATCCTCTCAATTCCCGACTGTTTCCGAAGTTATGTGAAGAAAATGATGAACCTTTCAATCAATTACTTTTGCACACTGAGGTAAGGTGGTTGTCAAGATGTGATAGTTTGCAGAGGCTTCTTGACTTATACGACTCGTCTGCAGAGTTTCTTAAGAATGTGGATCCATTACTATGTGACAAGTTAAAACAGTGCAAGAACCATCTGTTCTATTTGGCAGATCTTTATTCGAAATTTAACGAAGTACAGAAGCGTTTCCAAGGGGAAAATGTTACAATTGTTCAAGCTCGAACAATTATAATGGCCTTTCACTGGCACGTAAAGATTATATTTTTCAAACTTTCGACTACTAAAAGAAAATGAAGAGATACCCGACCGTGATTTGGAGATATATATTAAACATCTCGATAAATTAAGAGAAGACTTCAAAGCACGTTTCGAAGACTTGGAGAACATGCATGTTCCTGAATGGTTTGCTTCTCATTTCATGTTAAAATTGATAATGAAGGTAATGAACCTGGCTTAGAAGATGAACTGATTAAAATATTCGTAGATCTGGCAGCTAAAACGTTGTTTAAAAATAAAAACCTCAGCGAATTTTGGAGCAATAACAATATTGCTACAACATACCCCAAGCTCAGAGCAGAAGCCGAACCTTTCTTACTTGCATTCCTAACTTCATACATGGTTGAAGGTGGCTTTAGCCACGCGAACGCTATTTTGATGAAACAGACTGAACTTGGAAAACCGTGATGATTTGCGACTAAAACTTACCAATTTTCTAGCGAACATCAGTAATCTTGCTGCTGCCCTTCAGATCCATCCATCTCACTAATATCAGCTACTTTAATAAAAAGGTATGTTAACATATTTTTAATGTATTCAATAGTAGTCGTAAAATGGCAGATGTTTTTTCATCGAATATAATTTATTTAAATTTTCAATGATTTTTTTGTGTTTTACATTTTATGACACTTAGGGCTATAGGCTAGTTTCCATCTATCTATAATTTTGTTATTATTTTTTACGATTATAATAACAGCGTAAAATATCTCCTTTTTCTGTTAGTGTTGTTGGGTGGGTTTTTTAAGGTGTGGGAACTATTAATACTTTCTTTGGGTTGTTATGCAAGTCTCCTCATTGATTAGCATCAGAAATGCTAAAAATGATTTAAAATTTTCATCAGTGGCGGATCCAGGAATTTTCCGAGCCGGGGCAAAAACTGAAGGAATGCCGCCCCTTGCAACATTATTTGGAACCCCCATTTTTGCCATCTGATCCCAAGTGTCGCTGCCTCGATTGTCGGCCAAACACATTGTTTTCGCCACCCCGATTGTTGGTCAAACTCATTGTTGTCGCCGCCCGGCGCCCAGTGTAGCTAAACAAAGGTTTCCGCGCCTTAAATCTCCGCCCTTCAAACATGATTTTGCCGCCCCCTTCAAGTTGGCACCCCGGTGTACACGCCCCCCCCCCCCCCCCACATCCGGCACTGGTTTTTATTAAACGTTTAATCTGGGGGTCGATGAGAAGACAAATGTTCTATGAGGGGGTCGACGTGATAAAAAGTTTGGGGACCTCTGCTGTAATATGATGGTGAGCCACCATTTGAACGAAATCTGGTATTTAAAAAAAAAAAAAAGTGAGTACATGTATGGCAGCAAAGTCGGTTCAAGTTTACGTCGCGATACAAGACGCTGCTAACTTAAGATAAAATGATTGTATCAATGCGCGTGTGATTGAGGCTATGAATTTGTACCGCCAATATTACCGGAGATTGTGGTTAGGTTGAAATTCAGCCTGGACCAGAAAGAAAACAGAACCTTCTTGTCACAGCAAAAGACACGAGGAATTTAGTTATTTAAGCAACTTCCATAAGCACTATATCACGTTGTGACGTCAACTACTCCCGCAAAGTCTTTATATACTGAGTTTAGCATTACGTCGGAACCTACAAATATTGTCCTGTCGGTCTAAATTTGGTACACACATTCCTTAGGTGATAATATTTGATATAAAGTGTATATCGTAAGCTTCGAATATGTTGAAATGAGGAAAAATCACTCGAAATGTGGGTAGATACATACATGTTATTACGCAAGAAATACACGTTCATAGCTGGTGACATTTATTCCACGTGTTTTTAAGTCTTAATTATTTAATAAAAACTGCTTTCCATATGCAAATAGAAAATCATGTAACATTTACGATTTCTCTGTGCGGGCTGACATATTGTTTTTCAGTGCTAAGATATATTGCTTGGCGTCTACCGTAACTAATAGCAGTTGTGGTTAGGTTGAAATGCAGCCTGGACCAAGGATTAAGAGTAAGAAACAGACAGAAATAATATCGACATGCAATAACGTGTATTTCTTGCTTAATAACATGTGTGCATCTACCCACATTTGAAGTGATTTTAGAAACACCCTCGCAGCCAAAAACATCAATGTGTACAGTATATGATATAGTTATGCTTGCAGCAAACGCAATGGAACAAATTCAAAAAACTATTTGCAATAATTATTACTCTGTTACAAAAAAAAACTAATTAACTTAATTAATTATGGTCGAATTTCGACCACTGGGCGATCTCTAGTTTCTGTAAATGTGGTAATGCTTTGTCACGGTAACTCTTCTTGAACCAAACTGTTTTCATAGCATATTTGTTCTGTATTATCTCATATCACGTTTACACTTTTTTCTACATATTTTCCTGCTATATTGTCATACTTTCATGATCATCGACGTTAAAAGCGCTCCCCACTTGACTCGAAGAATTTAATATAACATCCAATTCAGATCTCGGGCATGAGGCTCTTTCGTTTATGATGGCGTTTTTCAGGCGCTTTTCCGTTAGCAGAGATTGCTGCGATGGATCTCAATTTCATTCGTGAAATTTTCCTAATACAAAAACAAATCAACACGAGTAATACGTAACATAGCAAAGAGGGTTAAGTGAAAATTCGATAAATGTGTTCTCCCGTTAGTTGAGAATAAACCGAAGAAGGCCAAATGAAAATCACTCCGGTATTTATTTCCCAACATTCCACTGAGAAAAGCAGCGTTTTAATTAGCACGAATATGATATAGCACAGCTTTTTATTAAAAATGATGCTAGAAATCAGACGCCCCGGCCACTGGGGTTGCTATTAGAAAGACACGACTGGGCCGCCACGTCTAACGTCCGTATCCCATGAACGAAACCGTCATCGTCAGTGTTGTATGCTCTCCCTCCAAACCCACTGCAGAGAACTCTTATGGTAGCGCAGGTCATTCCAACGCAGTCTCGTGGCTAGGACTTTCGCACCGCCATCTATCGACTTTATTGTTTTGGACAAATTTGCCACCATCGGGGCTCTAAGAGGCCAATCTTTAGTGACAATGGCCTCAAAGTGCACTCTGCATGCAGATTGCAATAATATTATTTTTAAAAAAACAGGCTGTATTGTTTATAAAATCTATATGATAGAAGGGGTTAAACTGTCCTGTACTCACAATTCTGTAAACACAAAAACCTAATTACCTTTCCATTCAATGATTAAGCAATCAGACGACTATTGCTCGAAATGCTGTGTTCACTAATACCAGTTACAAAGAGGAAAACTTCAAAGTAAAATGAAAATCAACAATTATGGAAAACAGATTACGAATATCCGTTGAGCTCGGTTTTTCTTTGCTTTATCCCTTATCGACGTCGCTAGATACAGGACAAGAAATGGTAAGGATTCCACCTGTGGTAAGAACCCTCCCAGCATTCTCCTGAAGTGATTTTGGAAAACCGCCAAGATCCGGATGGCTGGAAGCGGATTTGAATTGGAGTCCAGAGTAATGCAAGGGCTGAGCGTTCCCGGGATTGATTCCCTTAAATCTTCATTGCAATCATTTCATCCGATTATTACATTTGAAGGAAGTTACGTACACGAAATACTGACGTCTATGTGGCAAGAGTGAAAGAATACGTACGGTGTGCGGCAACGATTTCCAGTCGGGTAAAACATCTAGATTACAATGTCTGCAGTTTAATTTGTAATAGCTCCAGGCATCAGCTGCGGTGGTTGTTGTTGCAATTTATGTAACTCCGGTCTATAGTGGTCCAGGCTGTACTCTCGGCCTCTATAAAGCATCAATGTTGACAGAATTTTAATTCACCGCGCAATCACGTTTAACTATTTCAATAACTATACCGCTTGAGAATTTTTTTTGCTTATGGCTTTACGTCTCGTTGACGTCGAGGCCATTAGAAGCGGGAAAGGGCTGGGGGGTCAAAGAACGGGAAGTAATTCGGCCATAGCCTTTTAAAGGAAGCATCCGGCATTCGCCTGAAGTGAGTTGTGGAAACCATAGTAAACTCAAATCTGGATGCCCAGACGGGAACTCTCACCGGCGTCCTCCCGAATACGAGGCCAGAGCGTTACCGCTCACCCACCACGCTCGGTTCTTGAGATGTGTCTAAAGCTTAAGGTGATTCCTGAGTCACGATACGTCATAGCCTGCAAAACATAAGCAAAGCAAGCCTCACTAGAGATGAAGAACACCTTAAAAAATAGTCAAAACTCCGGCGATTCAAGTTCCAAACGCAGATCCTGACAAGGGCGGATGGAGATCTTACCACTCAAGAAGAACAGCGCTCAATCACGTGATAAGAGTCAGTGAGACTAAAATGTTGCGATCCTGAATTCGAAATGTCAGAAAATTTGGAGCAACATACAAACAAAGCGAACTATATAATACAACTAATCATCAAGCAGAAAAACTCTAAGGGTGGAAAAATACGTCAAGTGAAGCATTTCTTTAAAGTAATAACTGAGTCGTTCTTGGACACAGATGGAGAGCAATGCCCGTTTGCGTTATGAGCTGAGTGTAGCCCACCCTGCGCTTAGGGGGCTATCAAAGAACTGTCGTTTTACCGTGATGACTTATTGTAAGAAGTGAGGAACAAAAGTGGCTTTGGGCCAAATTCACCGATAGCAGCTTAGCGAAAGCGTCGAACAGCGGTACTAGAGTTTTTTTATTTTTTTTTTACTTATTGCTTTACGCCTCGTCGACGTCGAGGTCATTGGCGGCGGGAAAGGACTGGGTGCAAGTAACGGGAATGAATTCGGCAATGGCTTTTTTGAAGGAAGCATCCTGGCTTTCACCTGGAGTGATTTGGGGAAACCATGGAAAACCCAAATCTGGATGCCCGGACGGGGATTCGAACCGGCGTCCTCCTGAATGTGAGGCCAGAGCGTTAACCGCTCACAGACCACGCTCGGTCGATACTAGATGACATGCCTCACTGAATATTACTTCAGTGACGCTGCCAAAATGTCTGATTTGACTGTGGCCAGAGACGTAGTTTACACTATTATTATGTCTGATAATGTTTAACGACGCTAAAATTTGTGTTAAAAAACTTCTTAAGAATTGTGAAATCCTGCGTTGCAACACTACATTCCGCCGACTCTTATCACGTGATTGAGCGCTGAGGTAGACACACCTCAAGCGGCGCGGCGGGGTGGGTTGGATTAAACGTGGAGTGCATACCCAATTAAAACTCTATCAACATTGCGGCCTTTCTGTACATCGGCGTCTCCCGTCCATTGAAGCTTTAAAAATTATATAGGTTGTTCTCACATTATTTACAGCTAGAGAATTTAGCTGTATCTTCTAAACATAACCAGACTCTAATTTGGCTCCGTAATAACAGTTTTTGTTGGATGTGAATAGCACTTTCTCTCGTTGAAATGAGGCGAGCAATGTTCGAGTCACTGGCTGCCGGGGATTCAAGTGTCTTATTGTTTAACTCAAGCGTCGTAAACTCAGGCAGTAAGTTCCTCTTACAGCTTTGCCAGGCCATTACACTCCTGTCTCCTCCGCGCAGCCAACTGCGGTACAAGAGCGGGTAAGCTGCCTTACGAAATCATACACAAACTGCTGAGTGCTAATTCACACACCTACAGGTGTTTTCACCAACGTACGTTTGACACTGCAAAAATTCTAAAATCTAATCGTCTATCAATAAAACATTTTCTAAAACCCTGTGCAAAAAAAAACTGTAATTTAACGACTGCAAATTGTTGTGTAAGAATACTAATAATTAACAACAGGAAATAAGAAAACACTACATTTTACTGACAAAATAATGTTCTCGAAATGTCAAATCTAGTTCTGTGACACACGAGGATTATAGGAGAGTGAATGATCAATAATTTATGTTAAAAATGAATCTGGAATCCATTAAAGATGGATTCATCACTGTTGTACTAGTCTTCTTTTGGAAGGTTTTTACTATTGTGAATATCTGAGAGATGCGAACACAGCAAAGCAACATTTTGGTAAGACCATTTTCAATTCCCATAGATACTTTAGAAAAATTCTGATATCCTCAATTTCTGGTTACATAGTAATGAAATGATAAAACGTCATATAGTTATGCCATACTCCTACACTTGATTGTATCATCTAGTTTTATCATTTTCATGCTGTCTAATAATTGAGATGTGATTTAAGCAGTATAATTATTAATGCTTACGGTCGTAGTGTTGCTGAAATAAATACCTTTAGCAACTTATTTTGTTCAAAATGTCGACAGATATTGGCAAACCATACTTATCAAAAATAAAACCCATTCGTCACTTACGTCTACCGGCGCTTTAAAACAGATGTTTCAGGAAATTTCTTCACATTATCGCGCACATAAGGACCAATAATTATGCCTATCAAATTACATTAGTAATTTAAAAGTAATAACTAAGTGGACATTGAATAAAGTTAAGAAAATACCATATACAATGCAGTCATTGCGAGTGTGCTATCGTATAAGTGGTACATATCGATAAAGGCCTTTAATGACCACTAAGTTTACGCGCCTTAAAGCCCAAAAAGCAACGTTTCGATGCTGCACTTTGCCGTCTTCATCAGGCTATTACGATGTTTACAACGTGGAGAGAATCTGGTGAACTCGAGAGTGGACCGCCGAAACATTGTTTGTTTATAGCGGCATACTCACGAAGACCACATTCCACAAACACGCCACAAGCCTCTTTTCAAATATCATGTAGGGTACGTATAGTGTTGCCAGGTCCGGTTTGCTAAAAATCGGGACAGAAGACCAAAAAAATCGGGATTCAGGGTTACAAATCGGGACAACCAAAAAAAAAGTTTTTTTTTTTTAGGTAATTCTAGTTTATTTTTATAATTTAGACAGAACAGAAGAAATTTCTATAAAGATCTGTCCATCATATGATAGGAACTTACGAACGTTAATACTAAACTTTATAATAATAGAATTGTTGACTAGCACAATTAACAAAATTTAATGCAAAACAGTATATTCTATAGTTTAATTTTAGGTAATTATTTATGTTATACTTAAGTATATTTATTTTTTATTAAAATTGTATTTTGCGTTGGATTTTACTGCTTTTAACATAGCTTTGTTTTTTACAACGTAGTTATAAAATTCGATACACGACAAACTGAAGTTGGTTTTAATTTGTATTTCTGCTTTGACATGTTCCAGTGATAATCGGTTTCGTCTGTCAGACCAAATTATATTAGTCTGGGAAAATATCCTTTCAGCTGCCGCGTTTGAAACCGGTATTGATGCCATGAAAGCAAATAGTTTTTGCAGATTGACGAGATCTTGATTCTGAAATATGTTGTGCCATTTCTGTAGCGGCGTCAAGTCTTTATTCTGCACTGCTGCCTTCACTACGTCTTTCACATTACAAACTTCCTCATAAGCTCATCCATTTACAAAAAACGCGTCTATTTTTAGTTTTTCAATTATATTAACCATTGACGCGTAAGTGAAAAAGTCATCTTGCAAAGAAAGTGGCTTGAATATGTCGAATTTGTTTTCACTGAATTCGTATTTGGTTTCTATGTAATTTAAAACATTTCTGTACCAAGCACAGCAATCTGTTTTCATTTTTGAAACTGTTTCATCCGGCAACTTTTTGAATAAATTGCCGCACTGAAGCCAACAAATTCATCTTCAATCCTCTGTTTCAATTTCTTAGCGAGTCTGACCATTATATCGTAACCTTCGAAACACAGCAATGTTTCGTTTTCAAGACTCAATACGGCATCTTGTAGGACCTTCAGTGCATTTTGGAAGAAGCCAGGTAAGGTTCTGTTTCTTCAGAATTAAAGAATATCCAGAGTGCAGTAGGACATTCGTTTTTCTCCCATAGAAATAAAGTAATCTTTCAGGATGTCGAATGATTTCATAGAACGTTCAACAGCGGGGAGAAGTGACAACCATCGCGTTTTTACATGTCGCAATACTGGAGCAAATTCAGATTCATGCGTCTCATAAAAGTTTTTTAAAGCTTGAACTCGTTTTGCATAGTATGAGAAATGACTATGCAGCTTCAGGATAAAATTCTCCGAGTCAAATTTACTCAAACCCAAAGCAGGCTTTACACTGTATGCAAAATGTGGTGCACTGACAAAATTTTGCCATTATCATCGCGTAGTAACTGAAAAACTGAATTGCGACACCCGAAGTTCACATTTGCGTTGTCTGCACAGTAACTAGTTAGATTTTTAGTGTCAATATTGTGCTCCTTCAGCCGTCTCACTATATTTTTATACATGACAGACGCAGTTTCATTCGCCGTCTTCATAAAAATCAAGTACGCAAGTTTTTAAATTTGTAGCTGGGCTGTAAAATCTTACCATCAGTGGAAATTTTTTTATTCCACCATGATTGGAGGCGTCTGTAGCAATACTATAAATGTATCGTTTTGGAGAGCTTCGATCGCTTCTTGAGTAGATGCCGGACCCAAAACATTATGTGCAATCCCACTGGCCTTTGTTCTTCCAAGTGATAATTTCTCGGCAATTTTCGAATCGTTATACAAAGTACGATCGAGTTTTGATTCACAATCGAGTGAATTGAATGACAAGGTATGCTTGACCGAGTGGTATGTCTTTGTGACTTCAGCAGCTATCACTTTTTCTTCCTGGGTGCTCATTTGATCAGTGTTCAAAAATATTTTCAATGATGTTGTTAAACTGGCACTCCTTTCTTTTTTCTTGTGTTCGTTACATTTCTGGTGTTTTTCTATATCATTTTTGCCACCATGAGATATGCTGAACTGTTTTTGACACAATGTGCAATATGCTTTAAATCTGCTGTTTAAGGCTGGTTTGATAAATGAATAACTTTTTATCCAAATATCAAGAAAAGAACACATTCTCCGTTGTTTTTTCTTTCTCGGAGTACTCGTGGCAACATCTGTTTTTGAAATGGGATTGATGTCCGAATCGCTCATTTTGATGGAATTCTGAAAACAAAAAATTACCTAGCACCAACACACGTAGGTACATATCAAATTGGCACACAATACAAATGAATCGCTGAGGTCAGAAATCGCATGTGTCAACCTTATTCTCTTTTTTGCAAAACTCGATTATTTTGATATTGATATATCCGTGTGTCCAGAAAGGTGTGAGTATTCAGTCAAGAAAGTATCCCTATTGTGCGTAGAAAAATCAAATGAGTCAGATATGTTACTGGAAAGCACGGAGCGGTGATTGGTCCTAAACGGCCTCTAAATTCACCTTGGAGCAAAAACGCCCACTCTTACCTCTTTAACGCCCACCATTGGTCGGTGCCGCGCCCGGTTGGGAACGACTAGATTATAATTTGTGAATTGGAAGGGATATTTAATATCAAAATACAAACAGGCCCCCTGATTGTAAGTCTGTTAATTTTTCACTTTTGCGTTTGAATGTTTTAATTTTTTTTCTTGTAAAAAGTAATAACCTTGTTAGTGTCATAATACTAACGAATTAAAGTTGTCACTATTAGTAACTTATAAGTTTCATTATGAAGTGATAACATTGTATGCTAAGTATTAGTAGTACTTATAAAATGCAATATTATTACAATCATAATAGTATACTGTAAATTATTATTTAAAAAATCTTGTATTACCTATTAGATAACGTTATTTGCTGTCAACACCATTTTCTGTACCTCCTAGCAAGCTGAAACTTACTATGGAATGATTATTTTCGTATTGCTGTAACAGATGCCCATGGAAATGCTATTCGTGTTTCACGGAGCAACAGTGAGATCATTGATGAGGTGCTTTGACAGCAAGGCTCTGCAAGACGTTTACTTACCAACAGCTCATACAACTAAAAGAATGTCCCAGAGCAAGGAGATTTCATTATTGTGTCAGCAGATAGACAACGTACGAGAGTATGCCGAAAAGCTTTTGATGGCTTGCATGGGACTATTGTGATTAATAATTTTAATTGCGATGGAGCTAACGCTCCGGCGGCAATTCTCCTAGTCATCTAATTACCCCTTTTATTTTTTCTATATATAATTATAGTGTTAAATCCCTCCCTTTTCCGATTTACAAATTTTAATTTTAAATTCCTTAAGAGTTTTTAGTAAATTATTCGTCACTTCACTTGGCAATTTGATCCAATCCCTGACACCCTTACCAACAAAAGAAAATTTTCCCACTCCCTTATGCATGAAATATCTGATAAAAGAATACGATGCCTCTCCCATTTGCTTCTACGAGGTGAAATTCGAAAGGACATTATTGGTATCAATTGTCCCTGTGGTAATGTTAATTCACTTTCTGTTTGGGGGATAATTGACAAGCACATCGATTCATTTAACGTGTAAAAATAAATGTTAGTTTGTTTCTCTTCTATACATTCCTACACAACTCACCCGATTACGATTAAAATTACGTGAGTTGTTGTATGCGCACTTATGAAGGTATCTGACAATAAACAATTTTTTTAAAAAAAACTCACTCCCTCCTCCCCGCCACCCTAATTCAAGTAAATTTACAGTTTTTTTGCAAATATCTCGAAAACAGTAGGAAGATCGGCTAAAGTGGATGGTGATATTCTGAAAGCTCATAAAATTTCCTGTTTATTGGCTCTGGATTGATTCCTATTGGAGAAGTATTAACGAGAAATTTGAACTAGAACTTTAAAAATTGCTTTAAAGTTTTTGCGGCGACATACATGCTCGCAATTTTTATTCGATCTCGATGAAACATTGAACACGTGTATGTTGAAAAAAATAGAGAACAATACTGTCTACATTTGTTTGCAAAAACTCAGCTCCTATCCCCATTACTTTCCCCGTTAATTTTTGCAAATTTTCTTGATACAAATCCATAGCTTTCATCCAATTTCGATAAAACTTTGCACACGTGTACTTTAAAACAAAGAAAAAAATACTGCCCATTTTTGGTTTACAAAAATACATCCTATCATCCCCCTTCACCCCCCCTAATTTTTTCAAATGTTCTTTATACATATCCACAGTATCGGCGAAACTTTACACACGTATACCTTAAAACAAAGAGAAAATTGGCTAAATGTGGTTTACAAAAACCCGCTTCATCTCCTGCATCATCTTCCTTAAAGGGAAATTGACACGTGAAACTATCCAGTTTTTGCTGTAAAACGTTGCGGAAATCGGTCAAAGTGGATAGTGATATCTGAAAGCCCAGAACATTTCCTGTCAAACAGCGTTGGACCGATTCCGATCAAACAAATGATGACAAAGAAATCAGAACTTGAAATTTAAAATTTTAAAGTTAGTGTGGCGACACAGAAATCTAGTTTTTATCTGATCTCGACAGATTTTTGAGAACATGTGTTTTTAAAAAAGATGTAAAAACAATGTTAACATTTATTTTACAAAATTGCACCCGCTCTACTCATTCATCCCTCTATAGAAATATTTACACAATCATTTTTTTTTTTTAAGTTTTTTAGTGTTTTTCTTCAAAACGATAGGAAAATCTGGCAAAGTAGATGGTGATGGAGAATGTTTATGACAATCCGATCAAAAGGGATAAATCCAGCCCTCAAACAACGCCAGACGCGTTTTTTCAGGAAGGAAAAAAGCTATTTAGGTGCTCCGCTTGATGTGAAGAAAATGTATAACCTATTCAAAAAACAGCATCCTGACGTTAATGTCAAGTATAAGTTTTATCTGAGGTTTTTAATGAAAACTTTTCCTTGAGATTCGGACGCCCTGAAGTTGATACTTGTGTAACATGTTAGTAATTAGGCATTAATATTAAAAGTGATTCTTCATTCTGCGATTCTGCAAAAAGAGTTGTTGCTGCAGAACTCACGATTCACAGAGGTAAGACCAAAAATTTTATTGCCAGCAGGGCCGGCGTTAGGGGGGGTTAAGCGGGGCAAAAGTACCCGGGGCCCGCCGGCCTGAGTGCCTAAATAAATAGAAACCAAACACAAATTTTAAAATCTGCACTAATAATTTTGAACATTTTTGTATTAAAAAGTTCTGAATCTAAAAAAACCAAAGTGTAAAGTAAAAATATCTTGGGGCGGGGATAGGGGGCCTAAGATCGCTTACCCGGGGCCCGAGAATCCTAACGCCGGCCCTGATTCCCAGATTAAACTCGTAACTCAAATGTGCAAATATCTAGATCATGTCGTGGGGAATAATTTTGATTTCATGCAAACCCCCCCCCCCCTTTCAGTATATTACTGTACAAGATATGTTCTACTTTCACCAGCTGTGGGTGAATTGTTTTGGCATTTTTAACTTCACATCCCGGTTATCTACGTTTTTCATCTACTATGAAGACATGGCGAAGAAAGGTACAATTGAAGTTTGTTCTATGCTTTTGAAATCATTGATAAATATATCCCTTCTACTGTCTAACAACTGCAAATTTTCCCAGACAGGTGCCCTAGCCAAAATAAAAACCATTCAGTAATACTGTTTTTACTCACTTTGACAGCTACAGAACGTTTTGCCGAAATATACCACTATTACGTTATACAGAGATACTCTTACTTCCCTAATGATCGCATACTCAAAAATAAAAGAGCGCATTTATATTCAAAATCAATATAAGGATATTATTCTTTCGGCGAAAAGTGTATTCCGAGTAATGGCTTTGGATACAGACAAAGTTTTAGATGTCAAGAGATGGTAGAGCTCTTATTTCAAGAAATCGTCTTTGTCGACTGAATCATGTGGAAAGAAAACACCTAAGGAGCAGAAAAATGCTTTACAGCCATCCTCATACTTGGCTTTCCACTACTCTTCGAACACAAAATGCTCAATTGGTGCCAACACTTTCATAGGAGGCTTGAATTTTTTTTTTAAGTTTTTTTAAAACCAAACACACAAGTAAGACAGTTGCCTGTGATAAAATTTCCTATAAAGTATAGCAAGGTGGCCAACATAAGTACAAACCAAGCTCTGCATGAAAGGAAAACACCTGGCATCATCAGCAAAATTTTGCAGTAGCCAACAACTCAGGGCCGCCTACAATAAAGCTCTGATGAGGAAGGCGACTCATTTTAGTTTTCAAATAATTTCATGTTTAGAAATAATTGGCAAGCTGCTGAATTCCTGCGATTTTATTCCTTTCTTTTTTAATGTTGTGATAATTTCTGTTTTTTTAAAGATTACCATTTGTGTAACTGTATGCCATAATTCTTCATAATTTCTAATAATCTGATGTTATAATAATTCATATGTGTATTCCACCAAATAAGTACCACTATTAGTTTGCTTGGATTTTGCAGTGATCATTTCCTATTTTACAACTACTGACTGTCAAAAATAGTACAAATTCAAAATTTTAAATTTGTATAAATTCATAAACTTTCCACTAAAAATTACGTTTAAGGTTTCAAATTGTCCATTGCGTGCATCTCTTTCTATGTATGCCAGTAACTTGCTTATTCCCGTTTTTGGAAGAAGTATAAGCTGTTTTATGTCTCCCCTGTAAAAGTAATAAAAGGTGACTGATGCCTTTTCTGACTTCTGCAATTCAATTAGATTCACACTTTTTCCCCCCTTTCCTGCCGTTCGTCAGATTATTATTATAACTTCGTCGAAAAACCATAAAACTTATTCAGTCTTTAATTACATTAAGTAAAAGCGCGCAACTATATAAAAATTACTAAACCAAAGATAATAAACTCTCTACCCAAATACTAAACTTCAAGTTACCACGAGTAAGGTGAAACCTTAAAAGCACATAAACAAACTTAGTATATGTGGATGAATTTACTGTATAAATAGTTCTTTCTAACACTTACCTACAAAGAAACGTTTATATCCCGTACCGTGACTAGTTGAAACTGCAATATGTACGAAACTCAAGCGAACTCAACCACTGAATAAATGAGTTAAAAGTGCGATCGCATCTCCAGCAAGCAAGAGCGAGAGCTTCGACCATGTGAATGCGTGGCAAGAGAGAACGGGTCAGCAAGAGCGCTGGGGTATACACAACAATGTATTACGATACAGACACAACAATAGCGAAACGGGCGTGTTTAACGGTGGAAAGGATAACAGCTTGGAGACCTATGAATCTACCATCGACGCTAGCGCTCTATTAATTAGTTTACTGAACTATTACCATACTCAGGTTAGCAGTGGCCAGTTGTCTCTGGTGGCCAGTGGGCTGCTGGTTGGGAACGATGCGTCTCGACGTATGACACGCGATTTCATTTTTTGCAATGAATGATAACTTTTTATCACTTGGTTCAAAAATCGGGACATTTGGCGTCCCGATCAAAGGTAAATCGGGACGCATCCCCAGACCCCCGAAAATCGGGACGTCCCGCGCAAATCGGGACACCTGGCAACGCTAGGTACGTATAAGGAAATATTAAGTTTTTTTAATGGATTCGGCTTTATAACCATTCAGCCAGCATCTGTGTTTATTTCTCATTTTCCTTAATCGTATTAGACTATTCTAGTGTTAGTGATAATCATAAGTGAAAGGATAACACAGGTCGGACACAACACTTAATTAAAACCACCCATGTCCTAAATCTGTCCCTTAAATCTGAATAATGTTTAACTATCAGTGGGTTTCTCATGCGCCTGTGTAGATTAGATCGCATCATAAAAGCATCAAACAACAATGTGGATGTATAAAGCGGTACTCTTTTTCACTATCACAGACGATTATTCAAATGTAGCCCTAATTTAAATATAAGTGCAGCGCTTAACAAATAATGGAAACTAATGCTATATACAAACGTTGTAATACGTCCCATCAATAATTAATTTAAGATGTAATTGCTAACTGATGAAATTGTATAATTGCTTCATTATGTAAAGGGTGAGCAGACACAGCTAAATGTTTGACATCAAGTAATTGCCGTTTTTCTCCACCAGAGGGAAAAAAGCTGTAATTAACATTATGCCTGTGCGATTTTCAAGAATTGCAACAAAATTGTGATTCATATAATTTTCATCAGTAATCGTGTCTATCGTTAGATATCTGTAGCTTTGTTCTGGACGGTATAGTAGGCAATTAACTATTACAGATTTGACTAATTGATTAGGGTGGGGTATTGGGAGAAACTAAAGACCAACGTCGGTCAACTGTGTGTGAAAGGGAGAGTGATATTATGGCAGTCCAGAAAATATCGCTTAAAGTTAGAGAAATCAGATTTTATCTCCTGAAATGGTATTCCTGTACTCGCCTCGAAATCGCACGACCAGCCTACGGTATAAAAAAATTGTATCATGAAATTTTGTATGTTCCTTGTTATGTTGTACCGTAAAATAAAGGCTATATACATAACTGTAGACAATACGGTTGTGCAATGCCTAGTACGCTAAAGGGACGCTCATAGACATTTCATATTTCTGCGTCCTTTACACGTCTCGAGGTCAGGGTCAAAACAGTAAACAAAGCTTGAAAACAGACCACCAGTTGTGGAAGCGAGCGGGCGACTCACCTCTGTGTCCCCTGCGGGCGTCCCGACGGCGACGCCGTGACGTCTGCTCTGCTGCGGGAGCGGCGGCGCGCTGTGGAGTCTGCGGCCCACTGCGCATGCGCGGCGGCACTCGGCCGCCCGTCCTGCCGACCATTGTTGGGACAGCACTCCACACGCGCGCGTATACACACAGACATCAATGGTCTCTCAAAACGCTTGAGGAGGCAGGGTATTTACGAGTATATACGTCCCGTTTCAAAGCAAATGTGATCGCCTCTCTTCCTTCTCACGTGCCACTTTTTCGTTTATTTGTGACACTGCATAATCTGCTCCATCTCTGCAAGTATTTTCTGCAGAGGCATTGTTCTCGATGCTTTCACAATCCATTATCGCTTTTTATAGTCCATCATTTATACTGTTGGTTTTTTTCTTATAACTACTACGTTCATTATGTCCTCTCCTAAAGGGGCGTCTACACGAGCATCACTTTTACGGCAATGTGTTGCCGGCAAGTATTGCGTCTGAGTGGCCGCATTGTTGCCCCAATATGGACGTGTGGCTGGGCAATGCAGCCGAGTTTCCAGGAAATACGTCCCTATTGTTGTCGGTATTTCTGTGTGATGTCGAGTGTGGCCGGCAGGATGACGGTGATACCGCTCGCCGGCCGAACGTTCACGACAACTTCTCTTCGTGTGTTCGAGTCTGATGCGCATATAGGCACTTTGCACGTGTTTTTTTACCAGTTTTTTGATAAAATCCGTGTTGAAATGAATAACTGGTCAACCGAAAGACCTTAAATTTTATAAATGAAATTTACTTGCACCCAGAGCTGTGGGATGTTGAAGCATCTATTTACAAAGACCGAGAAAAGAAGAAAGACAGTTGGAGGTACTTTGCCACAAAGTTTGATATTTCTAATGATGAAGCATACAAAAAATTTAAAAAGTTTGAGAACATACGCCAAGAACAATTAAAGAAATAAAAAGTGGTAGCAGGTGGTAAGCAAGTGCTTTCAACATGGTTTGCATTCAATGCAATGTCATTTGTGTTATCTCGTGATGTTCCCGATGGACAGTCAAGATAGCCAATTCTATTTCTTTGGCAACAGGCTTAATCACATCACGCTTACTTAGATAAGGACGCATCCACTCCCTTTTCTTTCTTCTTTCATTTTGCAAAATAACATATGCAGCAACCACAATTACTTCGTCATCTGTCATGATGCTGATTGCCGAGCACACAATGCGTGTAAACGGGAAATGTTGAGCAATAATATAGCGCATCAAGTGCCCGGCAATAGTGGAGCCACACATTGCTGGGTCATATATTGAGTATCTATGGCCGGATATGTTGCCGGGTAGCTATTGCGTAATAAATGCAAGAATGTTGCCAGAAAAAGATGCTCGTGTACACGCCCCTTATAGGAATTAAATCTCTGGTTGTTCTGAAGAATCTCATTTCTGTTAATTTTCCACTTCCTATCCGGATCTTGCTCCAGTCTGAAGCTTGATTTTAGCTGCACCTAAAACTGTGAACACTTTGTATTCGTTTCGATATATTTTCTGAAGAATGGATCAAGAACGTCCGTAATCTTAACCATCATCACCCACGCTATACATTCTATTGTTTTTTTTCGGTAATTATTAACAATGTTTCGCAGATATATTTACTCCTCAATGGCATTGGGTACTGTACGTATCACTATCACTGAGTCAAAACAAATGAATCGTTTTGCCCCCAAAAAGATCCACCTACCCTATTTTTAATTTTAATAGTTAAAATTTAACTTTGAGAATTCTTAGCCATATCGAATCCAAGAACTTTCCATATCACAGTAGCACAATGATTAATTACACAACCAATCTAATCATGAAAATTTTCTTTGTTTCCTCAATGAAAGAAATGTGGCAACTTATGCCAACGTTCTCGGTGTCGATCAGTACCAATTGGAATCAGTAACAGAGAAGTATGTTTAAGGCTTTGTGATATACGGTATTCCTGTGCTTGTATTATCATATCCCAACTAACGTCAATAGTTAGAAAATCTTAACCAGAATTACAGACCGAGAATAGCAACATATGCAATCCTTCAGGTTCTGAAGGCAAAAGATAAACAACTTTCTTAAAACCGGCATAGACTTGTGGGAAAAATTAATCACTGTTATGTTGAGATTATACAAGAATCCTATTTTGCAAAAGCTGAGAGTATGAGTACCAGAGATAGTTTGGATTGTTAGTGATATAAAGCAAAGGTTTTTTGACCAAAATCTTAGGATTTTTTTTTTCTTTTTTGCTATCATCAGTCTTTCGATTGGTTTGATGCAATCCTCCATCCCTTCCTATCTTCTGCTAACCTCTTCATCTCTACATACCCATTACAACCCTCGTCCTCAATTACTTGCTTCATATATTCTAATCTCCGTCTTCCTCTACAGTTTTACCTTCTACTGGATTCTTCTTAGGGTAATGAGCTTAATTATTTCCTTAAATGATTTAGAGATGATTTGAGCAGTAACTTGATATTATTTTTAAATTACAATGTCCATTCAAAGAAAAAACATTTTAACGTAAGTGAAATTAAAAAATAAACACCATTAAAGGGTAACTCAAATTACACGATTAAGTTACCATTCATAGTGGGCCATTGGTTAACATTCGGGCTTTGCATATGAGAAGATGTCCCTGGTACAGGCATCTGGATTTCGGTTTTCACTTATTTCAGAAGTGGTTGCGACAAGAGTAGTACATGGACGGCATTACCTCCGACAAGGGGTAACCCAGAGGCCAGCGTCCTTGTCGACATTGCGTAAACTGACTGCCACAGCCAATGAGGGAAGAACGATGGTAAAGTCTACTCCGCCCGGATAGTGCCATTCGTCGTTGTTTAGAAGTGATAGCAGAAGACTAACTCAGATGCATTTCCACACAGCACAGCATCGGTTCAGCGGCTAGCTAAACATTATCGGCCCCTGGATGAAGGTAACTTGGGACGTCAAGCGACGTTTCCAGTTGGTATTCGTCGATGATTAGGTTAGGAAGTGGGTGTTCATAATGGCTTGGTACTTGTTTACCTGGATCCTCTGGTCAAACAAAACTGGTCCATAAGAATTTCTCTTTACGTTCAGCTACCTGGTGACCATCTGTATTCTATCATGAATTTTACGCGTCCCAATAACAAGGGAAGGTTCCGTGACGATAACGCGCCATTTCTCTGGACCCCGAATACGAGTGATTGGTTTGATGAACATCCTGAACAGCCATGCTTATAGAGACTTCTATCGAGACGTCATGATTGCTTAACACTGCTGGCGAATTCCGCAACGCTGTAGGAGGGCCCACACACAATTATGGGTTATCACATGACTTTTAGGAAGTTACTATATGAGATATCACCAGCGAAATAATGACACTTCAACAGCTCATATGAGTTACGTCTGTTTAAATGCCCCTTTAATCTAGTCACATATTTACACATTGTATGAACAACTTTGAAAAAAGTTAAAAATCTTTTTACATACATATAATTTCACATAATCAGTCCCTTATCAGGGAATGATTTGTGCTATTAAAACTTCACTTAAACCTCTTCCTCTTACAGCAGATACAAACCATTCAGCTATGCATTTCTGCTGTTAATTTGATTTTCAAATAAGTTGTGGCATTCATTGAACAGTTCAAACAGATTTCTAGAATATTAATGTGTCTTAAATACCATCTCCTTTGTTTATTGGGTATACTTGTATAGAATAACCGTGGAAAAACTGTAAAAAACACATAAGCACTTCGTAAAAGTAGACACTCATTTACCTTTCCAGTGAGGTTGGAGAGCTATATTGTAATTTATGCAGCAAGAATATTTTTTGTCCAACTGTAGGTGTGGTACAGTTTTCATTCTTACTGTCATCCTTGTTCTAATACGTATTTGACTTCATGTATTACTCATTGAATTTTAGATACGCTATAAGCTTGTAACGTAACTTTATCCACAGAACACTTTTGAAGCATGTTCTTAGGTGGTAAACAAAGTTCAGTGATTTTCATTTCGCCACGAATACGTGAATCTGACATGAAATCGAGATATTTGATCGAGAAAGTTTCTTTTCGTTGACTCGCACGCTTCTAAAGGATTTATATTATACTCCAGTCTAGAATGAGTGACGGTTCGTGATATGAAACACATGCGATCATGAGTCTCCTGGAAGGAGAGATAAAAATAAGCCGTCTCTCCAACGGAACGATGCTTTTTTTTGAGGCAACATAACTATACGAATCGTTTTAACAGAACAGTATATTTACTTATAATGTCAATAAAATCAAGATATTGACATAAGTAAATAATGTTCCATGTCATCTTGTGAGACAGAATAAGTTATAATAGTTGTAATTATAGGCATAATATACACCTTTAAATTTAATTCACTTGTATAGTATAATACGAGCATAAACTGTGTGTATGTCAATCTGTGTTCTAAAACAAATGTTTGTATTTTTGTGTCGATGAAAGTGTTAGACATGCAATTGTCAAAAAAATCCAGCCTTCTGAGGTCACTGGTTTGTATGCCCTCGCCTACATGATAAAACGTTTTGACACATGTCACACAGAAAATAAACACTTCAGTTAAACACCTTTTTTAGGAAATTTACACTAATTTTCTGGATTTGAGATTCAATGAAGATAGTTTCTGTATTTTTTGCACTAACACCCTAGAAAATTAATGATGTACTGACAAAATATCCTGTAAAAGATTTATGTAAATTCTATAATTCGAAATTTCAAAACCAACTTTCTTTCTCTTCGAACTTTTATTTGTTTTTTAGGAGGCTCTTCATTTTATTTTGCTGGGGCACAACTTTAATTTCCACATTTTTATTGTTTTCTCAGAATTACCATAGCAAGTCCGAACGCAAGTTAATTCCTCACATTTTAGAGGCTTGTTCAACAGTTGCCTTGTATTCCCCAAGCTAATCCTATTGCTATGTTGCCAGCCCTCTCTCCGCAGCTGTCGACGTCATTGATGGAACCTCAATTTTTCATTTTACTCTAAGATAATAACTGAAAGAAGTAAAAGATTTTGGATGAAATTTACAATTTTTGGCCTCTATACGTTAATATTTGGTACTACAACAAAAGATGTGTTAAGCCTTTCTACACACACCACCAACAGCACGCTTTAACAGCAGGCACAGGCTAATGGAATAATAAATGTATGGGCAGATCATAGCATGATCAAATCCAGACTAACATTTTAATTAATAGTAGATCAGTAGTGAATCAACTTTCATACAAATTATTAGCTTACAAATGCCACAATAATAACGTTAATATTTTCTCTCTTCTCTCTCTCTCTCTCTTTTCCCACCTTTACATCCTGACTCCCTTTCTTATTCCTTCTAACACTAAATCTTGATCGTTAAAAATCTAACATAAATTCCACCCATTCCCATTAAAAGTTAAATTATTCTCCACCAACATTTGCATCGTAATATATTTATGTGTAGTACACAACATTCTCGGATTCCCAACAGATAACCAATGGGTTTATGGTATCTATAATAGAATAATACATTATTAGTCACCTCCTGGTGCCAGATATTCGGATTTCTTTATGTTTAATTCTAGACTCGAATCTGGAATTCTTTCAAGTTTTTATGCAGCATACAAATTGTTTCGTCTATGGAAATTATTCTTTAATTCATAAAGTTTCTTTACTTGACATGAAATTTAAACTCAAATAAGTTTACTAAATCTGTCAAAATAATTATAAGCAAGAGTGATAGTACAATTTTTACTTGTTTTTACTAATAACATTACTTTCCTGTACACGAAATTTACCTTTGACCAATTTCATAACAATCTCACTACAGGAAAGTGGAGTACACAAGGCTGCTTTATCGATTTTCTATCACATCCAAGTATTTCATAGATTGATTTTAAGAAAAATCAAGATTAAGAAAATATTACCTCTTCCTATCACGAAGGGAAACAGCAAATCCTGTAGGTCATACAGAATTTTCACTTCCACAGGATGATTTAATTTTGAATAATTTCAATGCTTTATTTTCAGATTGAAGTAAATGAAACCACATTCATGGTTCAAGGAAAATGATTATGTTTGTTATAATTTGCAAAAATAGTCAGGATTTTTATATTTCGTGCTAATAATCTTAAAATTAAATAGTAATAATTAAATGGTATTCTGATTGGTAAACAAGCTACTTTCTTTAACGGAAAGGTACACAATTTTAATTGTTCTGACAATGCTGTTGTTAAACACCTAAAAATGTAACTGATACTAAGTTTTCTCCAAAACATCTATATTGAAAAACAGGGTGCTCGTAAGAAAGCTGGCATTTCTGACCACACTCCTCGTTAATTAACAAATTCGTTCTGTAGTCAATGATGATCTCCCTTACTCACTACGTTCTCCAATTTACAGATTTCTGCCGTTGGTCGCCAAAGGATTTTACCTTTACCCAAAGGTTAATGATTACTTCTGTTCCTGACTGAATTAAATAGCTATATCAAATGACAACACTGACAAATCTTTTTTCAGTTCATATTTATTTCTCCGTGAGCTTTAAGATAACATACGGCGCCAGACTTCTTCAAAGACATTAAACCACAGATATTCCAGCGATTAAACTCGCTACTTGACCAACCACAAATAAAAAGTCTCACAACGACTGACGACTAACATCTAACTCTGTTCGCCATTTCCGCGCCTTTAAATAGACGCTACAGAAAAACCCAGAATAACTCAAAGAAAAGCCGATCTATGTTTCTCGAACGGCGACAATGTAGCCAAAAATCAAAACCACATTAAAAAATCAGAATTAATACAAAATCATTCACAACCATCATTAAAAACAAGGAAATGAAAATTAAAGGTAATTACACACAAAATTATCGACATGAAGTAGTCCAAAGAGTTGAGAGTTATTTTCCTAACATCGTGGCTCACCTCAACACTTAAGATTACAAATTTTGATTAATGTCGCATGCATATTACTATTCTTGACCGAATTATATGTCATTTACACAGTTTCTTTCCATAAAACAGGCTTTATTTACACACATGCTCACAATTAATCACACAAAAAATATACAAATCCCTAATTAATGAGCTCCCATCTTGCTATAAATATTTCTTAAAATATGATTTATAAAAAGGCTGAGTCTGAGGTGTTTCCAAATAGAAATACTCTCCATTACAATTAAATTGTACTTGGATTTAATTGAACAATGTAGTTCTCCTGCGCTTCTTCCCAGTCTAGTGAGCAATATATTCGCACCCTGCACTCAAAGCATTTCAGCATAGTCAAGCAGTACGATTTATCCGTCTACTTGTGGACAGAAAGACAAAAGACAAAGCATTTCACCATAGAGTTGATCGCCATTATTGCCAGCACTCTTCCAATAGCGAGAAAAAATGCCAGTAAATGAAAGCACCTGTTTCGTCCTGTAAGAACCAGAAACGGAAGTAATCTTAACATAAAAATGAAACATACCATACTTTACCTTCAGAGCGTTAAGTACACTAAAACAATTACTTGTCAACCAAGAAAAATTTACTGGAAGTATGAACAAAATTGGCTAGACAGAATAGCGGTCAACAAAACACAATTGCATCTCGCAGTGGAATATAGAAGGTAAGATTTTTGGTTATGTTTCATTCAGAATTCCGATAAGTGTCACTGAAAACTTCTATATTTACGGGCCAATTTTGCTCGCGCTTACAGGAATCTATTTGTGCCGCGAATACTTCACGCAGGGTTTGAAATTTGTGCTATTAATTCACGAATGAACTAACAAATATTGGTTGGGTAAGGAAATTCAGCAGAAAAGCGCTTCCATTTCTTGGATCTTCTCCCCTGATTCTAAGTTTATACTATACGAAATGCTTGAATTTGTTTGTTTTTACCACTTCTTGAAACTACCACTAGCTGGAAAAAAATTATGTTTGTTGATGACCCAAAATCACGCTTTACTATTTTTTACATGGCTTCTGTGCAAGTAGTATTTGAATTTGTGTTGCCTTGCATGTGTACGAACAGAATACTTTATTTGTATGTATATAAACTCCGTAATAGAAATTCAAAGTAAAAAACATCACTTTCGACTGGGAACCGTTTGTTTCCCGCAAGCTTCACCATCACTGGCAAACCACTGGACCCTTTGATTGCTGTATTCACACAGTATGTTACAGAGGTGGCGTATAAAATTTTTTTGTCTCATTCAGATAGTGGTCGACGGAAGCTATCTTCCAAATTTAAGTGTCAATTTTGCTCATATATAATTGTAGGAATCCATTTAAATATTGTCTGTTGGAGCTTCTCGCAAGTCAAAATGCTTACCACACACTCCAGTTCCAAATATCTGCAAAAAAAAAAAAAAAAAAAAAAAAAAAACTTTTCGCCTCCTAAATAACAATTGGTGTGAATATTGCTTCAATTGGTCACGTGGCTAGACAGTGATGATGCGGTTTACGCACGGCTAGGATTTTATATATAGAGATTATGTAAGAGTTTTCGTAAAATGAGGTGGCTCTCCTAATTACAGATGTGTTGTTGATGCGGCCATCAGAGCCAGGGGTAGGATTACCCGCAAAGGAACATACGAGAGTCGAAAACGATAAACTTTTAGGGGATGTCCGGGAGCCGCCATAAAGTGATTTTTGCAAGTCATAGTAAATCGAAATTTAGGAATAATTAATCAACAAATCCATCAAGTTATTAACTATTAATACATACGGCTCACTCTCCAACATATGTAATCTTACTACAAACAACGTGGTCAACACCGTTCAAACTTGCGCCTTGTATTTGGCATCATCTGGTCATCGCTTTCGTAAATTATTAACTTTTATTTCACCTCAACAAATGCTGTTGTCAGAGATAATTTAAGTAAATACTAACGATGTGTATTAGACACAATCGTTCAGGGGACGGTACAAAAACTGAATTATCCTTGGATAAATAGTTGCAATGAATATGAGCAGGTGTATAGTTTTGAAAACGATTGCGTCGCTGTCGTTCATTATAAGCGGACGTCGTTCCGATGAACCATTCACAGCAGAAAGTCAATCAGAGGTGTTTGAGACAGAGGATATGAGGCGGGACAGACATCAATGTGAAATGTCAACAAGACCCAAGGATTGACGGAATCAATATCCTCATTTGTCTATATGGTTCCAGTATTTATGCTCCTCTGTGTTTCCACAGGTGAGGGGACTCACGTGTGCCATTCAGACCAAGCCTTCAGAGGTCAAAGCTGTTGCGACTCAGCTGTGTTCAAAAGGCTGAAAATAGCATACACTAGAAGCGAAGAAAGTAACATAGTTACACAAATCCTGCGTGTAGCAAACGCAATAAATATTGTTCATGTTTGATTCACTGTTTATTATAAACAACCTTAACTAGCATCCCAAATTCACCTAATACTGACTCCTCTTTCTATGTGTACATTACTTTTTCTTCTTTATCTTACATTGCATTCCACTCCGGGAGGACACGGGTTCGAATCTCCGTCTCGTCATTCAGATTTGGGTTTTCCATGGTTTCCCCAAATCACTCCAGGCGAATGCCGGGATACTTCCTTCAAAAAGGTCATGGACGAATTCCACCACGTTCCTTTTCCCCAGTCCAATCCCGCCTCTAATGTTGTCAACGTCGTCGAGGCGTAAAACCATAAGTAAAAAAGAAAAAGTGTATTCCATTCCCAAGAATTTGGTTAAAGACCTAGTTGTAGATAGTGTACACTACACAGTGGGAGACGCCAAAGGTAGATAAACAATTAGGAAGGAAATAATTAGGGAATGATTGTGGACTAAACAAAAAAAAAGAGTCTTAATAGCTTCATCCTGAAAATACTTTATGGCCAAGTTGATTACCTCTGTTTTTGGCTTGTAATTCTACCTTTCTGAAGAGTCTTCTTTTTCACAACAATTATTTTCAGACATGGCCATCCTTCTCCCTCTCCTCCTAACAAGACATCAGCCATTCAAGCAGACTACTCGGTTCCACAGTGCGCACTCATTTAAATTCAACTGTTGTTCCACATCTTGATTACTAGTCTCTACGCAGCACAATCTATTAAGTGAAATTCAGAACTGGATAACGTAGAAAATTTGAATGAAGATAAAGTAACAAACTATTTCCAATCAAGTTACTTTCTCCAACTGTTGGATAGTAAATATTTTGTTAGGGATTTCAGATTTTACCTGTTATAGAAGAATGTTGGGTGTGTACAGTTATTCATAATTTAAAATATTTCTGGTCGTATTTACACCATATTTCGTCCACGCCGTCCACGGGCCTTATAACAATGTGAATAGTTTCTTGCGTCCAGCTTTTTGGTTCAAATATTTATAAATATGATTAGGTTGTAACCGGAAGAAAGTTTGTACCCTTTAAGATATTTTTGAAAATATGAGTTTGGGGCACTGTTGTTTACCTAGAAAAAACAGTTTTTAGATTGTGTCTGCCTGTCTCTCCTTCTATCTGTTTGGATTAACGTTATCCCCACAAAACTAATGTGCAGCCCCTGGTCTTGGGGGTAAAATTAGGTATATTTAACTTTGCTGTTAAGTTTGAAAGCAGAGAATTTTAAAAATACCGGTTTCGTCAAAAGCCCATGAGCCAGTTCCTTGATCCCAGTCTTTTCCAATCAGTAATAACCTCAACGATGACGTCAAAAAAAAGTGGGTAGTTGCCGTTGTATTTTGTGCTCTTCACTTACTGTGGTTGTTGGAATTGAATCCTCTTAACTTTTGTAACAAATTTCTTATGCTTTGAGTATACGAAAACATCGTCCTCAACCAATGCAAATAGAGACAGTCAAACAATTAATACCCTACCCCAATAATAACAAATTAGTAACGTTTCATTAGTTTCTTTGCTAACTGATTGGTTTCACGTAAACGTTAAACTAATAGCCCATTCATGTTAACGAAACAATAGACCCTTGACTTCACATTAACGTTTTTATATCATTGTTTACTTTCGGTTCATTCCACCGTCTTTATGTTTTAATAGTCACTAAATTAAATTATCTATTTTATCTTTTTCTCTTCAATTAGATTCAACACTTCCACGGGTATGGATTACGTTCAACGTTGTTTTCTAACGGCGCACACAGTAGTTTGATTTATCTCCGGTTCCATTAATATTATAGTATAGCTGTTCAAGGTTACAGTCTAGATAAAAATACAGACCTTAATGTAGGAAATGGTGATAAATCTGTGAATCGAAGAGGTTCAAAGCTAACCAATTTCTAACTGTACGTTAAGCGTAGAGACAAATAGCAATGAACAGTCGTTATCAGAAAAGCTTTTCCTTCGCAACACATTATTTCAGTTTGTACTTGATCCTCGATCGCAAGTGGAAAGCCTAACAATCGGAGTAGTGTAATTAATCACGTCCATTTGTCAGTGTTTTGACGGATATTCTAAAATGGTTCTGCAAACGGCTCTGTCTCCTTTTAACTTCTCAGCTCTTCAATCATCTCAATGTCCTGTTTGAGAAGACGTCAGCTAGTCTGGATTTCAAGATCTCATCACCGACATAAAACAAACCAGAGTTCCCGAATATTTCTCCCTCAACGCGTCACTTCCAGTTATTTCCTTGTGATTGAGCCCTAGGTTGTACTGTATCCCTTAATACCGCCGTGTAATTCGCCTAAAACGCTCCATAACTCTCTGAAGGCGCTGTGTTTGTAGGTCGTTTTAATCTTCTCCCCAGCCATTACCCCGCTTGGCGCCGTCTCACAGCCGAAGCACGTAGCGATACTGTACGTGCGTAGCATTTCCACAAACACTTTCTGCTCGGCGAACGCATTATTTTGCACTCCCCTACGCACTTTGCAACATCAAGACTCTTATTTACGTCAGATTCTAGGTTCTTCTTTCAGTAAGCAATCTTAAAAACTTCCAGGAGAAACTTCCACTTCAGAGGCTAACTACCTTATGTTCATAAATGAATCAAAAGTAACATTTTAAAACACAATTATTCGAACCATACTTACAACTAGCTGTAGCCAGCAACTTCGTCTACGTGGACAGTTATTATACGAAATAACAAACCGAGAAAAACCACGGAAAAAAACCCCCTCAGGATGGCCGGACGAGATTAGACCCCCGTCCTCCCGAATGTTAGGTAGGAGGGAAATTTGCAGTCGACTTTTTTTTTTTTACAAATTTTATTCCCAGCTGAAGGCTGTGAGGTGGATATCGGAGGCCCTTTTCAGCCGAACTAAACTACAGGGAGGGAATGGAAGTCGGTCTTGACCTTTCAAAGGAACCATCCCCGGCATTCGCCTGGAGGGACTGTGGAAACCACTGAATATCACACTCAGGGTGACGGGACGGGATTTAACGCTCATCCTCCCGAAAGTTAGGTGGGAGGGCAATTTGCGCCTTTTCACCCTCGATGCAGTTGACATTGTTTCGGTTTTATTTTCTATTATTATTATTATTTACTATTTTAATTCCTCCTAGGTAAAGCCTGATAGGTGGGCTGCTGAAGGGTCTAGAGGACCCTTTTCAGCCGACTAGGCTAAAGGGGCGGGAAGGGGGATGGAAGTCGGTCTTGGCCTTGTAGGGAACCATCCCAGCATTCACCTAGAGTTACTGGGGAAAACCAACGAAAACCCCTGTCAGGATGGCCGGACGGAATTTAAACCCCTTCCTCCCGAATGATGTGTGGCAAGAAAAATTAACGCTCTTGATAGGTACAGTTGACAGGTAACTCCTACCAATAATACAATTCAAATATGCATTTCGACTGCGAGAATTAGCTATTATTGATCAGTAGTTCTTGCGCCAATAACGTTAAACGAAAAAAGTTGTACTAATTAGGGGGCTCATCGGCTTCACATCAGAATGAAACGTACCATTTTATCGCCGGGGCCACGGGCTTTATGTTATTCGAAAGCTCAACAAAATCCAACCAATGGTTTCTGCGTGAATCGTGTCCAACTAACAATTGATACTCATTTGATAGCCAATTTATTCCTAAATATCTTAGTTTTCCGACATCACATCAGAATTAAACATGCCTTATTTTATTCCTACGATCAACGTTATTCATTATTCAAAACCCCATCATAACTGACCATGGTCTTTTTCTTAAATCATGCTCAACGAATATTTTATACTCACTAGTATTTAAACTTCTAATAATCCGACTATCGCAGGCTTAGATTGTGTCGCAGTCAATTTAATTCCGGCTCTAAAATTATGACAGTGATTAATAGTAAATAATTTTTTTATTATAAGTACCTCTGCTATGTTCTGTTGTTGCCTTGACTTGTGTATGAATCGTTTTGTGTTATTATGTATATGTGTGCATATTCATTTACTTAAATCCACTGAAGTCGCCTATATCTATTTACCTTAAGATTCTCTAAAGCTGTTGGAATAGCCAGTTTTTGAGTGGTAATACTTTTATTGTTCTCTGCCATCCATTCTTGTGTAGATGCCACACCAAAAGCAGATTATTGCTCATTTGTAAAATTTTACGAAGGATGAAGCTATCGTAGTAAAATTTGATCCGGATGCACGATGTCTTTGAAGCAATGCTTTTCCGTAGATTTATGCTCCATTCTACTGGTAGCATCTTATGTATGAATCTCTAGCGCACTTTCAGCGCAAAAGTTAAGAGGGTAACCTTGGATCTTTACCAGCCTCTTATGATATGAGTAACCTTTGAATGTTCCTTCATACTGACCGCCTTTCAGTGATTGAACCCTCGTCAGTTGAAACAGAGAATACACAAGAAATTTTGTTTGACGGCAGTAAAACAAACATCATTGGGATTTCCCAAAATCAAATTGCTTTAATTTATTAATTGTGGTAGATGATATGCTGTAATTTCCCTACATAACCATTTACGCGTTTTCACTTTGAATTGTTTTACCATTTGTGGTATATTTTATTGTTCATGTTGTCTCTCAATAAAATATTCCAGCACCTGTCTACCTTCTAAAAACTTTGCTACTCTGTTGTGACCGAAATAATGTTGTAACTTATGGTCATGATCCTATCATTTGTTCCAATTACTACTCTTAATTTTTATACAGTATCCATTAAGACGGCATTGCATAGAAGTGAATAGTGAGTGGACAGCCGAAGATTTTATATTAGTATGGACTGACAGTATTAACATTCACAATAAAGCGAAAACAAGTAGAGAACTTTAATATAAATTAAATGAAGGTAATAGATACATATGCTTGGAATTAAGTGAAAATGTAGTGGCGATTTGTGATCCCAGTTAAGTGACCCTCTGATGTCATTAGCCAGACTTTCTGGCGCCCTCAACCGAACTGTAGTCAGTATACCATACTCCCCTTCGATAGAGGGGAGTATGCTAATGTCTCTGGTTTTTGTACGTGAAAGCCCCTATGGAAAAGAACAGGGAAGTAAGGGTGATAGCGTCGTTTACAGTTTGGTCGAGGAAGAAAGCGAGGACTGGATTCTCCGTGTACCTTTAGCTATGACGACTTATGTCCACTCTCAGTGTACCACTCAATTCTGCATAGCTCATTGTGTCGTTGAATTATGTGAAGCTCAACACTATGAATCAGTGTCCTCTGTATTAGTGCATCGATGAGTCACTGCCTGAAGGCTATCAAGGCCTCAACCCAGCTACAAATGAAGTAAGCTTGTCTATTTTCTCTCTCCTGTTAAATTTTGCTTTCTCGTATGTGTTTAGTGTTCTGAGTAATCAAATACATTTCTGTTAATATATGTTGATAAGCCTTTTAGTCAGTATAAAAGAAGTTGTGAGACTTAAAATGCTTTAAAACTAGTAGTTTACATAATAATCTTATTACGATCATAGGTGAGAAGATTCATAGTGATTAATAATAAGCTAATAACTTAAAATATAAAAGTTTACTGCATTGCTCCCTTTATCTTCCAACCTTTCTTATTTTTTGGAAGTGTGTCAAGGCTCACACGTGATGGAATTAAAATTGTTTACATGGAAAGTTGGCAGAAGTTAGAGTAAGAAACAGCAGTAAGATATATAATATAATAGAAACGCGGGATGCTACATGGCATCGTAACCTGTGTATGCCTTATACGCATTCGGTATTTTATTTAACAGCCTCCTGTCTGCAGCCAAAATCCAAATTCTTTATTATATCATTTTCTGAGAGTGTTCTACTGTAATTTTCACAAACAAATATAACCGCCCTCTTTTGAACCCTGTCTGCTACCGTTGTTCCATACCATTCGTTGTGTCTGGAGACTGCACTCACCTCAGTAGCTCGGGAGCCTTCGGCGAGTCTCGGTAATGCCCGAAGTGTAAGTTACACTGACTGCCACCACAGCGCTGCTTGGCTAACCAGAAAATTTCAAATGAATAATAGAGTTAACTTTATTTGCGCTTAGAGGTATGTTGGCAACAGGAAGTGTAAATTTGAAATAAATAATCGAATTTTCTTTTTTGTGCGCTTATATTATTAATAAAAAGTATAACTGCGATGCCAGCTGAAATGTAATTGTCTGTTGTGTAGTAAAGATAAAAGTTATAATGTTACCCAGAAATATAAAAAAAGATATAATGCGACGTACGTATAAATTTATATATTACTTTTTGTTTATTCATGGCGACTAGATATAGGAATTTCATGTAAGGAGAAGCGCATCTGATGTTTACGCTGTATTTCTGTAGCAGTTACAAGAACGAAGCCACAACATAATTTCGGAATTGTTTTTTCATCACATAAGAATTTGGAGAAAGTTTACACGTAACGTAGGTGATCGATAAATAAATCAATTAAATTAATAATAGTTTTTCATTATTTTTCAAAATTTCCGTAAAATAAAATATAGTTATTTAAAAATATACTTACCAAATACTCCGAGAATCTTATCAGGGGAAATTTACTAAATGCAAGAAAAATATCAAAAAAAGTTAATAATTAATAGTTATTCGTTTTTCCTTAGAAAGTATTCCAGAAAAATTCTTATTGTCTCCATAGGAAATACCGGTCATTTTCAACGGGCGTTTAAGGTAGTACCAATATAAGTAAGTTAAGTTTTCAAAACCACAAGCTTTCGGCGACTTGCACTGCCGCCATCATCAGGTCTGTTGTAACTGAAGGAAGCTTGTGGTTAGAAAATGTGATCCGGCGGCAAACCCGCGAAGAATATGTATCAATAATACGCCGGGAAAGACTTATCTTTCATATTAAGTTTTCAAGGTTGCGGTGCTTTCTTTCTGTTAGCTATGTGGAGGTTTGTACTGTTGCATGAGCCGCGGATTCGTCTTGGTGGACGTGTGATTCGTCTCCTAATTTTTGGCCGACTCGAGTGGCACACACGCTGGCGGCAGCTAGGCCGGCGACCCAATTCGATTCTGCCCGCGCTAACAAAGTAACGTTCATCAACAGGGCCTCGCACACTCCACTCTGCAGGATTGTTTGCGACCTCCGGAGCGCGGATCTCGAAAACAAGCAAAGTGAAACGCTCGTCTTGCAAGCAAATATACGTTTAGATATTTTATACGACGAATTTTATGTGCACAGTAATGCCGGACAGTTTGATAACAGTTTCTATTACTATGCACGCAAAATAAATGTATATATTTAACATCTCTGATCAAATGGTGTATACTACAGCCTCAGTCTTAGTTTCTCGTTGCATGCTACTCTGCGAAACTCTTCCCTGTAGTAAATATTTACATTTTCGCGGCGGCATCACTGAAGAAAAACCTCTCGGCATTCTAGCCTCGTCAAAGTGAAGTCGACAGGCGACGTTTCAAGAGCCGGCACTGCTCCCGTTGTCAAGTTAAACCTGATACAGTACATGAGGTTGTACTAATACACCATTTCATCAGAGATATTGAATATAAACATTTATTTTGCTTGTTGAGTAATAGGAACTGTTATCAATTTTGTCCGGCTTTACTGTGCGAGTTAAGCGGGGCTTGAGAATGGGAGCAGTGCCGGCTCTCGAACCGTTGGAAGTGGACTTTACTTAGACGTGGCTACAATCCCGAGAGGTTTTTTTTTTTTTAAAAAAAAAAAAAAAAAAAAAAAAAAAAAAAAAAAAAAAAACCCGACCCTTATGGGTGAGCGCGGTATGCATTCGGGAAGACGCAGGTTCTAATCCCAACAAGTACAACCAGATTTCGGTATTCCACGATTTCCTTAAATCATTCCAGGCTAATGCCGGGATATTTCATTCAAAAAAAGTTCGTGGCCGAATTACTTCCCGTTCCTTGCCCCCACTCCTCTCTCACCTTTAACGACCGCGTAGCGAGGCGTAAAATCCTAATATAACGTAAACGTGATTGTGAAAATCAATGTAAGACGACTGTTGACTGCACTGCGCATCATGATTCGTAAGTCATATGAAATAACTCAAGGATCAGCGTCCAGTGTCACACAATAAATGCGGCACCGATAAACTGTATTAAATAAAAGCAGAACATTATTATAAGCTCACTGTTTTATATATATCAACAACATTGATTCTCAACTTCGAGTTAGAGTAGAGTACCGATTTCCCTTCCAAAAATAAAAATAAAAATTCATTACAACGCTTGTCTTGCTTTATATCATAGTTGCCATGTATTCTCACATGATAAGTTATAAAAAAAATTTGCACATCCTAATATTTCTCATTCTAAATCAAAAGTTGTTATTGTTATTTTAAACGGATACAACAGAAACAATGCACGCGTACGTGACATCTATTTATAAAGTGGGAGGAATATTTCAGATGGGTTGTTGTTATTAATTACTTTACAATTAATAGAATCACAGCACTTTGATTGGAATGACAATGTTCCTAATGGAGGAGTAATAATGGCACTGTTCATTTTACTACGGAGAAATCCATACTCGATAAATTTGCTTGCCTGTTAACATGGAATCAAGCTGCGAGCGCGAAGACATAATTTTAAATACGGGCAAGGCATTCGAAGCCATTAAAATGCTATAGATAAGAATACAATTGATATTTCTTGGGAATTTAAAGTTAGTCAGCAGATACAAGGTTTTTATAATAGTCTACTTTTTAGTTCGTCATTTTTATTTTAAATACGAACAAAAGACTAGAAGCATTCAGCCCCTAATATCTGAGGGGTTCCTCCAGGCTCTATGAAGTTATAAACCAGGTTATTTATTTCTTCGAGAAGATTTATCACAGGTGGAATGTTAAGCAGGTGAATGATTGGAAGACGTCACGTGAACTGTTTGTTTGGTTAGGTCTAAATGGGGACTGAACTGGAGCCGAATTTTATCAGTTATATGCAAAATAGCAGCAAATCAACTCAGTTCCACTTTCTCAGCTGCCGTCTCGACTCGTCAAGCCATCAACCTGAGTTTCTTTTCTGAGCGGACTTCCGGACCACTAATGCAAGCCCCGTGTTCCGCCTCCGGCAGGCTTGTTTGTGTGGTGTGTAGGTCTCTGCGACCTACACCAGGCCGTTAATAGCTTAGGACACGACAAAAACCAATTCCCGTATTACATCAGATAGAGTGCATAGATCTCCTTGCAGAAACACAAATTTTACCCTTCATTTTTTACACAAGATAAAAAAGATATCTTTGTAATGTAACAAATCATGCTATTCACATAATCGCTATGGTGTAAAGGGTTAATGTCCGGACTTAGAACGTCAGTTATGTGCAGTGAACCTGAACGCAAGCCGACTATTGCCAAACAAGGATCGCAATATCGTTATTTCCTATGAAGTACGCTTAACATGCTCGTTACCATTGAAATACTACAGAACCAGAAACCTCCGAATCTATGTAACAAAAATGTCAAGTGGCATTATCTCTAGTATCTCTATGGTCCTCAAGATCCAATGCTAACAGGAAAATTCCCGATAACAGGAAACTCGACCACGTCCATAGGATGTTTCTTTTTTACAGGCGAAATTGGTCTTACAGGGCCGACGCTAGGATTTTGGGGCCCGAGGGTAAGCGTTCTTAGTAGTCACGCAACCAGTTGGGAATTCATCGGGCCCTCCCTCAGACCAAATGGGTGACCTTTCATCTTTTTTTTTAAGCTCTACAATTTGTCGAGAGGGGGCCCCTACAGCCGGTGATCGGGCCCCCCATCAGCGGGGCGGGCCCGGGTACATTTGACCCGCTAACTCCCCCCCCCCCCCACCTAACGCCGGCCCTGTCTACATAAGCACAATTAAGCAGACAGACCTTTTATGCTAGTATATATAGTTATACAGTTGTAAAACAATGAATTCTCAAACCTCCCTGTAGAACATTTAATGTTAACTGGTGCTTACTAAATTTTCGGTATGCTTCTTAGGAAGCGCCAAACGTTATTTTGAAATAAGTTTGCGAAAAAGATAGGTGCTTGTAAAATACAGTTCACTACGTTTTATCGGGAAGGATGATGCGGAACTAGATCACATCGTTCACAAGTCTCTATTGCTAAAGAAATAACAAGGTTCAATATGAGGGACAGCTCGGCCCCCTAATACCCTCGTAATAGAACGCCGAAGCGAAAAGCATAGTTATAAATATGTTCAGTGATTCAAACATCAAATTTCTCTAGCGCGACGGTGGACCGAAACTTAAGTGGTAGTATTTCGTCAGGCATAATCGCGGAAATATATGTACTTCGACAAGGCGCTCTAGAGCTTGCTATACTGGTACGAAAATGAAACTTCAAGAGCCAAAATCTAAATGTAACCAGTTAAAATTAAAATAAGAAATAACAGAAAATTCGCTTCTTTCTGCGACACTGAAAGATCATAAACGAAAACTGCTGGATTAAATAAGCTTCTAGCTCATATGAGAGCAGTATCGGTCGTGTGGAACAGTACACGATGTCATTATCAAAACAGATAATACTAATAACTACTTACTAAAGATTAGTCACTCAGCAATTGAAAATTAAACATTATTTCTGGTGATAACTACTATCGCATCATTCACTGTATTAGTTTAAAATATTTTTCGGAGATTTATATTCAATCGCAACATTTTTGCACATTTTTTCAAAAAAAATCGGCTAATGAATCCAAACTGAAATGTGGTTTTACTTAAAGATTCAGCTCAGAGAACGAAAGGTTGACTGTGGTTCGCATTGTGAGCATTCGTCAGGAATTTCAATCGAAAAAATAATCGAAAACCAAAGTTACGCAATACTAAGTTTTTATCACATATTTGACATGAAAAGATAGATGAAGTTACAAGATTAACAATGCATTTTGGACAAGGAGTGCAATATAAACACGATTACAGATATCGGACAGGCGACCCTTTCTGGTGCTGGTTGCAATGAGGAAGACTTGAGATGATTTCATTACGTGAACTATTTACTGATTTAATGAACTACCTGTGTGGCTAAACGGTAAGCTAGTACGGAAACAAATAGTAACTATTGGAGAAGCAACTCCACACAATTTCGTTTCTCCCATTCGTCTCAAAGTCTTTTTCCATCTTTTTGACAGTTCGGAGGCTTCTGGACAAGCATTCAGTCACCTCTCATTGAGTTAGACGTTCCTATATCTGAGTACGAATTGCAAAAGTGAATTGAACCTTGCAAGAGGCTTTAATGTAATCCTCTCACTATTCGATTATTTTAGTAGATACGGATTTCACCCGCCGACCATAATGCC